>CM064566.1:18376173-18774694 GCA_032716605.1 Paralithodes platypus
AAAAACGAACCATCCCCCTTAAATTTTGCGTGTTATTGGAATGCATGTGTGTAAGGTGTGGGGCAAACATCTTAACATCTGAAAACAAATGGGGCTAAACATGAGGGAGAAAGTGGTCCAGAAAACCGGCCCATGTCCCCTTAAGTGTGTGTATATTCCTTGTTCGTGTGTGTATTGTGTATGTGTGAGAGCTATTTGTGTATGTGGGATTTTTTGTTCTATGTGTATGGAGGAGACAAAAGGTGGGTTGCCTGTAACGAGTGTCTCCCTCTTCCAAATTAGTAGGTCAGAAATCGTGAACCCTATCCTCTGTAACTCAAAAATGGCTAGAGCAAATGGGCTGTAAATGTCCGCTCCTATTTCTTGGCTGACCCTTCCCAAATGGTAGAAATATTAGCCTGATTACTCTAGTGGTTTGTGAGTTAATGTGCAAGTGTTTTGGCCTATTTATTTGGAACAGGGTATATTATAAATGTGTCTAAATGAGAGAGACACACAAACAGACAGACACATTTGGGTACATTTGACAAAAAGGAGAGGGTTTCGTTTTCCTCTTCCATCATTCAGAAATTCACAAGAAAATGGAAATGAACCGTCTTCACATCGTTTTTAAATTTATATTTTCAACCCGTTCAGTACCGGTGCGGTCCTTTTAACTTTATTCAGGCTATTATTAGACGATTATATTCAGCTTACAAAGGACCTCCAGCTATTATCAGGCTTCGAACTAGCTTACGTAACCGATTTTGCTACCACAGATCCTTCTTAAACTGCATACTCGTCTGAATATAGATAGATTACAATTTAAATGACGTTGCCGGTACAGAAGGGGTGAATATTTCGATATCTATCGATATATATATATATATATATATATATATATATATATATATATATATATATATTCTGAAAGAAATTTTATTTGCTGTATAATAACAATGATATATATATACAGTATTACAATCATTTATATATTTACAGATAAGTCGCTTTAATGCCTAGCCAATCTTTTGTTAACCCTTTTTGTACCGGTGACGTCCTTTTCATTATATTTGGCAACAATTAGACGATTGTATTGAGTTTAGGAAGGACGTGTACCCATTAAGAAGCTACAGTACTGAAAGGGTAACTAATCAAATAGTTTACCTACTAACTAGAGGTTGAATTAGGAGTAAATAGATTAATATAGTCTTACACAATACATACAATATATGTACATATACAAACATACACATATGCATACATAAAGGCATACACGCGTACACAAATAATAAAAATTGACACACTAAAATTTATTAACATAAATACACACAAACAAATGTCCATTTACTTAAAGGGAGTGGGGTTGTTTTTCTGGACCCCTTTGTTCCTCGTGTTTAGCCCCCATTAGTTTTGACATTTTAAGACGTTCGGCCCATTAGTTTTGCGATTTTATCACCTTTAGCTCCATTTCGTTGTCAATTTTAAGACCTATCTCGCCATTTAGGTGTCATTTTTGTCCTGGCGAGCAATGGCGAGCCTGTAATTATAAGAGACCTCCGGCCGGGACATTTTTCTACTGAAGAATGTACAAATTTATCTTGAAGGAGGGGGTATTTTTTCAAGTTTGATGGAGGTCTAACGAGGAAACTAAAAATATATATGAATAAATTAATTTATAGACCAAAATAACAGCCATTAGCCCCTTAAATATATAATTTTAAAGTAAAACTTGCAAAACATACAAACCAAAACTGGGACGACACAAGATAAACGCTAAAGAACTAATCAAAATCGCTATTACATATTTCCGCCTACACTGTGGTACAAAACTTCCTTCAACAACTGACCTTCCGCCCAACACCTTCACCACCTCAACCAGCCACTCCTTCTGCTCATCCTTCATGCCCACCAAACACAACTCCATCGTTCCGTTGTGCCGTAGCTCGGAGAAGGTTTCCAGCGGGCTCTCCTCCTTTAGATCCAACGTCACCTCTAAGCTTCTAATACTCTTGTAGATCTTCTTGAGTCCGATGCTCAGCGACTTGAAGGCCGCTGCGGTTGCGACTCTGACGTGGAGGGATTTGAGGTCTGGGAAACAAGCCATGATCTCCTCTCCTTCAGGTTGTTCTCCCAGACTCCCAGTGAAGTTTATGAGGTTGCCCCAGCAGCCAAGTGCCCACAGGAAGTCATCCGAGGTGTGGGTCATGTTGGGGAGCTTGTGGCGGCGCAGGTGCATTTCTACCTTGATGAGTTTCTTTATGCGCTTCTTAAGGTGCTTGTCTACCTCCTGAAGAACGCTTAGCATTCCTGGGAAATCAAATGGCTCTTGGTCATCGGGGATGTCCAGAAGGATGGTCTTGACTTTGACAGTGGTGAAACACATAAGTCTGAGAGCATGAGTGGCATTGGTCTGGTCCAGCACCCAGTGTTTTGGTTGAACCTTCTCTTGAGCAATGACGGCACCGACTTGAGGGAAATGCTTGCTCTCCTCGAATAGTTTCCACCAGTAGGCAAAGTTTGTGGGCTCGATGGTTAGTTTTTTCATGACTGTAAATATCTCAGTTACCGCAGCTGGGTTGAGGCTATCCTCAATTACCAAGCGACCCACTAGAAACAATAATAACTCATCGAACTGTGGGTAGGCTTCCATCTGAGCTCCAATGTCCTGTATTTTCAAAATCTTCTGCCGGATGCACTTGGCCAGGTATACCGCGGCCAGATATCTAGCTTGAGCGCCATGGTTAAAAGCTATTCTCAGCCTCCATTCAGTGGGATCTTCATGAATGTGACATAAGTGATAACCAGATAAAAACTGCACTGCCTCAACTCCCTTCGCCTCACACTCCAACTCCAGCTTCCTCTGACACAGTGATGACAGATTGAGGCTATCCTGCACTATTGTCTCCCAGGCTTGTTCACCTAAGTAGAGTGTTAGATGGTACAGATTTTCCGGAAGGTCGCTAACGCCTATAATCTCCTTACTTAAGCGCTCACACATTTTCTTCTGAAGTTGCCGAAACATTTGTTGGTATAGTCCCGTAGTTGTAGCATAGATCTTGGGGTTCTCTATCCACATTAACACCAAGAGCATAGCAGTAAGTGGGATTCTTAAAAAGGGCTCTAAACTCTTTCTTCGCTCCCGGGTGTACTCCATAAGTACCCTTCTGTGGCCTTGGCGAGTTGCTTTGTCCTTCATCATGACCTTGAATATTTTCCGCATGAGTTGCTCGTGCATGTCTTCCTCAAAGCCACACAGCTGGAGATGGCGATACAGTACCCGATGTCTCTTGGTCATACTCACAGCGTCTTTGTGGAGTTCTGCTCGGGTAGTGAGAAGAATCTGCTTCTCCCCAAACTTGGCCAGAATGTCCTCCACGAGATCGCAAGATTCCCTGGTTGTCTGGTCGAAGCCGTCAATCAGAAAGAGAATATTTAGTTCTTTCAACATCGGTATGACAAGTTCAGTGTCAAATCCAGCACAGTACATAGGCAACAACTGATCCAACAGATATTCCTTTAGATTAGTTGATCTAGCCCCCTGAATCTCTATGAAGAAAACAATATCAAACCGTCTGAGGCCATTCACATTTGTCCCTCCCTTGAGCCACTCATGAACGAGATACTGACATAGTGAGCTCTTGCCAGACCCTGCCAAACCATTAAGTATCAGTAATCCATTCTCGGTCACCAAGTCTTTTAATGAAATTACCTTTTCACCTTCTTTTATCATTGGCTCAGTGAAAATATCTTCCATTTTCAGCGGTACGATCTCAGATTCTGCTTTGTTTCTTTCTCTGTCTTTCCAAATGGAAGGATTGAGGTCACCCAGTTTGTCGTAGTGCTCACTGAGTGCCTGGTACCCCTTCACTGTCATCCTAAGCTTCTGGTACATGTCTACTTCTACATCGCTTATGCCAGTTTCATTGTCAAACTCTCCATCCTCACTCAAAAGTATTTTCTCTAACAATTCCGTCTCTTCTTTTAACTGACCCAGATCTTTCTCGAGAAAACTAGCAAGACACGAGTATACAATCTCGCGGATTTGTCGAACGGAGTGCATGGCTGGCGCTAGATCCATGTCGTTCTTTGTGACCTCACCAATTGCCACATCACTCACCACCTCACATAGTTTCCTCACTTTCTCTCGACACTCGCTACTCAATTTCTGAAACTGTTCAGCACATATCTTAGTTAGAATTTCATAGCCGGACCGCAAATCAAAGTCTTTCTCCTTTAAGTTAGAATTAAGGATAGGGTTGAATCCCTGGTCTGTGATTGGGTTATAGTTCTTTTGAGTGCAGTATTCTGATATGGTCATCTGGCCTCCGTTAGTGTTCATACTCTCATTAGAATAGAGTTCTCTCACTATATCTCGCAAAATTTCTTCACCAACTATTTTCACACACCTTCGTATCCGGGCCACTTCTTCGGGAGTACTGGCTGGTAAAACTGGACTGAAAATAGAGCCACTGGGATTCAAAACCGATGAATCTGGAGTTAAAGGATTTGAAGTAGTGTGGGTTGGGTCAGAATTGGGGGTGGTAGATTCTGGACTAGACACTCCAGAATCAGAGTCGGGTGTTGTGGTGTCAGGGGTGGCGGACGGGTCACTTGTCCCCTTTACCTTAGCCACCCCTGGTTCGATTTCGTCACCCATTTTCTATATTTTGTCGTCTGCTATACTGCTCACATCTGGAAGGAAAAAAATATATAATAATGATAAAAATAGTAATAATAAATATATCTATAATAATAATAATAATAATAATAATAATAATAGAAGTAATAATAATAATCGGTTTATATACATATCAACATGTCTGGCTTTCAGTCTGGTTTTTTATTTAGATTAGGAAGGAATTAAGGGATAAGGGGAGATTTCCACTTTGACGGATTTTTTTCTTGACTCCTTTTTCCCTCATGTTAAGACCTTTCGTGCCCTTTAGGTGTCGATTTTATCCTGGCGAGCGATAGCGAGCCTCTATTTTTAGAAGGAACCGGCCTTCGGCCGGGAAATTTTTCTATCGAAAAATGTACAAATTTATCTTGAAAGGGGATCTAGGTTTTTTTTTTCTAAGCTTGATGTAGGTCTAGCGAGGAAACTAAAAAAACAAAAATAGATAACTATACTGTATGTACCAAAACCCAAGCAGTACCCCCTTAAACTGTCAAAATCCGTCATCATCCTCAAAGGGTTAAGGGGATTGGTGTTATTTATGTGCTTATTTATTTACTTTGTTATTGTTAGGTTATATTAGTTTCCTCCCAATTATCATGCACAAAGAAATGTAAATGTGAATTGTGTTATATATAGAACATTGCAGATAGAAATAATACAGGTACTATATTCGGTTCATTCTAGATTGGGCAGAAATATTCGCCTCTAACCTCTGTAACTCAAAAAGGGCTGGAGCAAATGAGCCGTCAATTTATACACATATTCCCTAGCCAAGTCTTCCTGTTTGGTAGAAATATTAGCTCGATTACTCTAGTCCTTCTGTGAGTTATGAGAGGTTAGGGGGAGTCAGACTGTTTTTCTGGACCCCCTTCTCCCTAATGTTTAGCCCCGCTAGTTTTGAGAATATAAGACGTTCGGCCCATTAGTTTGGCGACTTTAACACCTTTCGCCCCATTTTGTTGTCAATTTTAAGACCTTTCGTGCCATTTAAGTGTCGATTATTTCCTGGCGAGCGATAGCAAGCCTGCAATTTTAAAAGGAATCGGCCTTCGGCCGGGACATTTTTCTACCGAAAAATTTACAAATTTATCTTGAAGGGGAGTCTAGGGGGTGTTTCTCTAAGCTTGATGGAGGTCTAGGGAGGAAGCTAAAACAAAATATATGAATAAATTAATTAATAGACCAAACAAACGGTCAGTCTCCCCTTAAGGGTTACGATTCCTGCCCAACCTAGAATGGACGGACTATAAAACAATATGATGTGGATACGTTTTCAAATATTGGCGGAGTGAAGGAATTTTTCATAAACCTATAAAAATGTTTGCTACCCAGTACGCTATTTTATTACTCTGCATCTGAGAGAGAGAGAGAGAGAGAGAGAGAGAGAGAGAGAGAGAATTTTATTACTCTGCATCTGAGAGAGAGAGAGAGAGAGAGAGAATTTTATTACTCTGCATCTGAGAGAGAGAGAGAGAGGGGGGGGGGAGAATTAGTGTTTGTGCTTCAAATAACTTAGAACAATAATTAATTCAATTAAGATCATTTGAGTTCCAACTAACTCTTTTGCTTAGCCCCTTCTTCACCGGTGACGTTTTTGTAACTTTATTCTAGCTATATTTAGACGATTTTGTGCAGTTTAAGAAGGATCTGTGGTAGTTAAAAGGGTTAAGTGAGATAGTTTGAAGCCGGTTAATTGATGGAGGCCCTTTTTAAACTGAATAAAATCTTCTAGTAGTAGCCATAATAAAGTTAAAAGGACGCCTCGGTACTGAACGGGTTAATAGATGCTGGAAAATTAACTTAAACTAAGCCTCTTCGTAAAGTTGGTAAATTTAATTATTCATTTAAGGGGGGTGACCTGTTTTTGTTCTGTCCTTTTCTATCTTTCCATTTGGCCCCATTCAGCCTACTGTTTTAAGACGTTTATCCCCATCCAGGTGTCAATTTTTTACTGGTGAGCGGTAGCGAGCCAGCATGTTTTTTATTTTTGTTTGACAGCAGGCTAAATTTTTACATTTTTCGATAGAAGAATGTCTCCGGCGAAGCCGGATTTCTTCATATAATGCTGGCTCGCTATCGCTCGCCAGGAAGAAATCGACACCCAGATGGGGATAAACGTCTTAAAATAGTTGGCTAAATGGGGCCGAATGGATACAAGCCAGAGAAAAAGAGAAAAGGACAGAAATAACAAAAAGCAGGTCACCCCCCTAAAGCTTGAAACTCGTCACTCTACTAACTGCCACTGATATTAAAGAGATATGGGTCGTATTTATCTGCTTCTTTATATATATATATTAATTATAATGTGTTTAGTTTCCTCCCTAGAGCTCCATCAAACTTGATATTACCATCCTTTAGACCCCCCTTCTAAATTCATTTGTAAATTTTTCGGTAGAAAAATTTCTTGGCCGAAGGCCGGTTCTTCCTAATAGTACAGGCTCGCTATCACTCGCCAGGAAAAAATCGACACCAAAATAGCACGAAATGTCATAATATTGACACAGAAATGGGGCGAAACGTCTTAAGTCGCCAAACTAATGGAACGAACGTCTTAAAATCTCATAAGTAATGGGGTTAAACACGAGTGATAAGGAGGTCCAGAAAAAGCGACCACCTCCCCCTTAAATCTAGTGTTTGTCAGTATTTCATTATTTGAGTTTAGAAGTGAAGTTGGTTGGTTAAAATATATAATTAGTGTTTGTCAGTACAGTCGCGCTAATAAGTGATGTCCCGGCACCAATTATGTTTTGATCAATAATTGGTATTAGCCATATGTACACACGATTTCTTCTTTTTGATTGAGATATACAACCATGTTCCTACACTTACCCGTTTTATTCAACATCTGACAGACATTAATGCAGCACAGAGAAAGCCAAACGTAATGACAGCTGGGACGCGACTTATTAGCGTGACTGTACCAATGATATAGGGGATATGTTTTCAGGGGAAATTTTGTAGTTTGCTTCCTAGACCTTCAGCAAGTTAAAATATTTGTTGTTTTTTGTTTCTTTTTTAATACCCCCAAGATCCCCCCCCCCCCCCTTCGATATATATTTGTACATTATTGGCTCTCTGTCACTCCTTTGGGGGAGACACTTGTTACAGGCAGGCTACCTTTTGTCTCCTTCATGCACATAATACAATAATCAACATCCGGCAGACATTACCTCACAACCTAGCAAACGAAACGTAATAATTGTAACTCGGACACGAATATATTTGGAACATCTGTAGTTCAGAGAGAGAGAGAGAGAGAGAGAGAAAGAGAGAGAGAGAGAGAGAGAGAGAGAGAGAGATAGAGAGAGGGGTGGGGTGGTGTGGGGTGGAGGGGAGCAAACTTGGCTGTATAATTATGTCATCGGTAATCAGTGAAGGAATTATGGAGAGAGAGAGAGAGAGAGAGAGAGAGAGAGAGAGAGAGAGCGAGAGAGAGAGAGAGAGCGAGAGCGAGAGAGAGGGGGGGGGGGGGGGCATTTTTCCCATCCAAATTGCACCCTGAATATTATATGCAATACACTCACTACACCCACTTCAAATATTGCCTCCACTCCACCCCGGTTCACTTTATTTTATCGATAGTATTTTTGTTCATATATATTTTCTCTTCTGTAACTATTCTTTGGCTATGCTTGCTGTAAAATTTGGCTGGCTGTTATAGTTCTCTAAATCGGAATTCCTGTGTTTCTGTTTTGTGTTTGTGTTCTGTTTTCTGTAACTATCCGGTATTTACCCGTTCTGTACCGGCGACGTCTTTTTCGCTGTGTTTTGGCTACTATTAGACTATTTTATTTAGGAAGGACATCTACCACTTCAAATTCTATAGACTATCGCTATATTTTGGCTACTATTAGACTATTTTATTTAGGAAGGACATCTACCACTTCAAATTCTATAGACTATCCCAATGTATCCTTATAGGTATCATAAAGCCTTCCTAAGCTACAAAATATCGTCTAAATGTAGCTGAAATCCCATACAAAAGACGTCACCGGTACAGAAGAGGTTAATTACTTATAGAATGTTTGTTGTCGTGTTATTCATGTTGCTTTCCTTGTCTTTCACTTTATGCACTCCTTCCCGAGAGTGTATTGTCATTTGTTTAATATTGTCCGCTATAACTCTTCTTGATAAATATTTCTTTTTTTATTGTTGTTTTTTCATTTGCTTTTTTTAAATATTGGTTCACGCTTGTCCGATTGAGTTCATAGTTTAGTGTTATTATTTGTAGCATTTTTTAAAGTTTATTGCTAATGTTTGTAGTATTTTTCATAGTTTATTGCTAATTTTTATAGCATTTTTTAATTATTATTTCTATTATTTGTAGTATTTTTTAAGGATTATTACTATTAATTGTAGTATTTTTTAAAGTTTATTGCTAATATTTGTAGTATTTTTCATAGTTTATTGCTAATTTTTTTAGTATTTTTTAAGGATTATTGCTATTATTTGAAGTATTTTTTTAAGGATTATTGCTATTATTTGTAGTATTTTTTAAGGATTATTGCTATTGTTTGTAGTATTTTTTTAAGGATTATTGCTATTAGTTGTCGTATTTTTTAAGGATTATTGCTATTGTTTGTAGTATTTTCTCCTTCGCTAACTATTCAAAATTCAATATGTGTTTTTATATATTTTCTGTCGCTGTAAGTATGCTTTATTTATTTGTATTCTCTATTTCTCTATTTATTAGTATTTTATATTTATTTATTCATTTGTATTCTCTATTTCTCTATGTATTAGTCATAGCTTTTCATTACCTTAGTTTCTTCTTTTCTGTTTCATTTATTCTATGTGCTTAGTTTCACTCTTTTTTTATATCTCGTGTTCTTTTTCTTTTTCACAATAAGCATTTGTTTTCTTTATGGGGCTGTTTTCTATTATATTTTCTTTCTCCTTATGTAACTCACTTTTTTCTTACGTTTCTGTTTGTATTATTTTATGTTTCTCTGTTTATTTTTGTTTGTATTTCGCTGTATTCTTACACATTTTTCTTTCACCTTGGGTAACTCTTTTTTTCTATGTTTCTGTATTAATATATATACATATACAGTATATATATATACATATTATATATATATATATATATATGTATGTTAGTATAGCCAGGTAATACATTTTCTTTAATACATACGAGGTTGAAAGAAATGGTAATTTCTGCGTTGGAAATTTTATTATTCAAAGTTTCCAGGTCTCTGATGAGTTTTCGCTGGGTGGCAGGAAGTAGATGAATGAGATTAGCAAAATTCATGGTGGTACAGGGTTACATTAATGTACATGATGATACAGGATATACGACGACGCGTGTTTCACTGGACAACCAGCATTATCAAGTAAGGATAGAATGATATAAAAGGTAAACAGGAAGGGTATAATTATATAGAGGGTGGAGGATCAGAGGAGGCGAAAATCAGGGGGCAAAAGTCTGCTATTGGTGGAGGGGTATTCTAGGAGTGTTAGAGGGAGATCCGTCACGCAGGCGCACTGGATGTGGGAAGGTGGTGGTCGGTTGGCGGGGTCGAAGCTGATTGGCTGCATGTCGAGGGGCGTGGCCTAAGTTGCGTAGTACGTGTGGCGCCGGCAGAAGACGAAGCTGAAGGAGGTAGCGCGGGGAGCTGCGTCAAGGGCACCGGGGGGCGAGGGGGGGCGTTAGGTCCTGTAGGATAGTGCCTTTTGGCAGAAGGAAGGATCTGAAGGTCAAGAGTTTGGTTGTTGATGTTAGGATGTAAGGCTTGGATATATAACGCTTCGAGTATTGGTAATCTCCTTGGGTCACTTTCTTTATCGAGTATGGTGGTGTGTTTCTCTAACTCGTTGCGTGTGAGGTGGGGGTGATTAAGGGCGAGATAGTGGTCTTTGATGGCTCCAGCCTGAAGGTGAAGAGTTAACCGACGTGAAAGACGAGTCTGCGTCATGCCAATATAGGAATGAGGTCCATGAGGACTGTGGACCTCATTCCTATATTGGCATGACGCAGACTCGTCTTTCACGTCGGTTAACTCTTCACCTTCAGGCTGGAGCCATCAAAGACCACTATCTCACCCCTAACCACCCCCACCTCACACGCAACGAGTTAAAGAAAAACACCACCATACTCGATAAAGAAAGTGTCCCAATAGAATACCAATACTCGAAGCGTTATATATCCAAGCCTTACATCCTAACATCAACAACCAAACTCTTGACCTTCAGATCCTTCCTTCTGCCAAAAGGCACAATCCTACAGGACCTAACGCCCCCCCTCGCCCCCCGGTGCCCTTGACGCAGCCCCCCGTGCTACCTCCTTCAGCTTCGTCTTCTGCCGGCGCCACACGTACTACGCAACTTAGGCCACGCCCCTCGACACACAGCCAATCAGCTTCGACCCCGCCAACTGACCACCACCTTCCCGCATCCAGTGCGCCTGTGTGACGCGGATCTCCCTCTAACACTCCTAGAATACCCCTCCACCAATAGCAGACTTTTGCCCCTGATTTTCGCCTCCTCTGATCCTCCACCCTCTATATATACCCTTCCTGTTTACCTTTTATATCATTCTATCCTTACTTAATAATGCTGGTTGTCCAGTGAAACGCGTCGTATATCCTGTATCATCATGTACATTAATGTAACCCTGTACCACCATTAATTTTGCTAATCTCATTCATCTACTTCCTGCCACCCAGCGAAAACTCATCAGAGACCTGGAAACTTTGAATAATAAAATTTCCAACGCAGAAATTGCCATTTCTTTCAACCTCGTATGTATTAAAGAATATATATATATATATATATATATATATATATATATATATTATACAGAGACATTGTAGTTACTTATTTCAATAATCGAGAAATCCGCTGCTAATGGGGTAAACTTTTCGCCAGGTTTAAAAAAATAGAGTATAGTGTTCCATTTCCTTTTTTCTGTCCTAGTTTTATTTGCGTTTTCTTTATATATATATACAGTATACATATTCGGTTTTCTCGTTTTCTGTTGCCTTTGTTTGTTTCTTGTTACACTGGCTCATATTTGTTTTATTTGTTATGACCCCTCCTTCTTTAACCCTCTGGAGATTGTAACACTTTTTGACAGTTTATTCTGGCTATCGTTAGACGGTCATGGGCAGCTTAGGAGGGATCTGTGGGTACTATATGGGTGAAGACTATCTCAATTAACCCTCTAATGTTCATATACACTTCCAAATCTGAATAAAATCGCCTGATAATAGCCATAAAACAGAAAAGACATTCGTAATCGAAAGGGTTAACCCTGTAGAGATATGTGGACGGCTTTCTTCCTTTTATTCTGGCATTTGGTAGACGATTTTATCAGATTAGGAAGGAATTGTGGTAGTCAGAGTTAATGGAGATAGATTTGATTCCCCAAGGGTCTTCTAAAACTGAATATATCCTTAAGGGGGATGGTTCACTTTTTGGGTGATTTTTGCATGTATTCATTATTTTTCTAGTTTCCTCCCAAGACCTCCATCAATAAAAGAAAACATCCATTAGATCCCCTGTTTCGTCGGGCTCTAGTAATTAAAGCTCGTGATAATTATAGTCTTTACTAAAATCCAGATATGGACTTATAGACCGTAAATAAACTCAACAGGAACTCCCCGAACACGTTCTTAATATCACAATAAGTATTCAACTAGGTACTACAGAACTCAATAACAACACACAGGAGAATAATTATACACACAAGTTTATTCAAAGGCATAGAAATATTATCTTCACTTATGGGCTTGGTTTATATGGGTAGTTTAGGCTACGGTATTGCCTTAATAATTATGGGATTTATAAGGTAATAGGCGAATATATGCTAGCAGAATAGACCAAGGTGAGATCAATGTTAATTCAGTGTTGGTAATAAACAAAACAGGAAATATGCAATTAAATTAACACGTGACCTATAGTATCAACCCTTAATAATAATAATGATGCGGGTCGAGTGTCTTACGTGAATGAAACAGCAATAAAGATAAATATTAATACTCTCGATATAAAAGAGAATGAATGAGTTGAGAGTAAAAACAAACACACAAGTAGTGAGCGAGATGTACTAGGTGGGACGCGCGCGCTTGAGCTAGGTAAATGCTCTTCAGGTAAAACGCGACCTTTAATCAGCTAGCGTGTCAGGTCAAGAACTCTACTGCAGGTTGCAAAATACAATTCTGGTTTGTGTAAATATGAACTTATTCTCAGAGATATTACAATGAAACTAGGGACAAGGTATTACTTATTTATTTTCACAATTTACTATGTATGTAGCTCAAATTAATTAGGTAATTTATTTTCACAATTTACTACGTATGTAGCTCAAATAAGGTAATTTATGATTTGAATTGTATTATTCACTTCAATCGAACGTATGCAATAATTACGAACTCGGTCGAGGAATTCAAATGTAAAGTTATTAATATAATTATAACTGAATTAAAGAAAAATGAATACTAACTAGATATAAAGACAAAGTCTAATTAATCAAAGGCAATTAATTAGTAGATGTCCTGGCAACGCTTATAATGGTAATAGCGTAAGGAATTAATTAACAAAATATTAATTATGTTAAAAGTGATGCACAAGACGAAGTTGTACTATGAAAATACTCAAAAGGGTATTAACAAGATATCTGAACGAGTTAACAGAGTCTTACGAAGAATTCACCTTAATAAGTGGTGTATTCGAAATGATGGAAAATTTAGATAAGAGACTATGCAATGCTAGAAATCCATAGACAAAAAGAATCAAAATTATCTACATCAATACTCGCATGAACGATAATACTAGTTCATACAATAATCACAACAACGATTAAGTAATCGTATGAGAAATGGGGGGACTTGGAAAGTATATAACTTGGGGAATGATAAATATGAATAGGAATGATAAATATGAAATTGGGCGTAGGTTCTAAGTAATTAGTTATGAATTAGGAAGGGGAATCAAGACACGAAATACACTTCGACCTCAACGCCTAACATACATAACAGAATACATATACCTGTATTAGGAAAATCTGTGAGTGCGTGGCGTGATAAATTAAGGAACACAAGTATATAACTATGCGTAGGACGTTCTAGAGGGTATTTAAACAGGGTGAATATAGGATCTTGAACACAGATCTTAGAGGAGAATTACTATCAGTTTCAGAAGGATTAACATGTACGCAATTACAAGATCTTGGGCACAGATCTATTTATAATCACACGCTTACACGATTCACATATTTTAACCTATACCTCGACAACAATAATCACAACTCAAGATATACAGAGACACTTAGGGTAAGTTTGGATGGTAGTGAGAGAGCAGGGCTGGTCGACGTAGGGCGTAGGTTCTAGAGCAGCACTTCAGGAGGGCAGGGTGTCACTCGAGCAGTACTTCAGATTCCAGACATCAGAGGGCACCACAGGTCTAGCATTTTCACTGGCAGGGGGCAGGGCTGGGGCAAGCTTCTGCTGTGGTTAGCTGTCCTGTCCTTTTCAGGCTGAGTACAGTACCGCAGTGGAGGTTTGCATACTTTCCTCCTAAATCTTTGAAGCAATATCTGACTTAATTCTTGACTCTCGTTTATATAGTCTTGTGGCAATAGGGGTATTGTGAATTCATTGTGATTAAGTTGTGAGGGTAAATACTAATAGTAGACATGGCTGGTTAATATATATAGGTGTACTTATATACTAGGTAACATATTTATATCATCAAAGCATTTATTTATCCTATTCTGGGAGAAATCTTACTTATTAGGATTACATCATCCTTCAGACTCTTATGCCCCTTTCCCACTGGTGAGACAAGTCACGATTTTCGTCGCCGATGACTTAGTTTTGTCAAATTCGCAAGAATACGTGCGACGTTCACGATTTTGACTGTTACAAACAGATGACAAATTATACTCAGCGAAGATGTCGCCGATGTCGGCGACGCAATCGCCGACCTTCTGCGACGTTATCGGCGAAGTGAGCGATGTTTCGCCGATGACCTCTGCGAGGCATGTCACATTTTCAAAAATATCTTGCGAAATCATGCGAGGATGAAAGAAAACTCGCCGTATGTTCTGCGACGTCTTCGGATTCGATTCAAGCGATGGTTCGGCGTATTGAAACCTGGATGAGGGTAAACGTCTTAAAACCCCCAGAGTGCCAGGTCCGTATATATACGGACTAGGGTCTTGTCACGCCCAGTGCCAGGTCCGTATATATACGGACTCGCCGAAAAAAAATCGTAGCAGCGAAACGACTGCACCTATGGCTTTCATATTTCTACCACATGTACCTTACCCTTCTGGCTTCTTGCCACCACCAACACAACCCCCTCCCCCCACCCACTCGCTGACTATCGGTCGCCTCACAAAGAAAAAAAAGGAAAATATGTGGCGGTGAAACGACTGAACCAATCGGTTCCATATTTGTGTGACAAGTCCCCTACCCTTCTGTCGTCCCCCCACCACACCCCCACCTCCCTCCCACCACCCACTTCCAGCGTATCCGTACGAAGAAAAGGAAAATCCGTGGTGGCGAAACTACCTCACCAATCGGCTTCATATTTGTAACACGAGTCAATTACCCTTCTACCTTCCCCCCACCATCCCCCAAATATGAAAACTAATGGGGTTAACCATGAGGAAGAAAGGGGACCAGAAAAACGACCCAAAAACAAAAATATATATATGTTGGCTCGCTACCGCTCACCAGGAAAATATTGAAACCTGGATGGGGGTAAACGTCTTAAAACAGTAGGCTGAACGGGGCCGAACGGATTATAGGCAAAGAGAGAGGGAGAGATAGAAAAAAAAAACGAGGAGGGAGAGAAAGAGAAAACAGCGAGGTGGGCTCAATTAGGCTAAGCCATAACGTAAACATTGAGCCCACCTCGCTGTTTTCTCTTTCTCTCCCTCCTCGTTTTTTTTTTCTTTCTCTCCCACCTCGCCGAAGGTGCTCTTTGGCATCGTCGATGTTCTCGGAACATCTGAGAGCATCGGCGAGCAGAGCATCGGTGAGCATCCATGCAGCGTTGCAAAGTTTTTTTTATGCGAAACCCTCCAAGTTGTCTCGCCGATGTCGCAGATGATCGCAGATACCCTCGCAGATCCTTCGGCGATGCTCGACGATGCTTGCGAGGGTAACCAATCCTCGTGAGTCCTCGTCCAAAATTTTGAACTGTCCGAACATTTGCGAAGGCCCTTGAGAGGCCTTGAGAGTCAAACGATTGTTCATGAGAGGTGTTGAGACATGTCACGAATGTGCCAATTTATTGGTGTCGGCAACGAAAATCGTGACTTGTCTCACCAGTGGGAAAGGGGCATTAGACATACTGGTGTATTGCTGGCCTATTTGTGCTTCTTGTCTGGAGGTTATTGGATCTACAGGACCGGCATAACTGGTACTCCTGCTCAGGTCCATTTATATCTGTAAGCTTCTGGTCGCTGGTGTTCAACTTGCATAAACAATGCTTCATCATATTGCAGATCTGGGGATGGAGGGAATGCTGTCCTGTCATTGGCTGGTGTGGTTTGAAAGCAGGGCTGTGGTTGGCTGGAGCAGTTTCCCATCCTCATAACTGCTGTTTGGCGTGATAGAAAATGAGGGGCTCTGGGTGATAGGGGTGGCTCCTGCATTTTCTTGCTTCTTCGTTGTTTCCTGGTTATGGGTTTGGCTGGTGGACCCAGCTGCAGACTGGCAATTCTGAAACTGGTTGTTGCATTTGGTGGTAGCAACCCCGTCATTTCATCCCCCTTCTGGATTAATTTGTAAATTTTACGGTAGAAAAATTTCCCGGTCGAAGGCTGTTTCTTCCAACATTACAGGCTCACTATCGTTCGCCAGGGAAAAAGTCGACACCTAAATAGCACGAAAGGTCTAAATATTGATGAAGAAATGGGGCGAAATGTCTTAAAATCGACTAACTAATAGGGCAAACATCTTAAAATCTGAAAACTAATGGGGCTAAACATAAGGAAGAAAGGGAACCAGAAAAGCGGCCCATCTCCCCTTAAATGTTGGCCAAAGTCAATTGTTTATATGTCCTAGAATTTTGAGAGGGTACATTTTATGATGTTTCCTTGTGTCTATAGTACGATTATTATAGGTAGGCCAAAATTATTCACCAGTAACCTCTATAACTCATAAACGACTAGAGTGATTGAGCTAATATTTCTAACATTTGGGAAGAGTGAGCCTGGGAATAAGTGTGATCATTAACTGCCTATTTGTTCTAGCCCTTATTGAGTTACAGAGGATAGAGGCCGCGATTTCTGGCCTACCTATAGTGAATGGACTATAGTTTCTCGTTATTATGATCCTGTTTCGAATATTCGTTTCCTTTCTGTTTCCTTTTTAACCCTTTCAAAATCCTGTTACTCATTTATTGTCTATATTCTGGCTATTATTAGACGATTTTATTCAGATTAGGAAGGGTATATGGAAGTCAGAGGGTTCATTAAGGAGGGTGACCTGTTTTTGGTCTGTCCTTTTCTATCTTTCTCTGGCTTGTATCCATTTGGCCCCATTCAGCCTACTGTTTTAAGACGTTTATCCCCATCCAGGTGTCAATATTTTACTGGTGAGCGGTAGCGAGCCAGCATATTTTTTATTTTTGTTTGACAACAGGCTAAATTTGTATATTTTTCGATAGAAAAATGTCTCTGGCGAAGCCGGATTTCTTCATATAATGCTGGTTCGCTATCGCTCGCCAGGAAGAAATCGACACCTAGATGGGGATAAACGTCTTAAAATAGTTGGCTGAATGGGGCCGAATGGATACAAGCCAGAGAAAGAGAGAAAAGGACAGAAATAACAAAAAGCAGGTCACCCCCCTTAAGATAGTCTTTACCCTTATATTTCCCACAGATCTTTCCTAGATTGTATAATATCGTTTAATGATAGCCAGAATAAACTGTCAAAATGCGTCATACTCTTCAAAGGGTTAACTATGAATAAAATCGTCTAATTGAATAAAATCGTCTAATTGAATAAAATCGTCTTAGATAAAAAGGTGTCATCGTGCTGAAGGGGTTAAAAAGAGCGAAGCCTTCTAAAATAATATGGAAATGTGAGAGCCCAATAAGAAATAAACAATGGGAGAACAAAATAAGCTGAAAGAACCCAAGCCATTGGGTATTTATAGCCATTCTGACAACAGATCGAAGGATATTTTTTTATTCAAGAGTTTTATACGCGTTTGAGTCGTGGGTATCATATTTTTTCTTTTGTTTTTGTTTTAGTTTTTGTTTTTACATCTGAGGTGAAGCCATTGATTTCGGGGGGGGGGGGGGTGATGAGTGATTGGTGCTTCTGAATGCTTGTGTGCTTTCTTTTTGTGGGCGAACTGAAATATGTGTTCTTCTCCTGTCACCTCCTTTTTGTTTACTTTCTCGAGTTTTTGGTGATCCTCCCTACCCCTTGTGGGAGTAATGGCTGGCTACTGACTGTTTATATTTGCTAGCTGTTCTATATGTATTTTGGGTTTACATTTAGTGTTTTTATTTTGTTTTGTTTTGTTTTTTGTTTTTTATTGTTTTATTTATTTGCATTACTGTATTTGTTTACTAGTTGTTTTCTATACGTCTTTTGCGTTTATATTCAATTTCCCTTTACGTTTTTTTCGTTTAGTGTGCTATTGTATTTTATGATTGTATTGTTCTATTTACTCATTAGCATTTATTGTACTATTTACATTTATTTCTATTTTTCAATTTACTTTTTCGAAATGTTCTATTTACTATTGTTACCCTGGTCTCTGGGTCTTCTCCTGGATGACCTAGATGTGTGTGAATTTCTATTTTATTTTGTGTGTGTTCATTGTTTTCTGTTGTGTTGTCCCTATTCTGGCTCTGTCTCTTCCAGAGTTGAAAGTGACAGGACCGTAACCAAGCGACGTTCGAGCCAAAATGCCTGGACACACGGAGTTTGAAGCAAGTTCTCCCTAAGCTGAATAAAATCTTCTAATGATAGCCAGAATAAACTGTCAAACGCGTCATGATCCTCAAATGGTTAACACTTACTTCTGATTTTAAGACGTTCGGCCCATTAGTTTGGCGATTTTAAGATTTTACGCCCTATTTCTTTGTCAATATTAAGACCTTTCGTCCCATTTAGGTGTCGTTTTGTTCGTGGCGAGCGATAGCGAACCTGTAATTTTAAGAGCAACCGGCCTTCTTCCAGGATATTTTTCTACCGAAAATGTTCACATTTATCTTTAATGGTGGTCTATGGGGTGTTTTTTACAGGTTGATGGAGGTCTAGGGTGGAAACTATATGCAGTATACTGTATATATATATACAGTATATATATATATATATATATATATATATATATATATATATATATATATATATATATATATATATATATATATATATATATATATATATATATATTATATATATATATATATATATATATATATATATATATAGATAGATAGATAGATAGATAGATAGATAGATAGATAAATGACCAAATAAATACGGCCATCCCCCCTTAGCACTTACTTCTGACCGAGCGTGCATCGCCAAACAGCACCTACCGCCCACCACTTTCCCCAGACTCCGCTAACATAAACAACCCGGAATAGTGACCCCGTTAAACTACCGCACGAATTATTACGGCAGTCAGTGTAACCCCGCGCTCTCTCTCTGCCTCCCTCCCCCTTGCCCCCTGCCCCCTGCCCCCTATCTTCTCTCTGCCCCCTTCCTACCTCTCTCTATTAGCTCCCCCCCCTCCCTCTCTCTCTCTCTATCAGCTCCCCTACCCCTCTCTCTCTATCAGCTCCCCCCCCTCTCTCTCTCTCTATCAGCTCCCCCCTCCCTCTCTCTCTATATGCTCCCCCTATCCCTCTCTCTAGTTGCTTCTCCCCCCCTCTCTCTCTGTCTTTCTCTATCAACCCCCACCCTCTCCCTCTCTCTCTCTATAAGCTCCCCCCCTCCCTCTCTCTCTCTATAAGCTACCCCTACCCCTCTCTCTAGTTGCTTCTCCTCCCCCTCTCTCCTTCTTATTTGCTTCTCCCCACTCTCTCCTCTATTTGTTTCTCTCCCCCCTCCCCCTCTCACTCTTCTCTCTGCGATTCCCTCTCCTCCCTCTTCTATCTGCCTCCTCCCCCCCCCCTCTCTCCTTCTCTATTTTCTTCTCCCCCCTCTCTCTATGGCTCTCTCCCCCCTCTCCTCTGCCCCCGTCCCCCCCTCTCTCTTTCTCTCTATCTGCTGCCCCCTCTCTCCCTCTGATTTGCTATCCTTACCTTCCACTTAGTAGCCAATTTTGTTAGAATTAGGTCCGGACTACCTAGCAGGGACCGCAATGTCTGTGCAGTCTGTGTATATATGTAACTCTCTCTCTCTCTCTCTCTCTCTCTCTCTCTCTCTCTCTCTCTCTCTCTCTCTCTCTCTCTCTCTCTCTCTCTATCTATCCATCTATCTATCTATCTATCTTTCTATCTATCTATCTATTTATCTTTTACCTATCTATCTATCTATCTGTTTGTCTCCTCCCCACCTCTCTCACTCTCTCTCCCTCCCACCCTCCCCCCTCTCCCTCTCACACACACACACACACAGCTCCCGCCCTCCCTGATTGCTGTGCAACGCCCTCTCTCTGCGGCCTCGGGAGATAAGATATTGTTGGTGGCGGTGATAGGGCCCCGTGCCGCAGATTAATAGCTTTATGGTAGGTGATAAGGGGAGACAAATGACTGCGGGGAAGCGGTGAGGATAATGGTGGCAGAGGGGTGAGGGGTGACGGGGGTGAGGAGAGGGGTGAGAGAGGACGGGAAGGGGTGAAGGGGGTGAGAGGTGAAGGGGTGGGTGAGAGGGAAAGGGGTGAAGGGAGGGGAAGGGTGACGAGGTGAGAAGAGAAAGGGAGGGACGATGAGGGGAGATAGCAAGGGGTGACAGAATGAGAGTGAAGAGGTGAGAGGAAGGGGAGGGGTGATAGGGTGAGAAGGGAAGGGGTGAAGGGAGGTGAGGGGTGACGGTGTGAGAGGGGATGAAGGGGTGAGGGGAGAAAGGAAGGGTTGAGGGGAGAAAGGGAGGGTTGAGGGGAGAGAGGAAGGGATGACGGAGTGAGAGGGGAAGGGGTGAGGGGAGGGGATGGGTGACGGGGTGATAGGGTGAGAAGGGAGGGAGGGGGAGAGATGACGGAGGGATGGGGGAAGGGGTGAGGTGAGGGGAAGGGAGAAGTAAGAGGGGAAAGGCTGAGGGAGGTGAGAGATGACGGTGTGGGAGGGGAAGGGGTAACGGGTGAGGGGAGAGAGGAAGGTGTGGCGAAATGAGAGGGGAAGGGGTGAGGTGACGGTGTGGGAGGGGAAGGGGTGAGGGGAGAGAGGAAGAGGTGAGGGGAAGGGGTGATGAAGTAAGAGGGGAAGGGAGGGGTGACGGTGTGAAAGGGGAAGGGGTGACGGTTTGGGGGGTGAAGGGAGGGGAGAGGTGACTGTGTGGGAAGGGGTGACGGTGTGAAATGGGAAGGGGAAGGGAGAGAGCAAGGGGAGGGTGAAGGGGTGACTGTGTGAAAGGGGAAAGGGTGACGGATTGAGAGGGGAAGGGTTGAGGTGAGGGGAGAAAGGAAGGGTTGAGGGGAGAGAGGAAGGGGTGACGGAGTGAGAGAGGAAGGGGTGAGGAAGCTAAGGGAGGTATGAAGGAGGGGTAACAAAGAGAAGAAGTAAGGGGAAGGGACATAGAAATGGGTGAAAAGAGGGAATGAGAGGTAGAAGGGGTAAGGAAAGGGAAGGGATGAGGGGAAATGGAAGGAGTGTTAAGAGGGGTGAGGGGAGAGGGCAAGGGTGAGGAGAAAAAATAATAGAATGAGGAGAGGAATGAGGATAAGCAATGAGAAGTGAGAGGATATAGTTGGACGAGGAAAGAGAGGAAGGAGTGAGGGGAGAGAAAGGGGAAAGAGTGATGGGAGAGAGAGGAAGGATACATAGGAGTGAAGTACAAAGGAATTCAAGCAACAACAGATCTAGCGACCCTTCGAAGTTGCCTGCCCTTTAAATCCCTGCTGCTCAGAGTGTTCAACAGTGGTTCAGAAGGGGGGGAGGGGGGAGGGAAGTTGAACGAGGTAGGAGGAAGAGAAATGGTGAGGAGAGGGGGCAATGCAAGAGAAAAGGTGGTAGAGAGGGGAAGGGGTGAGGGGGCTAAGCAAGAGAGGAAGGGTTGAGGGACGAAGTGGCTGATGAGGGGAGGTAGGAAGGGGTGAAGAAAACAGGAGAGAAAGAGGGGATGGAAGAGGAGAGGGGGCTAAACAAGATGGGAAGGGGTGAGGGGTGAAATTATTGATGAGGGGAAGATAGGAAGGGGTGAGGGGAACAGGAGAGAGAGAGGGGGCTAAACAAGAGGGAAAGGGGTGAGGGGGATATGCAGAAGGAAAATGGGTGGAGAGGGGAAGGGGTAAGGGGGCTAAGCAAGAGAGGAAGGGGTGAGGGGTGAAGTGAATGATGAGGGGAGGTGAGAAGGTTGAGAAATGAGGGGAAGCCAAATTTATCAAAAACGTCTGTAGGGAAATTTGAGCCAACTTTATAGATTAGCTGAGAATTTGCATACTTCACGTCATTAATTATCAAGTATTCAAAGCAGTGAACATTTATTGAACATTCATTTTGAGTGTATATCATTCAAACCATCACCTTTCGTTATATATACCGTACGAAAATTATGTAAAGTTACCATTATGTTTCGTTAATAATCCATGGTTTTAATTTATGTGTGTGTGAGTGTGTGTGTGTGTGGTTGGGTAAGGGGGGGGGGATTTAGAGATCCTTTAGTAACAGAAATCGGCTAACCTCCGCCATCTTAGTACCACTAGTGATGCTATATTCTCCTTACACTTAAATATATCCATATCCATAATACTGTAAACATTCGGAGATACTGGTACAGGATAAACCCTCTCCGACATATGACGCAATTTTGAGCCTATTAGGGATACTTTAAAGCCTTTGTTACCAACAGGGGTATTTAGAAACCTTTAGTTTAGTTACTTCAACCTCTGCAGTTGTCTTTGAGTTAGCTGTGGGCAGAAAACTAATTTTGGAGAGGTAATTATAAGAGTGAGAGAACTCTATTTCTTA
This sequence comes from Paralithodes platypus, assembly GCA_032716605.1. Classification (NCBI taxonomy): domain Eukaryota; kingdom Metazoa; phylum Arthropoda; class Malacostraca; order Decapoda; family Lithodidae; genus Paralithodes; species Paralithodes platypus. Next base: position 18,398,880 of record CM064566.1, read on the forward strand.
TTGCTAATCTGGCAACCTCTGCGTCATATGTGCGTGAAAGGGTTAATAGTTTGGTGTTTGTGTATACATTCTGAACGATTAGAAGTAAAATATAACCCCCCTTGTTTTTGGATAATTGGGGTACCACAATGGCGTTTTAAGAAACAGTAGGCCAACTCTCTTACAGCAGGATCTTTAAGGGGGAAGGGTGTATTTTATTGGTAGATTTGTGTATTTATTCGTTATTCTTTTAGCTCTGGAGCTCTCTCCCTCACTCTGTTTTTCCCTCATTCAATGACTAAAACTGTTTCAAGCTCCGTGTATCCAGACATTTTTACTCTAACGTACCTTGAATTCGAATCTTTATCACTCTTTAAAATTGGGGGGACTTGTTACAGGCATCTTTGCCTTTTGTCTCCTTAATATGCAAAGAACATAATCCTCTGTATTTAATTTAGTGCTACTTACCTTCTAGTGTATGTGTAGAATAAAAATCCTCTGCCAATAATTTAGTCCTACTTACCATTTAGTGTGTATGTGTTGCTTCAGAACTCTCCTACTGTTAACACCAATGAGGAAGCTATAGAACTGTTGATATTGTTGTGTTGTTTGAGGTGGTGTGTTGCTTCAGAACTCTCCTACTGTTAACACCAATGAGGAAGCTATAGAACTGTTGATATTGTTGTGTTGTTTGAGGTGGTGTGTTGCTTCAGAACTCTCCTACTGTTAACACCAATGAGGAAGCTATAGAACTGTTGATATTGTTGTGTTGTTTGAGGTGGTGTGTTGCTTCAGAACTCTCCTACTGTTAACACCAATGAGGAAGCTATAGAACTGTTGATATTGTTGTGTTGTTTGAGGTGGTGTGTTGCTTCAGAACTCTCCTACTGTTAACACCAATGAGGAAGCTATAGAACTGTTGATATTGTTGTGTTGTTTGAGGTGGTGTGTTGCTTCAGAACTCTCCTACTGTTAACACCAATGAGGAAGCTATAGAACTGTTGATATTGTTGTGTTGTTTGAGGTGGTGTGTTGCTTCAGAACTCTCCTACTGTTAACACCAATGAGGAAGCTATAGAACTGTTGATATTGTTGTGTTGTTTGAGGTGGTGTCCCAAGCGCTCATTTCCTGGCAATATTCGATGAGCAAGTTTTATTTCATACTACTGTACTTGGAGGGTCTTTCGCATCGGAATCGAAAACTAAATAGAAGGTGGATTATGTCAGGCAGTTTAATTATCACGGAACTTAAATTTTGAAGCTGTCATACTACAATTGCCGGAATTGACGGTAAATGTTCTCGTGTGACACCGCCTTTATCTAGTGTATGCGCGTACTGTGAGGTGGAGCGGAATTAATCTTATCATGCCATTGTTAAGTTAGCTACTATGATTAGATACTGACCTATGGTATGTACAGTCGGTCAAATAATTGATGTCTCAGCGTGAAGTATATTTTGATCAATAATCAGTATCAGCAAGAAAACTAAAAAATAAATTGATAAATAAGTAAATAGACCAAAAACAAGCACTACCCCCTAAATACGTTCGTGTGGTTTGGACTTGAAGGCAATATGGTTCCCACCAAAACAGTGATGCATATATGTTCTGTTCTCTGGCTAATATTTGACGCTTTTATTCAGGTTTAGGAAGGGTAGGCTATATGGAAGTCAGAGGGTTAATTGAAATAAACTACCCGTATAATTCCCACAGATTCTTCCTAAGCTGTATATAATCGTCGATCGATAATGTGACTGTTGGTGATGAATTCTGCGATAGTGACCACCTTACGATCACTTTCAGTATAAAATTTAATAACAATAAACTCAATACCAGCAATGAAAAAGTTCCAAATTTCAAGCGAGCTAATTTCCATAAACTCAGAACAAATTTTAAGGAAGCTAATTGGAGTTTTCTAAACAATAATAAGATAAAAAAATCATGGAAAATTTTCACAGAAATTTACACGAACGCAGTGCGCGAGTGCACACCATAAAAAAACAGAAGATCTGCACATAATAACAAACCTAAACAGAAGATCTGCACATAATAATATACCTAAACAGAATATCTGCACATAATAACAAACCTAAACAGAAGATCTGCAAATAATAACAAACCTAAACAGAAGATCTGCACATAATAACAAACCTAAACAGAAGATCTGCACATAATAACAAACCTAAACAGAAGATCTGCACATAATAACAAAGCTAAACAGAAGATCTGCACATAATAACAAACCTAAACAGAAGATCTGCACATAATAACAAACCTAAACAGAAGATCTGCACATAATAACAAACCTAAACAGAAGATCTGCACATAATAACAAACCTAAACAGAAGATCTGCACATAATAACAAACCTAAACAGACGATCTGCACATAATAACAAACCTAAAGAGAAGATCTGCACATAATAACAAACCTAAATGGTGGAATAGAGAAATAACTGAATGTCTACTCTCTGAAAAGAATGCTCATGAGAGATTACAAACGATGAAAATAGACAGGCCTTCAGAGATCTACGACGTAAATCCAAAAGGTTAATTAAACAAAGTAAAAACACTTTGGAGTTACATGTTGCTAATCAAAGCAAGACTAACCCAAAATATTTCTACAGTTACATCAGGAAGAAGAAAGTGGTGACTTCAACGGTTGATGAAAATGGAGATTTTACCAATGAAAATGCCAAAATGAGTAATACTCTCAACAACTTCTTTACATCAGTCTTTACATCAGAATACCTAAGTAACATCCCTACAGTACCGCCAGTACAGACAAACAATTTGGAAGTTCTTAGAAATATCAGCATTACTGAGGCAGAGGTACTGAGATGTTTAGATAATCTCAATGAAAGCAAATCACCTTGACCCAATACGATTTCTCCAAGAGTTCTTCAAGACGCTAAATGCGAGCTCTCCAAACACCTGACGCTGATCTTTAACAAATCCTTGGAAACCGGCGAAATACCTGATGAGTGGAAGCTTGCGAACGTAACAAATTTTGTTTTTAAATCTAGCAAATCTTTGCCTAGAAATTATCGTCCAATCAGCTTGACCTCGGTAGTATGCAAAATACTAGAAACAATAATAAGAAACAGACTCGTTAATCACTTGGAGGAAAATAATATACTAAAAGACACACAACATGGTTTTCGCAAAAAAACGGTCCTGCTTAACAAACCTTTTAGACTTCTTCCATGACATCCTAAATCTATATGACGAAAGTAAAGCTGTAGATATTATATATTTAGATTTCCAGAAAGCCTTTGATAAAGTTCCACACAGACGGTTAGTGACGAAATTAAAAGCACATGGAATACAAGGTTGCGTTCTACAGTGGATAGAAAATTGGCTTAGTGAAAGGAAACAAAGAGTAGTTATTAATGGGAAGCATCAACGTGGACCAATGTAACTAGAGGTGTACCTAAAGGACCAGTGCTGGGGCCAATCCTTTTCCTAATTTACATTAACGACATAGATGAGGGTCTCACCTGTACACTCTCAAAGTTTGCAGATGACACAAAAATCACAAATACCGTACTGACAAATGAACATGTCGAAGATATGCAAACCAATCTAAACAAGCTTTCACAATGGGCTAAAATCTGGCAAATGTACTTCAATGAAGATAAGTGTAAAGTACTTCATATCGGATACCGCAATGAAAAAGCAGACTACTCGATGAATGGCACCCAGTTAAAGAGTGTAGACAGATAAATCGATTTAGGAGTAACAATATCTAGTAACTTAAAACCAAGTCAACATTGCGCTGAAGTTATTAAGAAGGCAAACAAACTTATAGGTTTCATAGGTAGATCATTTGAACATAAATCAAAAGACATTATCCTCACCCTTTACAATTCATTAGTCCGCCCACTTTTGGAATACTGCGTTCAGTTCTGGTGCCCTTACTATCAAATAGATATAGACAAATTAGAACGAATTCAACGTAGAGTTACCAAGATGATGCCCTGTCTTCGGAACAAACCATACGAGGAACGTCTTAAAGAACTAAATGTATATCCATTAACCAAGCGCAGATTGAAAGGTGACCTTATTCAAGTTTTCAAGATCATTAAAGGCATCAACAACATGAACTGTAATAAATATTTTACAATTGACCAATCAAACTACATGCGGGGAAATGGCTGCAAAATCATTGGTAAATCATTCAACTCTAACGAATCCAAGGATGTCTTCTTCAATCGAGTCGTCAACTTGTGGAATGGCTTCCCCGAGATGCCATAGAGATAGACTGTAACACCGTTGATTCCTTCAAAGTTCGCCTAGACAAGCACCTGCACCTTGCCCTGAACCCAAGGTTGACTGCATTTGTAATTGAATAAATATTTTCTTTAGTAGTGTTTGTTCAATAACCTAACAGATCTTAATATAATTTCCCCTGCCATGAACTAAGCCCCCGGGCAGCACTTCCTTCTCACATCTGTCCCACATTCTCTCCGAAATACTGTTGCAACACTTGAAACAGCAGTGTTTTGGAGGGCAAGTAACCTCGAGGGGTCGCATGACCTGTTGTTGCTTGTGTTCCTTTGTACTCATTTGTACACATACACACACACACGGACACACACACACACACATATACACACACACAAAAACACATACACACACACACATATACACACACACGCACACACACACTCACACACACACACACACACACACACACACTCGCACACACACGCACATACACACACAGAACACTACGCGAAATGTAAATCAGAGAGAGAGAGAGAAAGATCAGGCACACCGCACCAACATACTGCAGCCTCTCTCTCTCTCTCTCTCTCTCTCTCTCTCTCTCTCTCTCTCTCTCTCGCTGTGCTCGTGTTAGCCATTGACCCGGATTGGGCCCGGTAGAAGGCCTGAGACCGGAAAAGGCTAGCACCACTTTAAATCTGGCTATCACGGTCTCAGCGCTCCCCCTAGTCTCCCTGCTCTCTCTCTCTCTCACTTTTATAGGCGGGTTTGGGGGATTCACAACGGCGATTTTTTCCCACCAACTCTATTAACCCGTTCCACTTGAGGGATTTGTTTCTGGAACCCTTTCTCCCTCATGTTTAGCCCCATTGGTTTTGAGATTTAAGACGTTCGCCCCATTAGTTTGGTGATTTTAAGATCTTTCGCCCCATTTCTGTAAATGCTAAGACCTTTCGTGCCATTTAGGTGTCGATGTTTTCCTGGCAAGCAATAGCGAGCCTATAATGAGAGACCAACCTTCGGCCGGAACATTTTTCTACCGACAAATGTACAAATTTATCTTGAAAGTGGGTCTAGGGGGAGTAATTTTAACATTGATGGAGGTCTAGGAAACAAACTAAAAACTTCCCCTTAACTCTGTTCTGGCTACTGTTAGACGATATTATTCAGTTTAAAATGGGCCTCCAGCAATTTACAGGCTTCGAACTATCTCACTTAACCATTTTTACTACCACAGATCCTTCTTAACCTCTTCTGTACCGGCGACGTCGTTTAAATTTTATTATAGCTATATTTAGACGATTGGTTGCAGTTTACGAAGGATCTGCGATAATATAAAGGGTTAAGTGAGATAGTTCCAAGCCTGTTGATTGCTGGGGGCCCTTTTTAAACTGAATTAAATCGTCTAAAAGTAGCAAGAATAAAGCTAAAAAGACGTTGTCTGTACAGAAAGGGTTAATGGCCAAACATGTATTTAACCCTTTGAGGATTATGACGCGTTTTTGTAGTTACTTATGGCAATCATTAGACAATTTCATACAGCTTAGCAAGGATCTGTGGACTATCTCGAGAAGCCCTCTGACTTCCAAATGTCCTTCCTAAGCTAAATAAAATAGTCTAATGATAATTACAGTAAGTTGCACCCCGTTCTTAACATTAATCCTCTATTAAAAAACCCAATGTACTAGAATAAACCAATGAAAGCATATAGTCCTCCCGGGATTCGAACTCGGGACACCACACCCAGAACAATAAGCATCTAAACCATTGCACCACCAAAAACAGAAGAGTAATGCGTCATCGTATCTTGAAAGGGTTAACCCATTCAGTACCGGTAACGTCCTTTACAGTGTATTCTGACAACTATGGGATGATTTTATTCAGCTTTGGAAGGACCTCTAACAATTACAAGGCTACAGACTATATCATGGTATCCTTTCGAGCTACCCCAGATCCTTCCCAAGCTGAATCCAATCGCCTAACAGTGTCCAGGAAATTATGAAAAAGAAGTCGCCGGTACTGAAAGGATTAATTTCTCTTCATAAGCAGTCAGGCTAGAAATTTGCCATGAAAGGTAACTGTACGAGCTTTAATTAACCCTCACTCGTTCTGATCAGCACTTACGAGTCCCTTATAAAAATTGATTTGCACGTACGAGTCCCTGATCTTGCAAGTACGAGTCCCTGATATGCATGTACGAGTTCCTGATCTGCAAGTACGAGTCCCTGATATGCAAGTACGAGTCCCTGATCTTGCAAGTACGAGTCCCTGATATGCAAGTACGAGTCCCTGATCTTGCAAGTACGAGTCCCTGATCTTGCAAGTACAAGTCCCTGATCTGCAAGTACAAGTCCCTGATCTTGCAAGTACGAGTCCCTGATCTGCAAGTATGAGTCCCTGATCTGCATTTACGAGTCCCTGATCTGCAAGTACGAGTCCCTGATATGCAAGTACGAGTCCCTGATCTTGCAAGTACGAGTCCCTGATATGCAAGTACGAGTCCCTGATCTTGCAAGTATGAGTCCCTGATCTTGCAAGTACGAGTCCCTGATCTTGCAAGTACGAGTCCCTGATCTGCAAGTAAGAGTCCCTGATATGCAAGTACGAGTTCCTGATCTTGCAAGTACGAGTCCCTGATAACCTTCACTCGTTCTGATCTGCAAGTACGAGTCCCTGATAACCTTCACTCGTTCTGATTTACATGTATGAGTCCCTTATAACCCTCACTCGTTCTGATTTACATGTACGAGTTCCTTATAACCCTCACTCGTTCTGATCATATGTATGAGTTCCTTATAACTCTTACTCGTTCTGATCTATATGTACGAGTTCCTTATAACACTCACTCGTTCTGATCTGCATGTACGAGTCCCTTATAACACTCACTCGTTCTGATCTGCGTGTACGAGTCCCTTATAACACTCACTCGTTCTGATCTACATGTACGAGTCCCTTATAACACTCACTCGTTCTGATCTGCATGTACGAGTCCCTTATAACACTCACTCGTTCTGATCTACATGTACGAGTCCCTTATAACCTTCAATCGTTCTGATCTACATGTACAAGTCCCTTATAACACTCACTCGTTCTGATCTACATGTACGAGTCTCTTATAACACTCACTCGTTCTGATCTGCATGTACGAGTCCCTTATAACACTCACTCGTTCTGATCTACATCTACGAGTCCCTTATAACCATCAATCGTTCTGATCTACATGTACGAGTCCCTTATAACTCTCACTCATTCTGATCTACAGTACATGTACGAGTCCCTTATAACCCTCAATCGTTCTGATCTACATGTACGAGTCCCTTATAACCCTCAATCATTCTGATCTACATGTACGAGTCCCTTATAACCCTCAATCGTTCTGATCTACATGTACGAGTCCCTTATAACCCTCAATCGTTCTGATCTACATGTACGAGTTCCTTATAACCCTCAATCGTTCAGATCTACATGTACGAGTTCCTTATAACCCTCACTCGGTCTGATCTACATGTACGATTTCCTTACATGCCTAACTCGTTCTGATCAGCATGTACGAGTTCCTTATAACACTCACTTGTTCTGATCTGTACATGTACGAGGTCCTTATAACCACACTCGTCCTGATCTGCATGTACCAGTCCTTGATCACTCATTCAATAATGATTTATGTTGGCCAAAAAATGTAACCTTAAGGGGAGGTGTGTCGTTTTTCTAGACCCCTTCTCCCTCATACTTAGCCCCATTAGTTTTTGAAATGTTAAGAACATTGTTCCATTATTTTGCCAATATTAAGACCATTCGCCTCAATTTTTTTCAATATTAAGGGGACTACACACTAGCCCAAAAGTTCATGATATTTTGTTTTTGTCTAAAATGCTTCTTTCAACATGGGAGAATAGCATAGGAGGGCATAAACAGCCATATGACATCCCCCCCCCCACTGCCTCCCAACCCCACACACACACACACACAACCAAAATGTCATGATTTTGTTTTGGGGGGGTCTAAAATGCTTCTTTCAACAATGGAGAATAACATAAGAGGGCATAAACACCTATATGACATCACTATGACATCAATAACCCCCCCCCCCCCCTCCCCCCCAAAAAACACTGACATACACCTATGATACGTATTATAAGAGGTTACATATAGATAAATCCTAGTTTACCCTAAATTACTGGCTAGTTTACGTTTTCTTCTAATACCTAAATCAGAAAACTTAGTTTTTATGAGTAACTTAGCCATTTTTTCAAGACCACCAAATAATTGAGATGTTATATATATTTTACTTTCGTCTGCGATATTCCACAATCATATATTGGCAACTTCCAAGTTTAACTACTCCATTGTATTGTATTGGAGCTGCTTGTAAACGCTCATGTTAACACATATTGGTTGTGCCTTCATCGTGTATTTTTTTTTTTCGATAAAGTGAAAAACTTGAGTATCAGGGGGAATTTTATTAAACAAAATCGCGATCGTCGCGACGTCGCGCACGACGTACAGTTTATGACCTCGATATCTCATGATGTATTGGAAATTTTGAGAAAAATTAAATTACAAGCACTTCGTATGGTATTAGAGTATTTACATGTAACAACAAGTGTCTCTAGGACAAATAATAAGACCGCAGGAAGTTGTGACATCATCATGACATCATGACGTCGTGACGTCATGATGTCATGACGTACCACATAATCATGCTCCCACAAAGTCGGCATTGATAATTTGATTATACCCTAAAAGTATCGAGATGAAAGATATAATATTTGTTTTTTTATTAATTGTTTTGTGTCGGAGGGTGTGTAGTCCCCTTAAGACCTTTAATGCCATTTAGGTGTCGATTTGTTTTTTTTCCTGGCTAGCGATAGCGAACCTGTAATTTCGGCAGGCCCATTTTTCTACCGAAAAATATAAAAAAAAATCTCGAATGGCAGTCTTGGGGGTATTTTTTAAGTTTGATGGATGTCTAGGGAAGAAACTAAAACAATAATAAGTATATTAATAAATAAGCAAATATATAAGCCTTACCCCCATAAAGATTTTCTCTTCCCGCCAAAATTCCAGCTTTCGCGAAAAATTCCAAAACAGAAACATTAGACGATCGAGAATTTTCCGGTCTGAATGCCAATGGATCCTTTTTATTTATTTTTTAGCTTTGTTTCTTTTTATTTATTTTTTTGTTGTTTCAACATAAGCCGACCGAGCCTTACGTGCGATGAAAAACAAAACGTTGATTAGGGATTTTCGGTGTTGTTGTTTTGGCTTACTGTTAGTTAGGAGGAATAGCAAAACGTATATTTGGGATTTTCTGCGTTGTTGAAACGTTTCGGCTTGCTGATATTTAGGAGGAATAGCAAAGCGTTTATTAAGGATTGTCTGTGTTGTTGTTTCGGCTTTTCATTATTGAAAGAATTGCAAAACGTTTAGGCTATTAGGGATTCTCTGTGCTGTTGAAACGTTTCGGCTTCTGATTGTTAGGAGGAATGGCAAAACGTGTATTAGGGCTATTGTTTCGGCTTGCTGTTATTTAGAGGAATAGCAAGACGTTTATTATGTATTTTTGGTGTTGTTTTGGCTTCTGATATTTAGAAGGAATAGCAAAACTTTTATTAGGGATTTTTTGGTGTTTTGGCTTCTGCTATTTAGGAGGAAAAGTAAAACGTTTATTAGGTATTTTCGGTGTTATGGCTTCTGATATTCAGGAAGAATAGCAAAATGTTTATTAGGGATACTCTGTGTTGTTGTTCTGGCTTACTGTTATTTAGGAGGAATAGCAAAACGTTTATTAGGGATGTTACTGTTAGGAGGAATAGCAAAACGTTTATTAGGGATACTCTGTGTTGTTGTTCTGGCTTACTGTTATTTAGGAGGAATAGCAAAACGTTTATTAGGGATGTTCTGTGTTTTTGTTTTGGCCTACTGTTATTTAGAAGGAATAGCAAAACGTTTAATGGGGATTTTCTGTGTTGTTGTTTCGGCTTCTGACATTTAGAAGGAATAGCAAAACGTTTAGATTGATATGCAGGATTCGAAGTTGCATAATAAATCGTAGGCAGTGTCCACCATTCTTTTAACTGCCTTCGTGGTGTAATGCATAAGGTGTTGATATTCGGTGTGAGCGTCCTGGGTTCGAATCCACGGACTGCCACATGTGTTTGTAATATTTCATTAATCGATTTTAGGAGTGGAATTGGTTGTTGGATAGAACATAATAATTGATATTGGTTCAGGAGTAATTTATCGAGAGGCCTTCCCTAGTGGTTAAGGCCCCATTAATTGCTCTTTCCATTCACATATGCATAGACTACGTGAGTTGCAGTTGGGATGTGTGTACATGCTTAGATTGATATGCAGGATTCGAAGTTGCATAATAAATCGTAGGCAGTGTCCACCATTCTTTTAACTGCCTTCGTGGTGTAATGCATAAGGTGTTGATATTCGGTGTGAGCGTCCTGGGTTCGAATCCACGGACTGCCACATGTGTTTGTAATATTTCATTAATCGATTTTAGGAGTAGAGTTGGTTGTTGGATAGAACATAATAATTAGGGATTTTCTGTGATTTGGTTTCGGCTTCTGATAGTCAGAAGGAATAGTAAAACATAAAAGAAAATTACAAGGATAAGCCATGGCTTACTAAAACGAATAAAAGTCCCAATCACTTTAAAATCATTTGAGGACTCCATATGAATAAACATTGGAATATGCAAATGAGGAGGCAATTATCTAAAGCAGAGAGCATAAGAATTATCCCCTGATTATGGATATTACAATTAATTAATCTTCTAATTATCCATCCAGCTGTTAAATCTCTCACTCTCTCTTTCTCTTTTGCATATACTATATATAAAATACACACACACACACACACACACACACACACACACACACACATTCACATCATTCTTATTCTCTCTCATATCTAAAACACCTACACACACAAACATTCACTTCATACTCTCTCTCTCTCTCTCTCGAAACAATCACTACTACTAACTCTCCCTCACACACTCTCAATCACCTTAATATATACTCTATCTCACTCTCTTTCTCATCTCTAAATCACACACACACAAACTCTCTCCCAATTGCCATATCTCTCTCTCTCTCTCTCTCTCTCTCTCTCTCTCTCTCTCTCTCTCTCTCTCTCTCTCTCTCTCTCTCTCTCTCTCTCTCTCTCTCTCTTTAAGATACTAAAAGGTTTCGACAAAGTCGATGTAAATGCACTATTCACATTAAACAATAATACTCAAACTCGCGGAAATGGAATAAAATTAAAAACCAAAAAGGCAAACCTAGATGTCACAAAGAGTTTCTTCACCTACAGTGTGGCGACAGAGTGGAATAAACTACCAGCGAGAATGGTGGAGAGCGACACAATAAACGCTTTCAAGGGAAGGCTTGACCTCTATCTACAGAGGGCTGGGGTGATATGAAAAGAACAAAAAATGTATGTGTATGTGTGTACATTGTACAGTATGTACTGTATATACAGTATATGTATGTATAATTATATATATGTATGTGTATATGTGTATATACTGTATAATAATAGATATATATATAGTTTTTAAGGCCAGACTGCCTAGTAAGGACCTTGAGGTATGTGTGGTCTGTGTATCTATGTAGCTCTATGTAGCTCTCCCTCCCAGCATACTAAGGCACCGTAAACCAGGCCATTTTCCAGTCCGCCAGTTAATAATGACCGAAAACTCCACAAAACCGAAGGCGGCGTTTTTGTGTTGTGAGCCGAGTTATGTGTTTACCCGCCGAACTTGGGAACCGGGAGGGTAGGGGGAGGAAGGAGGCGTCACGGTCCTCGCTCACCCCAGGCTCAGTTATCTCCCTTATAGTGAGTACAGAGAAGGAACACCTCGACGACGTATACAGACTAATAACACACATAACAAAGCCACTCCAACAACTTCCTCTCTCTCCAACACCACTCCTCCCCTTTCAACACACATAGCAAAGCCACTCCAACAGCTTCCTCTCTCTCCAACACCCCTTCTCCCCTCTCTACACTCTTCAGAAAATAGGAAAATGTAGAATGTAGCTACGGGGTGCCGTTGTAAAGGTTTATCTCTCAATACCTTCACCTGACCTGGGAGGGGTTGGAGGGGAGGGGGGGGGCTGGGGGGGGATGTTGAACAGTGTGTATACACCGTCGACCTGTGTTAGATTCTAACAAAGTTCTATGTAGATTTTTATTCTAACATACCCGGTACCCTGATCTTACCCTTTGGAAGTTGAAACCCTCACCTCACACACGAAACTCGCTCTCATTCACACACACACACACACACACACATACACACACACACACACACTCTCTCTTGAGTAATCGAGCTAATATTTCTACCATTTGGGAAGGGTCAGCCAGGAAATAGTGTGGCAATGTACAGCCCATTTGCTCTAGCCCCTTTTGAGTTACAGAGGTTAGGAGTCACGATTTCTGGCCTACCTATCTGGAACAGGGTATAGGTCCGTCAAGTTATATTTTAATTACCATGAATAATTAAGGGGGAACTACTCCATTCTCCCTCCCTCATGTTTAGCATATTAATTTTGAGGTCATAAGACGTTCGTTCCGTTAGTTTGGCGATTTTGAGATATTTCGCCTAATTTTTTTTGTCAATATTAAGACCTTTCGTGCCCTTTACGTGTCGATTTTTGCATGACGAGCGATACCGAGCCGCTAATTTTAGAAGGAACCGGCTTTCGGCCGGGACATTTTTCGACCGAAATATGTACAAATTTATCTAGAAAGGGGGTGTTTTTCTAACCTTGATGGAGGTCTAGCGAGGAAACTAAAAAATACATTAATAAATATATACTGTATAATATATACAGTAGACCAAAAACCAGCACTATCCCCTAAGTAAAACCCCTCATTCGTTATTATTGAATATTTACTGTTAGTTAGCCCTTCGAAGATTATGACGCAATTTGACAGTTTATTCTGGCTATCGTTGGGCGATTTTAGACAGTTTAGGAAGAATCTGTGGTGATTATGAGGGTAAAGACTATCTCATTTAACTCTCTGACTTCCATATGCCCTTCCTAATCTGAATAAAATCGTCTAATAATAGCCAGAAACAGAAAACAAAATGCGTATTCCCCCAAAATGGCACCATGACTAAAATGTGTCCAATATCTTTAAAGGGAGTGGTCCGGTTTTCTGGCCCCCTTCTCCCTTATGTTTAGCCTCATTGTGTTTTTACATTTTAAGACGTTCGGCCCATTACATAATATAGTTTGTCGATTTTAAGACTTTACGCCCCATTTCTTTGTCAATGTTAAGACCTTTCGTGCCAATTAGGTGTCGATTTTTTCCGGGCGAGCGATAGCGAGAGAGTAACCGACCTTTGGCTGGGACATACATACATATCTGGAAGGGGGATCTCGGGGTTGCATTTTTTTAGTTTGATGGAGGTCTAGGGGTGAAACTAGAAAAATAATTAAAAAATAAAAAAAAATAAAAAATACCAAAAAGTGAACCATTTCCCCTTAAGGTAAGCAATCAGTGGGTGGGATTTATGGCGGTAATTTATCCAGGCATCAGTTGGGCGGGAAATTGGGAGGTAATTAGATGTTTAGGTGGCTACACTCCGATCCCCTTTAGAACAGATTATCGACCATTATCCCTAACTACATCACGCCATGGCAGTTTCCCCTGCTTATTAATGTATATATTGATTTATGTATTTGTTTACTTGTTTATTTATTTATTTATTTATTATGTATTATTTATTTATTCTGGCATTAGTTGGGCGGTAATTATATGTTTCGTTGGCTACACTCAGATCCCCTCTAAAACAAATTATCGACCATTATTCCTATACCCCGTTCCAAAATAGTAGTCCACAAATCGTGAACCCTAAACTTTGTAACTCAGAAAGGGTTGGAGCAAATGTGCTGTAAATTTCCATACCCTGGCAAACTATTCCTAAATGGTAGAATGGTTAGCTCTATTACTCTGTTCGTTAATTAATTATAGAGGTTAGTAGTCAAGAGTTTTGGCCTACTTATATTGAATGGACTATAGTTAATATTGATAATTTATTCCTGTATATTCTGTATTTGAGTACTGCACCACCAGAGAGGGAGAGGTAGACCGAAAGAGAGGTGGAAGGATGGAGTGAGGAAGTATATGAACGAAGGCGGTGCTGGTTGGGGGGAGGGGCGTCGACTGACCCGGGACAGAGGTGCATGGGGGCGGTTCGTTCGTGGCCACCCTTTCGGGGATCACGGCGTCAGGCAATAGATAGAATAGATAGACCATATGATGACGTAGGGATGCAGCGACCCCACCGCCCGCCACTTCGGTGGTGCAGTCAGCCTGTGTAGCAGTTACGGTGATTTCGTGTTACTGCCTTGTAGCACGGTTTAGGCTGGTGTGGTGCGATTTCGCCAGGTGCAAGTGTTTCAGGGGGACTTTATTGAGTTTTGCTGAGACACTGTTAGCGCTATACCAACATCAGCCACAGTGATAACATGATCGGGCGTTGTTTGTGGCAAGGCTTTGTTGTACTGTGCTGCAGTAAAAACTGTAGCCACCGTGTTATGATTGATGTGCACTGTGTGCAGTACTGTGATTGTACCATGGAAGCCACATTCACTGTGGACGGTTGCAGTCTTTATACCTGTATGTATATATGTATGTATATAAATCATTTCACGTGTTCTATATATATAAAGGTTACAGACAAACAAAGAAACAGACAGACACATGGATGAAAAGATAGTCTCCTCAACTCCTACGGTGGTGTTATATGATAGTACGATGGTTGGCTTGTCTGGGGGGAGGAGAAGAGGCAGGGAGGAAGAGAGGAGAGAGGAGGAGGAGAGGAGGAAGAGGACGCATTGAGGAGGAGGAGAGGGGGCAGGAAGAAGAAGGAGTAGAGGGGAAGAGGAGGAGGATGGGTAGGAGAAGGCAAGGAGGAGGAGGAGGGTGGAGAAGAATTATGGAGGAGGAGGAGGGGGAGAGGAGTCACAGAGGAGGAGGGGGGGGAAGCAAGGAGGAGAGGTGGGAGGAAGGGGAGAGGAGCCACACAGGGGGAGAGGAGGCAGGGAGGAGGGGCGGGACGAGAAGACACAGAGGAGGAGGGGGGGAGAGAGGAGGCAAGGATGAGGGAGGGGAGAGGAGGCAATGAGGAGGAGGAGAGCGGAGAGGAGGCAAGGAGGAGAAGGAGGGAGGAGAGGAGGCAAGGAGGAGGAGGAGGGGGGAGAGGAGGCAAGGGGGAGGGGGGGGGAGGAGGTAAATGGATAGGTCATGTCGAGCTTCGGGGTCTATAGGAGAAATATTGTAGCTTGGTAATAGTCTCCATGCTCAGACCATTTATCACCATTCCCAGATATATACCGGCCTATATACAGTATATATATATATATATATATATATATATATATATATATATATATATATATATGTGTGTGTGTGTGTGTGTGTGTGTGTGTGGGATAAAGGCTTGGGTATATTGATTGTTATTTAACTTTTAACTGGTATAGGCCTATGATGTTTTTTAACCACCAATGTACCTTTCTATGGGTAGATTATTAATGACACCGTACATACCCTTTTCAATTTTTAGAGTGTATACCCTCTTCGTTAAGGGGGGTGACGTGCTTTTTTTCTCTGTCTGGGTTGTATCCATTCAGCCCCATGCAGCCTACTGTTTTAAGATGTTTATCCCCATCCAGATGTCGATTTATACCTGGCGAGCGATAGCGAGCCACCATATTTTCGATAATGAGTTAGACAGCTAGCTGAATTTGTAATTTTTTGATAGAAAAATTTCTCAGGCAAAGCCGGATTTTTCCATAAAATGCTGGCTCGCTATCGCTCGCCAGGAAAACACCAACACCTGGATGAGGGTAAATGTCTTAAAACAGTAGGCTAAATGGGGCCAAATGGATACAACCAAGAAAGATAAAAAAAGCAGGTCACCCCCATTAAGAAAGACACTTATAGAAGCGCTCTCCGATCAAATCTTCTACTGTCGCCATGCCATAGAACTGTACTCGGTTTCATTTCATCTGACGGTAAATTGAATCCCTAAAGCTCGGTTCACACATGCACAAATTAACGTCCCGTGCGTCCCCGACCAAGAAAATAGGCAGAACGGCATCAATCTGGAGGCCCCATGTGGCCACGATGGCCGTTCCAACGTTTTTTTGCCGCCGTTCTCATCCCATTAGTTGGGGTCTAGACGCCGCCAGTCGTCGTCTAGATGCCGCCAGGCTGCGTCTAGACGACAACTGCTCCCGTGGGTGTGCCGACATAACACGTTTTCTGGCAGTTGCCCTGACCCACACGGACCATTTTATGCATGCACATAAAGGACGCCGCCTAGGCATGGCGAATTAAGGGGTCGGGGACGGACGGGACGTTAATTTGTGCATGTGTGAACCGAGCATTAAGCAAGTGTCACACTATGCCGAATTGAGTGCCGACGCTCCACGACTTAAGGAGTGGCGATAGAAGGGGGAGACCACTGCCGAGTAACGTGGATGATCGAGGGACGGGACGCCCACGGTGGGCAGTATGGACGGGCACGCCGCCTAACGGCAACTGAAGGGGGTCGAGCGGCAACCATGTAAGACCTAAGGGAGATAAATGACGCCGTAGCACTCAAACTGGTTGGCGACAATGCTCTTGACGAGCGGCGCCTATAGGAGGTAGGGCGGCACCTATAGATACTACAGCGGCGATGGACAGCCACCCTGTCACACTAGACTCCTACTCCGTCACACTTGATCCCGACCGAGGCAAACCGGTCCGTCGGAGGCGACGTTTGTGTGTGTGTGTGAGGGGGGGGGGGATATTAAGCTTGAGGTCTAGGGAGAAAACTAAAAACATAATAAAAAGATCCATAAATGAGATAAAATACGCCCATCTCCCCTTAATTAAGTGGTTCATTGAGTAACTGGTAAAACAAGGCCATCTATAGTTAACCCTTTCAGTACCGGTGACGTCTTTTTCGTTATAGTCTGGCAACTATTAGGTTATTGTATTATGATTACGAAGGGCCTGTAGCAATCACAAGACCTCCATTCCTCTCATTTATCTCTCTTAACTCCCACAGACCGTTCTTAAGCTGCATTAAATTGTCTAAGTAGGGCAGAACTAAGGCAAAACAGACGCCACCGCTATTGAAAGGGTTTATAGATAGTCACTCGTTGATGGGATCGGATTAAGGGGACTGTGGTGATTTTTGGGGTCTATTTATTTATATATTCATTTATTTTTTAGTTTCCTCGCTAGACCTCCATCAAGCTTAAAAAAACACCCCCAAGACCCTCTATCAACGATGTCCCGTGCGACGTTGCCAGGTCGCGGACTCACGGTATGCCCTCCCCCTATGACGCCGCCTGGGCGTTACCGGGTCGCTGTCTGACGGCGACCTACCTTATAGCGGCGTCTGACGCAAACAGGTCGACGCCCTTGTACCGTCTGGCGCCTACTGGACGCCGCCCAACTCCACCCCCCTACCGTCCCCATCCCGTCCATTTACTAGCCGCCGACTCAGATTTTGAGAGTTGTTCGTGTCAAACTTTTCCTGAGGCCCCTGACGACCTCTCCTGACATCTCTCTTGATTTGGCGCCCACCCACGTCACGCAGCGATGTAGGCAAAGACCTCGTTACGACCCTTAAGTCGTGGAGCGTCGGCACTTAATTCGGCATAGTGTGACACTTACTTTAAGCTCGGTTCACACATGCAAGAATTAACGTCCCGTCCGTCCCCGACCAAGAAATTAGGCAGGACGGTCTGGAGGCCCCATGTGGCCACGATGGCCGTTCCAACGGTTTTTTTCCGCCGTTCTCATCCCGTTAGTCGGCGTCTAGACGCCGCCAGTCATCGTCTAGATGCCACAAGTCGTCGTCTAGACACCACCAGTCGTCGTCTAGACGCCACCAGTCATCGTCTAGACGCCGCCAGGCTGCGTCTAGACGACGACTGCTCCTGTGTGTGTCCGTGTGTGTCCCGTGGGTGTCTCGACATAACACGTTTTCTGGCAGTTGCCCCGACCCACAAGGACCATTTTATGTGTGCACAAAAAGGACACCGCCTAGGCACGGCGAATTATGGGGTCGGGGACGGACGGGACGTTAATTCGTGCATGTGTGAACCGAGCATTAGTGAAATAACAGAAAAACATATTCACCACCACAGCCAACATACCCCTACCTCCACCATCATCACCACCACCACAGCCAACATACCAAGACCTATAGCTGCTCACCACCACCACCACCACCACCGGCCTCTACCAATAACAGAGAAACAGTTACCCAAGCATTCACCACCACAAGTCGTTTTCTCTCTCTACCACACCTCTCCCGCATCAGAGAAAACGTCGACTCAAAGACTCAAGGATAACAATTATATACCTGTGCAGGGCAGAAGATAACATGTGAATCAGTTCTCGCCGATATTACACTTCTCCTGCAACACCCCAAACCTACAAACTTGCAACCACTGTCCACTCCATCTACCTCCAGCCTGTAAAACACATAACAGCCCCAGACCAAATCAGAAGACAATATCATATTATATCACCTCACCCCAGAGTTAAAAAGGACACAACCGCCCCCAGACAACACGAGTTACTACCATTGAGATGACACACCCTCTAACACCAGGAAAAAACTTATCCATCAACATAACCAATTCCAAAGTCCAACAGAAGAAGAAAAGCGAAGAAGAGAAATTAATCAAGAAATGGCACTATAAGTAAATAAGTATATCACCCCTCTCCAAGCCACAAGGAACTAACCACCCTACAACATCCTACCCCTAGGTGCCTTTCTGATGCTCAACCACATCACCCCCGAGGCTCTGAGAAACGGTATGACTATGACGGAAGATTTTAGGATCGACATCTCAATCTAGAGCTGTTCTTGACACCCCGGGTAAAAGGACAGATTCGAAAGTTGAGGACACAGTTGAAGAGTTGGTTCAGTTGATCGCAAGGCGTAGACACAATTACGAGACTGTAGTCACCCATTATACTAATTCTTTTTAGTGGGTATCAACAAGCTGGTTTATTAGAGCCTTCTGGGTGAAATAATCTAATATTCTCGGCCTACCTCAACCCCGGCGCTATTGTGGATATAAGCAGACAGTCGGGTACTAACTAGCTTTATCCAGGATAGACCAAACCACAAGAAATTCATCAAAGTACTTATAAAGACCAGAGTAGACAGGAGTTCACTCCTGCGTTCGCTCGATGCTATTTTGTCACGGCTTGGGCTAGGCAATTTAATTATTTAAGGTCCCAAACCAAAGTGCTCGAGTTACACTGTGGGAACCCAGTGGCGTCAGGACAACCCCACGGCCAGCAGATCTACCCCAGATTGGATTACTAATTCTACACCCATTGGATTAATTATTCTACACATCGAAAGTGAAGTTATTATACCGTAAAAGTTATAGAAGATCTAACTGTGAAAAGAAATTATACTTGGCGTATTGTCAGAGAGAAAGTATATAAAGATCGAAAGTGAAAGTAATTAAAATATATCTACTGCGTATATGATAAAAGGTATTCTGGAAATATCGGATACTACGCACGTATATAAAAGCGAGAGAAAGGAAGCTCTAGTGAAACTCAAAGAAATTAGGGTAGTACTGATAATAATTCTTCTAAAATTAATAACAAATAAATTCAAGTTAACTTATGCGTAAGCACCACAGTGATTTAACCTCAGGAAAATAATTACGTTTAGCTCCCAAATTCCAGAACCACTCTACGCAGGTAAATACCAAAAGTTCACATATCTAATTACTATACAACCTTTCTAAGCACAAGTGTAAATCCTCGATTGAAAGGAGTGCTACTCTTAACTCTGAAATAAATACAGGACAAGTGTAATCTTTCAGTTAGAAAGCGGTCCCTAATACTTACTTAGATATAGCATAGAATAATCCAGTCTTGCGAGTCAGACGTAGTGGAGCCTCGTTCGTTCACTTTAATTGTTTTGTTCTTGACCATTATTGTTCTAGCTTTTACGTATGCGATATTCTTGTGCAAATAAACGGAATATGAATACACGTCTTGTGATAATTATCCTCTATTGTCTTTCTGTGTCTGTGGTAAAACAATATAACTTCTCCAGTTAGGAAGAGCCCACTTGATCAAAACCAATTAAACCCCAGTAAAAACCTGGCATAACAATTATAGCAACTGATGTATCGATACATAATGGAGAAATATGAAACTACTATGTCTCTGCATCATATTAAGACCAGGTTTATAGAATTAGCACCATATTTAACTACAAAATCTTCAAAATACTGTAACTGAGAAATCTTGATGGTAACTTTACAATTTACCGTCAGCTGAAAAGAAACAGAGTATAGTGCTCTCTGAAACCATGGAATAGCTCATCTTCCTCAGAACCTAACCCATTGAGTACCGGTGACATCCTTTTCATCATATTCTGGCAACTATTAGACGATTTTATTCAGCTCAGAAAGGATGTCGTATACCCGTTTCAAGATTACACACTATCTCAATGCATCCTTTTAGCTACCATATATCCTTCCTAAGCTTCATAAAAATCGTCTAAATGCAGGTGAAATAATAACAAAAAGACGTCGCCGGTACTGTAAGGGTAAAGGGGAGGCAGACCGTTTTTCTGGACCCCCTTCTCCCCAATATTTAGCCCCACTACTTTTGAGATTATAAGACGTTCGGCCCATTAGTTTGGCGATTTTAACCCCTTTCGCCCTATTTTGTTGTAAATTTTAAGACATTTCGTACCATTTAGGTGTTGATTATTTCCTGGCGAGCGATAGCGAGCCTGAAATTTTAAGAGGAATCGGCCTTCGGCCGGGATATTTTTTACTGAAAAATTTACAAATTTATCTTGAAGGGGGTCTAGGGGTTGTTTTTCTAAGCTTGATGGAGGTCTAGGGAGGAAACTAAAAAACTATATGAATAAATTAATTAATAGACCAAACAAACGGTCAGTCTCTCCTTAAGAGTCATATTACCAGAGAGAGTTAACAAAGCGAAATACCTAACCTATGTGATTCATGTACCCTACGTATCATAAAGCAATGTGATCAGAAGAATAATGCCTGAACGTTGGAAGTGGGAAGTATGTCTCTATCAAAATCCGTGATAAGTGCTGGGAGATTGTAATAAGTCCAATAACCTACCTGAGTGCTCCAACATCTAATGTTCGTGAAATTCTATTACGTACCTTTTACCTGAGTGCTATTGATAATAAAGCTGTATTACAAACCATTTATCCGAGATTATCTATGTCCTCTGTTGATTCTCTTTATGTATTTTGCAAGAAATCCAATAACCCAGTCTTGCAGAACTCACCTATACCAAGTTAATCCTGTATAAAATCAGGGCATAACACTTTTGTAAGTCCGTGGTAGTACAGTGGGTTAGCGCGCGGGCCTGGTTGACCTAGGGGCCATGGTCACTAACCAGGGTTCGAACCCCACCCAAGGCATATCAAAACCTCTGGGTTTTTAGGAGGGTTAAACTCCCTTCAGAGGTTCGAGCCCCGCGCCAGGCACCAGGAAAGGTTGACCCTAAGTGGGCCTGGGGAGTTTTCAGGAGACCATGAATTCCCTTCACACCCAGCATTTCAAAACTCATCGACAAAATAAAAGCGAAATAGCGTACGTAATATACCAAAATAATATCATGAGGTATGTCAGGGACTGGAATAATCGACAACAGAACATATCGGCAATAAATTTGAATATATACAATTTAAGATGTGTTGTGACATTACATATTAGGTGAAATTATACAAAATATTTATTTGTTTAATATTAGAGCAAGAAATAATCGCATACATAGAAATTTTAATAATTCTGAGGAGTGACGGATTAATTACCGTGACCAACACTGATTTTCTGAACTTGACTCTTGGGAAGACGACGTCAAGGTCACGAGGCTACAAGCACATGCTCCGCAGCTCGGCCACTTCTCCCTCACTACCCTCAGCACTCCCCACGCAGCCGTGGTGCTTTGCTAAACTCTGACAAATATTATGATATTTATACATATGCGTGTACTGTTACTTAGTAATATTGTATTGTGTAACCTAATCAACCCGAATGATATAAATTTAAGTAAGAATACACCGAAATATTATTATTATTATTATTATTATTATTATATGAGATGCCGAAGTCTCCAACCAGGGTGCAGAAACACCATCAAGATCAATCCACACAA
Source organism: Paralithodes platypus (assembly GCA_032716605.1). Lineage (NCBI taxonomy): Eukaryota > Metazoa > Arthropoda > Malacostraca > Decapoda > Lithodidae > Paralithodes > Paralithodes platypus. Next base: position 18,421,305 of record CM064566.1, read on the forward strand.
AACACCCGGAGGAACTGGAGAGAGACTACGGCAACTTAGGAAAAAATAAAAACATAATACAATAAAATAGAATAAAATAAGTTTAAAAATTTGAATTAATGCTGCAAAAAAGCATTAACTCTAGACTTAAAAATGGAGATATTAGCTGAATTGACTAGTTCATTTGGCAACTTATTCCACAAGTCAACCATGGCCGGCACAAAACACCGTGAAAACTGTGTAGTAGAAAAATTAACACGGCTCATGGCAAGATCATTAAGATTGCTTGTGAATCTAGTTGCACGAGCCCGGACATAGGGCCCAGGCAGAACCCCATGTAAGGGATGCTGAGGGTTGTTAAACACTTTAAATAAAAGACTAAGGGCACCAACTTTACGTCGATGACACAGATCAAGAGACAAATGAGGTAGAATAAAACTGATGGAATTTAGCGACCTGTCAAGCAACTTGAGATGGCAGTCAGCTGCTGACAACCAGACAGGTGAGCAGTACTCGAAATGTGGCAAAATAAAAGCATAAAAAGACTTGATAACTGTGGCGTCACAGGCAAAGTTTTATAAACCTTGCGAAGCAGACCAATTTTTTGGGAAATGGAAGAGGAGAAAGAACGAATATGCTTTTCAAAAGTAAGTTTGGGATCAAGAGTAACTCCTAACAAACGCAGAGTATCCACATTCTCAATTTGCTCGCCAGAAACATGTAGATAAGGATGGGGAGGATCCAAGGTACGAGATCTGCTGATGATAATGGAGTGTGTTTTACTAGCATTAAGTTTCATGCCCCAAAGTTCACACCATGATGTAATTTTGGCTAAATCCCTATTCAGAGCAGTAGCAATTACGTGTCGATCTATTGGTGATGCAATTGACGCATATAAAGTTGTATCATCAGCATAGGAGATTAGTTTATTTTCAAGCTCAGAACACAGGTCAGCAGTAAAAATAATAAAAAGCAAAGGCCAAAGGACACTGCCTTGTGGAACACCAGAAACAACAGTAACAGAAGGGGAATGACACCCATCAATGACCACAGACAGATCTTTTCGTCAAAAAATCTTCAAAGATCCTTAAAAAATTGCCACCAATACCAATGAGCTGTAACTTAAACAGAAGTGCTTTATGGTTGACTAAATCAAAAGCAGAACTAAAGTCAATAGCCATGATGCGAGACTCATGTCCCTGGTCCAATGAAGATTGCAAGTCATGGGTGAGTGTCAGAAGTGCATCACATGTACCCAGTCCCTTACGAAAACCAAACTGTGAGTTTGGTATCAAATTGGGAGGTTTGACGTACCTCCCAACCTACCAAATAGGAAAACCTACTATTTGGTAGTAGTCTTGGAAAATCCAACGTCAAGGCTATTAACCTAATTGCAATGACGACTTGTCTATTTTGACTGCTATGTCGTCATTCCAACCGCGGTTAAAAAGAAAACGTCTAGAGTCTACTCCTTATCTTGCTCTAGGAGACGTTGTACATTAACCAAAACTACCACCGAAGGTGAAAAAAGCATAGAAGAGAAGAAAAAGGTGTTTACCTTAGTTACCGCTTAAGGCCCATCCCGTGTTCCGTCATGTGCAGATCCCTGTCGAAGGTGCGCATGAGCGACCCTCTCTTGTCATCACATCTCACGTCAGCAGAAGAACGCGGATGGGCAGGGGTCCGGCGTGAGGGAGGGTATTATGTACGTTGGATTTTCCAAGACTACTACCAAATAGTAGGTTTTCCTATTTGGTAGGTTGGGAGGTACGTCAAACCTCCCAATTTGTTAGTAGTCTTGGCAAATCCAACGTCAAGGCTGCATAACAAATACGAGGAGGACATCCAAGCCCAACCTACCAAAAAAAACAATGCATAAAACAAAATTATGAATGACAAAGACACAATTTAAACAAGAGAGTTTAATAAAAGAGTGAAAAACTGAGGAGTAGCTAAAAAGAACAGTTTTAACACATGCCCGTCATTCATAGTAATGCAAAAACATAGACTTGTCTGAAACCAAAAAGGTACTGTACCCAAAATCCCTTTTCTTCAAAAACCAACAAAAACACTGAACACAAGAACAAAACACAATTTTCAATGTGGCAAAAACACTTATGTACTGGAACAATACATAATCCCAAACTTGCAATCCAGTGTTGCAAACCCGTATACCCCCCCCCCCCCCTCCCCTTTGTCAAATAAAACAAAGGAAAAGAACGAGGGACAAGGGGGGAAGACCAGGGATCTTCGCCAGAGCACCAGGAAACACGACCCCCGAGAGCAAGCACCGGCCGAGGGAGTCGAACACTGGACACGGAGAGGTAGGAGGAGATGAAGGAATTGATAGAAGACCACAAAACCGCCGAGGCGATGGCAGGTAAGGATCGACGTGGCAAGAACCGGAAGGAGGCAGCAAAGGATCTGACATCGCGCGCAGAACCCCTACAAACAGGGTGACGGGCACGAACGGTCCGACAAACGTGGCGGCCCATCTGCACCTGCGAGAGCCTCCCACCTGTCCGAGGAGACACCCACACAGCAGTACCCGAAGGCGGCGCCACAGACGCAACAGAGGAGTGCAAGGCTGACACCGGGCACAACACATGGCGAGGATGCCCACGCCGTACAGCCTGGACGGCGAAAGGCTGGAAAACGGGGGCCTCCCTCCCATGCGTTGTAACAAAAGGAGGGGAGGAGGCGAACGAGACGCCATGCAAGGACGGGGAGAATCGCACGCAGTCCTGGGGCCGTGACAATGCCGCTAGTGCAGACACCCGATCCCCAGTGGCCAGAGCGACAAGGAAGAGTGGACGCCCGAGCAACGGAACCAGCATAGCGACCCTTGTATACGTGGGTGAAGCCAGAAGGACCAGAGCCCGCCCAAGATCCCACTGCGGAGGGACCTGGCGCGGAGGCGGTCGATCCCGGAAGGCAGCCGTCAGGAAGGAATCCAGCTCCTGTGGCGGAACGACCAGCCCAGCGACGGACCCAAAGACCCCCCGGACGGCAGACAAGTGGGTACGTATAGCGTCGACTTGAAAGTGACGTGTACGGAAGAGGTGAAACAAGGAGCGTAGGACGAGGGAAGGAGAGCCAACTGGCAGGCGAGTGGCCTGTAGAAAAGACCTCCAGCGGGACCCGTAAGTCCCCCAAGGAGAAGACGGCCAGGAACGCTGCAGGAAGTCAGTCAGGGCCCGGCCGGGGACCGGGAGCCACCGTGCCTCAAGAACAAGCACGATGCGAAGGCCAACGAGGTCCGCAGGTCCCCAACCTAGCCCAAGTGGAAGCCGGAGACAGGTAGAGGGACCGGACTCGGGCACCACCGCGGCAACCGGGCGTACCAAGCCCGTGCCGGCCACAGAGGCGCGAGGAGCCAGACGCAGCCGTGGTACAGCCGCAGCCTCGCGAGGACTGGGCACATCAACAGCGCGTCTGGTGGCGGAAAGATGTATATCGACCGCCACCTGTACCAGGCTACCATGAAAGCGTCCGGACCCCCCCCCCGGAGCGCGAGGCCGGAGGGAGAGGTCCAGAGGCAACTGGCGCGGCACCCCCAATGCGAACAAGGCGACCTCCGGAACACCTCAGGAAGCCGCGAGGTCGGCGAACACAGTCCGTTTCATCGCCCATTCTACAAGAACGCCCTGCCCTCTCGACAGGGCGGCCGCCCACAGGGTGGCAGGCCCGGGCAGGGAGGAGGCATGCAAGGAGAACGGGTGTCGGTCCGCGAGGAAGAACAACTCCACCGAGACCCCCAATAGAGTCAACGACCTGGAGGACCCCCGCATTAGGAAACAGTGGACAGCTTGTCTGAGTGTCCAACCCGAAGGCCACTGACTTACCCCAAAGGGCCAGCGCGTGGTCCCGCAGGAAGAACAAAGGAACCAACAGTCCGAGGGCATAGACGGGTAAGTGGAGGGAGACCCACCCATCTGCCGGGAAGTGGACGTCCCAGGTTCGATCGGGAACCTCACCCAACCTCGCTCGACGTATCTGTGGCTACCCAGTGTGACGCCTCCCGGCGTTAGCAGAATGGTTGCGTGGGGCATTGCAGCTCGCTACCGCTCGCCAGGATGGGGGGATAGGCTACAGTTGTCCTAGAATGATCTGCTTTATTTCATTAGTGTCGTGTTGCCACAGACAGTCTAGAAATTATCTTTGTTTTGGTCTCTGACCGCGCCTTATATTTTATATTCGCTATAATATAAATGTTGCTTGTGTGGGAGGCGAGCGAGAGAGTGTGAGGGGGTACACCCGGCAGCAAGGTGAGCTATGACGCGGCTTGCTTGGGCGCTGACGGCGTTGGCGGCCGGGTGGTCAACTAGTCCCTTCCCGTCGCTGCCTCGTGTTCTTTACCAGCTCAGAGCTTGCCTGACACGCGTATCGCCTACATCCATTGCAATTCTGTCCCCCATACTCGCTACTTTGCATACTATTTCTCTCTCTCGACTTCTCCTTTCTCATTCTCTAATCTTTATTAAACTCAACATCCCTTCTGGTTTCAGCATAGACGTTCACCGTCGACCAGTCGTATTGTACGCGAAGCTCTCAGATATTTCCATGTATTAGGTTAAGGAGGTATTATGCTTTATTGAGGGTTAGAGAGACGGACTTTTCCGTATGTGTCCTCTCTCGGGAAGGTTGTAGACCGGTATATGTCTCCCTTGCAGGGTGTTGAGTGATTCTTCTTGGTTATCTAAAGCTAGACTAGGGGTAAGGTTACTGTGTCGTTGTCTCCGATGTGTGCAGTGTTAGCTAAGCTCTGCACGACATCGACAGGTACTGTGGGAGCCTAAGTTGTCTTCGGGTTGGTTTACTTTGCGAGCACAGCGCTGTGGTGTGAGAGGGCCATAGCCTATCCCTCACAACATAGTGCTGCCTCTTTGTGTTGACTTCTGAGGGATCGCCAGGATAGAGCTAGGTACTAGAGACCTAGATTTATCAAGAGAGCATCCCCGTCATATAACGTAATCTTCATTATACCACCCTCGGACAACGTTAGGCTACGAGCCGCATGCTCGCCCATTGTTGCCCTGCCTTGATACCCCAGCTAGACTTTATTAACTGAGCAGACACTGGTTAGAGATAAGCCCCATTATTATATGTATGCAACATTATTATTCACTGCACTTTTGAGCCGAGGTTGTTGTTGAGTTGCGCAACCCGAGTAGGCTGTTGCGTTGTGTCACAAAGCATTTCTTTAGTTGTCGAGCATTACTACCTTTACGCAGTCTTTATTATTCGCCTGCCTATTATTACTATATGTCCTAGCATTTATTGTGACCCGTATTCTGCATTATAATTGTTCAAGATTCTTTACGAACATCTTCCCAGCATCAGACTTATTTCAGAAGTTTCCAGTTGATGTTGCAGGACTAGCATTGCACTTTCTTTAATACAGGAGTGCCAGTTATTTGAGTATCTACCGTAACGTTAATTAATCACGTTACCTATCTTTTCTTTGTGTAACATAATCGAGTAATCTTTTACTGTTTGAGAATAGGCTGTTTCATTGAGCGTCAGCCTAGTGTGTGTGTGCACCAGTTACCGAGTCATAGGATACCTCGTTGTCCAGGCACGACTCAGGGCGGTAATGGTGTTTTGTTTTCCAGTGTTTAAGGCAGGGGTTGGATCTAGTGTTACCGTTGTTGCTTTTTGCCAGTATCTAGTCCAATGTTGAAGAGCCCTGTGTCTTTGAGAACCTGGATCGTAACAAATGGCGACCTAGCTCAGGATCTTGTGAACTAAGAGATAATTGCAGGATTGTTGTGGTCATTTGTTTTATTGAGGAATATAGTGGGCACGTTAGATTTTTTTTGGCAAAGTAGTATAGCACTTGAGAGTCTTCAGACATTTTTGGCAAGTGAATAGTGCTACATAGGAGCTTGGGTACTTCTTCTTCTTTTTTATAAACGTGAGAATTTTGGTGGACACCATGGGAGACGAATCAGATCATACTGAGGGTTCAGGGAATGATGCAGGCTCTGATGGGCAGATGCCAGGGGGGTTAGTAACTAGTGAGGAGGCCGCAAAGAAGTTTTTGGAGGTGCCTATAACAGCTGAGCGACTAGAGGGAATTAGCAAGTATGGTCTACAGTGTTTGGCTCCCCTCATGGGGCTTAAGGTGGCTCATGGCATCAAGAAGAACGATTTGAGGGCTTGCGTACTGGGGGCGGCTAGTGAGGTCCAGGGTGGAGAGGGTGCTCGGGGACTTCTGCTCGAGCCCCCCCTCCACTCTACTCCCATCGGGACCTCTAGGATGCCGGAGTTTAGTACGTTCCCGCAGGCCGATAGCCGCTGGCAGCGTGGTTTAGGATCGCTGGGTGGGCCTCCAATAGTTGCACCTCCTCCTCAAAGTTTCACTACAGAAATGCTCTTCCAGCTTGAGATGGCTAAGGTTAAACAACAGACTGATCTCGAACTCGCGAGAATAAAAGCCCAGTCGGAGGCTGAGTCTGCCAGGTACCATGCAGATATCGATCTTGAGAAGACTCGGGTGGAAACGACAGGGCAACGTCTCGGTGGTGGGAATTGTGGGCATGATCAGTCTTTGTCGCACCTGTTGAAACTAGTCCCCGTATTTGATGAGTCGGGTGTCACCGAATTTTTCATGAGATTTGAGAAGAAGTGCCAGGAACACCAGTGGCCTGGGGAGAAGTGGGCAGCCCTTGTTTCCTCTAGACTTGTGGGCAAGGGACTCAAGGCTTATGATGCATTGCCTATAGAGTCGTGTATTATCTATGAGGAACTCAAGGAGGCTGTCCTGAGAGCATACGAACTACAACCAGAGACGTACAGGTTGAAGTTCCGGGGTGTTACCAAGGGTCGGGAGAGTACCTTTTTGGAACATGCCCGGGAGCTGTCCGATGCTTTTGGGAATTAGCTGAGGTCGGAGAAAGCTACTACGTTTGACGACATTAAACAGTTGGTGCTTTTAGAGCAGTTTTTCAAATGCACGGGCGGCGACCTGACGTTAAACCTGAAAGAAAAGCAACCAAAAACTCTACAGGAGGCAGCTGAGATGGCTGACCTCCGGCTATCACTAATTCATGGGTGCGGGTCTGCCCAGCGTAGTGAGGCAGGTAACAAGGGGCGTGATGCCCCACCCCCCCGAGTTAGTGATATACCTTATGCAAACAAGTACAAGAGCCATGATACCAAGACTGACCACAAGACTAGCATCGTCCCGTTTAAGAAGGGGCCGGGCCCTTCCCAGTACCAAGGGAAGCCCAAAGGGGAGTTGGAGTGTTATCATTGTCATAAAAAGGGGCACTTTGCAAGAGTCTGTCCTAGCAAACCACCTACAGCAGCTGTGTCTTTGGCCTGCAACATAGGTGTGTCTCCGAAGTCGTCTGAGTTTGCCCGGGGCAGTTCGTCAGAGGCTGAGGCACAGCCAATGCAGAAGCACCTGGGAGGCTCGAACCCTGCTCAGGATGTTTTTTGCGACCATAGAGGGCGGGGTTGCGTGATGTGGGCGGGGCGCAAGTATGGAGTAGAGGTCTTGCGTGATACAGGTGCTTCCCAGACTCTGATGAAAAACTTGACTGGCTACCCTATAAACGCGGCTCGGGTGGTAGTGGTGCAGGGTATTAATGCAACTCGGTCATACCCGCTGGTGCGGTTGGAGTTGGAGGTGGATGGTGTGGCACGTGAATTGGATGTCGGGATTGTGGAGAAACTGCCAGTGGAGGGTGTCGACCTTCTTCTCGGCAACGACTTTGCAATGCCCGCTTCTGAGGTTCTACCCTTAGTCGTTGCCGAGAGGCCGGCCGACGTGAGTAGGGAAGAGCAAGAGTGGGTCGAGCGGTGCCAGACACAACCCATGGCGTGTGTTGTCACCCGAGCTCGGGCAGCTAAAGTGTCACAGCCTAGTCCTCCGTCTTCAGACCAGCGGAGGAACGATCAACAGGAGGAGGCTAAAGCTGGAGTTGATTTTAAGAGTTTTGACTCGGCGGCTCTCCTGGGTGATTCAGTATTAGCACCATTACTTAATTCTGGAGTAGCCCCTGGGCCTGTCATCGAGAGTGACGAGGCTGGGCATGACGAGTCTCCACGACAGCAACGTTATGTACATCGAGAGAGACAGAGGGAGCAGCCCAGTATCGGGGAAGGTCATGCATTGCTCCGGGAGCAGTTAGATCGCTTGGCACCCTCAGATATACGTCGGTTGCAACTAGAGGACCCTGAGCTCCAAACGTGTGCTAATGGAGCTGTAGAGCTCGAAGAGGACGGCGATGCACAGCCAGGAGATTTTTTTTATTTAGAAGGCATCCTCTATAGGCGTTTTCAAGACCCTAAACGTAGTTGGCAAGAGGGGTCCGGAGTAGTGGACCAGTTGGTGGTGCCACGGGAGTGCAGGGATAGCCTACTGAGGTTGGCGCATGACATACCACTGGCAGGACATCTAGGGGTGAGAAAAACGGTGGCGGCTTTAGAAAAATTGTTTTGGTGGCCGGGGTTGAAGGGGCAGGTGGTGACCTGGATAGCAATGTGTCATACGTGCCAGAGGGTTGGAAAACCTAACCAAACAATTCCGAGAGCCCCGTTGCACCCCATTCTTGTCAGTGGACCGCCCTTCAGTAAGGTCATCATTGATATGGTCGGACCCCTACCCCCTACTAGTGCCGGTAATAAATTTCTATTAACTATCATGGATGTGGCCACTCGTTATCCTGATGCATATCCAATGAGAAATGGCACGGCGAAAACTGTTGTCCGGAACCTGCTCTTGTATTGCTCGCGGTATGGTTACCCGCAGGAGGTGCAATCGGACCAAGGTTCTAGTTTTACATCTAATCTGTTCAAACAGACTATGATTCAGCATGGCATCAGCACTGTCGTCTCTTCTGCGTATCACCCGGAGAGTCAAGGGGTGTTGGAGAGGTGGCTCGCCACGCTGAAAAGCATGCTTCGATGTTACTGCGCAGAGAATGGAAAGGATTGGGACCTTGGTCTGCCGTATGTTTTGTTCGCGGCAAGAGAAGTACCTGGAGAGAGTCTCGGTTTCAGTCCGAATGAGCTTGTTTTCGGGCATCAGGTGAGGGGCCCTCTCCACATGGTGAAGGAGATTTGGGAGGGTACCGCTAAGCCATGTTCTATGTTGAGATACGTCCTCGAGAGCAGAGAGAGAATGCTTAGAAGTTTGGAGCTGGCCGGGCGTAATTTGGTGAGTTCGCAGGCCCGTATGAAGGACAGGTACGATACTAAGGCGAAACTCCGGGAGTTTCAGGTAGGTCAAGAGGTGTTGGTCCTGTTGCCTTTGTCAGGTCATCCTCTGGCTGCCAAGTACGCTGAGCCTTATCGGGTGGTGTCAAAGATCTCCGATCTAGATTACCTCGTTGCCACTCCAGACCGGAAGAAGCGTAACCAACTATGCCACATTAATTTGTTAAAGGAGTATGTGAGGCGCCCACCTGAGTCACTAGCTGTCCCTGTGTTGACCTGCTGCGGTCATGGTGGAGAAGGAGAGGGGGCAGCAATGATCAGGTGGATGATAACTGGGATTGTCATGTCTCGGCTGATCAGTGGGCGGAGAATTCGAGCCAATGTGCGCATGATGCTCTGGCGCACCTGCCGGAGGAACAGCAGGTGGCAGTGCAGCGCCTGTTCGATTCATACCCCACTGTATATGCCGAGCACCCAGGCCTCACTACTCAAGCGGTGCATGATGTCGATGTAGGAGAGCACCCCCCCTTCAAGTCGATACCTTATCGGGTGCCACCCATTAAACTCCCAGCGCTCAGGGATGAGCTGGAGTATATGCTGGCGAGAGGCTTGATCGAGAAGGGGGCAGTACGGTGGACTTCTCCTGTCACTCTGCAAAGGAACTGCTGGCAATCGTGTTAGCGCTCAGACACTTTGAGGTCTATGTTCCTGCATATGGGCCAGTCGTGGTAGTGTATACCGGGTTGTGAGAATGTGATTGCGGACTGTTTGTCGCGGGTGGAGGATCCGGGGTAGGCTACCACAGTATGTTGGTATAGCCTCCTGTCTTGGCTCGCAGTGTATTTTTGCGCTGGTGCTTGTTGGCTCGTGTGTGTAGCATCAGCGTAGGGTCGCAGGGCAGGAGTTGTTGGCTTTGATTAGAAGAAAATTAGGCTACATCTATAGTAGCCACCAAAAACAACATTAAAATAAAATATGAAAAATTAAATAAAAACTCTTTCTTTTTAATAATTAATTTTAAGATAATATTGTAGCTGAGTACTGAGTGCAGATGATTTTCCCTCAGTAGGCTGTGCTTCTTAAAGCTCGCTCTGGGAGCACAATGTTATGAATTAATGTATTATATTTGGGAAGGGTGATAAGATTTTTTTATATAAAAATGTTGTTGTATTTTTTGTTTTTGAGGAAACTGAGCTTGCATTCCATGAGAGGCAGAGTGGTTAGGAGTGGCAGATTTTAGCGACATTCTGCCTGTTCAGATATGGGCTCATGGTTGAGTGTCCCATATCTTGGGGGGGGTGTGACGCCTCCCGGCGTTAGCAGAATGGTTGCGTGGGGCATTGCAGCTCGCTAGCGCTCGCCAGGATGGGGGGATAGGCTACAGTTGTCCTAGAATGATCTGCTTTATTTCATTAGTGTCGTGTTGCCACAGACAGTCTAGAAATTATCTTTGTTTTGGTCTCTGACCGCGCCTTATATTTTATATTCGCTATAATATAAATGTTGCTTGTGTGGGAGGCGAGCGAGAGAGTGTGAGGGGGTACACCCGGCAGCGAGGTGAGCTATGACGCGGCTCGCTTGGGCGCTGACGGCGTTGGCGGCCGGGTGGTCAACTAGTCCCTTCCCGTCGCTGCCTCGTGTTCTTTACCAGCTCAGAGCTTGCCTGACACGCGTATCGCCTACATCCATTGCAATTCTGTCCCCCATACTCGCTACTTTGCATACTATTTCTCTCTCTCGACTTCTCCTTTCTCATTCTCTAATCTTTATTAAACTCAACATCCCTTCTGGTTTCAGCATAGACGTTCACCGTCGACCAGTCGTATTGTACGCGAAGCTCTCAGATATTTCCATGTATTAGGTTAAGGAGGTATTATGCTTTATTGAGGGTTAGAGAGACGGACTTTTCCGTATGTGTCCTCTCTCGGGAAGATTGTAGACCGGTATATGTCTCCCTTGCAGGGTGTTGAGTGATTCTTCTTGGTTATCTAAAGCTAGACTAGGGGTAAGGTTACTGTGTCGTTTTCTCCGATGTGTGCAGTGTTAGCTAAGCTCTGCACGACATCGACAGGTACTGTGGGAGCCTAAGTTGTCTTCGGGTTGGTTTACTTTGCGAGCACAGCGCTGTGGTGTGAGAGGGCCATAGCCTATCCCTCACAACATAGTGCTGCCTCTTTGTGTTGACTTCTGAGGGATCGCCAGGATAGAGCTAGGTACTAGAGACCTAGATTTATCAAGAGAGCATCCCCGTCATATAACGTAATCTTCATTATACCACCCTCGGACAACGTTAGGCTACGAGCCGCATGCTCGCCCATTGTTGCCCTGCCTTGATACCCCACCTAGACTTTATTAACTGAGCAGACACTGGTTAGAGATAAGCCCCATTATTATATGTATGCAACATTATTATTCACTGCACTTTTGAGCCGAGGTTGTTGTTGAGTTGCGCAACCCGAGTAGGCTGTTGCGTTGTGTCACAAAGCATTTCTTTAGTTGTCGAGCATTACTACCTTTGCGCAGTCTTTATTATTCGCCTGTCTATTATTACTATATGTCCTAGCATTTATTGTGACCCGTATTCTGCATTATAATTGTTCAAGATTCTTTACGAACATCTTCCCAGCATCAGACTTATTTCAGAAGTTTCCAGTTGATGTTGCAGGACTAGCATTGCACTTTCTTTAATACAGGAGTGCCAGTTATTTGAGTATCTACCGTAACGTTAATTAATCACGTTACCTATCTTTTCTTTGTGTAACATAATCGAGTAATCTTTTACTGTTTGAGAATAGGCTGTTTCATTGAGCGTCAGCCTAGTGTGTGTGCACCAGTTACCGAGTCATAGGATACCTCGTTGTCCACGCACGACTCAGGGCGGTAATGGTGTTTTTTTTTCCAGTGTTTAAGGCAGGGGTTGGATCTAGTGTTACCGTTGTTGCTTTTTGCCAGTATCTAGTCCAATGTTGAAGAGCCCTGTGTCTTTGAGAACCTGGATCGTAACACCAGACCGTCGGCGGGGGGGGCGGTCCAGGGCACAGCCGCAGAGAGCGAGCCCCGAGCAACCCAGCGACCGAAGCATCTGCGAACGGTACGCGGGAGCGGCAGTCAGCCGATCCATAGGGGCAACGGAAACACCGCGGTGCCCATGAGGAGGAGGCGGCATAGCCATAGGCTCCCTAAGGGAAGGGGCAGAGTGGCCCAATTCAGCGAACCCACGAACGAGTCCCAGAGCCACCCCGGGAGGGAGACCGAGTGCAACACGGCGAAGACCTTCCACTGAAGGTGCACCGCGGCCGGCAGACCCCGGGTCACCGTAGCGCCGGACAAAACCCATGCGAGACCGACCCATGGCACGACACACGACAGGGTCAAGCGTGACTTGGGAACATCGAAGGGGAACCCTAACCGTGCGATGTTGCGAACGACTGTGAGGGCGTCGCCAATGCCCAGTCCTAGGACTTCGGAAACTACCAACCAATCGGCCAAGGAAAACAGGATCTGGAGCCCGCTCCTGAGGAGAGGACCCAGAGCCTGCCCCACCAGTGCGGAGAAGATCCGCGGCGCGATGTGGAGACCGAAGGGAAGGCCGTCGAACAGGAACACACGATCGGAAGTCCGAACGGCCAAGATCGCTGGAAGCGAGGATGGAGAGGAACGAGCCAAGACGCATCCTGGAGGGCCAGCGACACTACCAACGACAGAGGGCGCAGGGCCAGGCGTACCAGGGGTACCGGCAGCATCCGAAACCGTGTGTGCACGATGTGCCCGTTGAGGGCCGACAGATCCACCACCGGTCGCATCGCGTCGCAGTTCGGCGACGGTACCAGAAAGACACGGGAGAGGAAAACCGGGTGACCGGCGGTCAACTCCCTCGACTCTACCCAGCTCGGGCATGGAAGTGAACACGTGGGCCACCTCTGAAGAGATGGGCCGGCGTCGGTGACAAGAGCGGAGTGGGGGTCTGGACGTCCACCTCCAGGTGAGACCCCTCCGCGCAACCCGCCGCCCCCAACGTCCCTCGTGGCCACCGAGGGGCGCAAGGGCGAAAACAACCCGAGGGAGCACCCGAGAGGAGGGGAGCGACCCGGTCGGCCAGGCGAGAAGGAGAACAAGGAGGCCGACCCAGAGAACCTACACATTGTGTTGACGTGGAGGTACCCCCGGTACGGGCCGTGCGGGCATTAGCGCCACGTTGACCTCCTCTACCCCCCCCCAACCTCGTCGAAAAGGGCGGGCCACCCCAACCCCAGGCCGTCGCGAGGCTGACCCCGTCGAAGGGCGGCCGGAAGTGGAAGGCCGGCCAGCCCCGACACGGCGGGGATGAAAGGGGCAAGAACAGAAGTGCGAGGCGGAACCGACGCGCTGGCCTGCAACGTCCCAGTCCTGCGCCCGTGCAAGGCGGCAGCACTTGCAGCAGCACCCCGAAGAGGACCGGCAGAAGGACGGGACTGAGAAGACCCCGCGCGCGACAGAGCACGTCGGTGCGTGACGTAAGCAGGGAAGAGTAGCATTTCCAAGCATCCTGCTTAAAAAAAAACCGACGTATATAGCGCAGAGGACAACAAACCCTGACAAATATCCAAGGGGGCCGGCCGGCAGAACGAGGACCGTACCGTCGGGCGTTGCCGAGTTGCCGCGCACAAAACCGCCTTCAGCCCGGGAACCAAAGACACCGCGAGCCGAAGGTGGATCCGCTGAACGCTGTCCAAACCCTCGCGAAGATCGCCTGGCGCAGACGCCTCGAAAAGCCGCACGTGGTGAACAGACGTCTGGAGGGAACCTAAAGACAAGACAATAAGTCCGTCACCCTCTGTCGCAAGGGAAAAACCTTGGCGACAGAGGGCTGATCCGGGTGAGAGAAGAACGGGGTAGCAATAGAACAAAGTTCAAGAACGGGCGCGCTTATCCAGGACGAGAACGCGCCGTCCAACCCGCCGACAGACACAAGAGGAGGCAAAATCAGTGATGACTCCGGGGGAGGGACTGAAGGAGAGCCATCGACGGATCGGTGTGTGAAGTCGAAGGCCTCAGCAAACCAGGCATCCAATGGGAGAGGGTGACCGAGCATGATGGCTAAGCCAGGCGTACCGGCGTCGCACAAACCTGTCCCATAGGAGGACAGACCCGTCAACACAGCCAGGGACTGAACAGCCGGAAGGATGTCAGGGCGGCTGAAGTCTGACCAGAGCGTAGGCCTGCAGAAGGGAGGGGGACCGTAGCAGGGGTAGGTAGGGTGAGGCGCTGAGGGTGAGTCACCGCCAAGAAGCGCGAGAAGAGGGAGTCTTGCATCGACTCCAAGCGCCCGTCGATGCGTGACACAACCCAGCCCTGCATAGCCGACAATCGATCCGAGAGAGGCGACCCCCCCCAAGATTGGTCGGCCCGCAGGGGCGAGCGTGAGCGGGAGCGAGACCCACGACACGAACCAGCAGCGTCGCGGGCCAAGGAAGGCGAGCGACGACGGTTGTGTCGCCGTTGAGGGACTCGTCCCCGATCACGAACGGCCTAGGGGGAAACAGCACCATCCCCCTCTTCCAGCGACACGTCAGCTCCTGAGAAAGGGGACCCCGAAACCTCGCGAAACCCCACCGAGGCAAGAGGAGGGGTACCCCCCTGGCGAGACGGTAAGTGAAGGTCAGGAAGAGAAGAATGAGGAGGAGCAGGACGACGGGAGTGGGAAGGCTGGCCGGGTGAAAGGAGGCCAGAAGGAGCCGCGGGGGGAAACAGAGCAAGGATCCCCGGGGCTGAGATAACAGGGCGGCCCGACACCGAGGCGGAGGAGGGAGGGACCTCCACCGTGGGACGAGACCGTGAAGGAAGAATAGGCACTGAAGCAGGTGAAGTAGGAGAAGCAACGACATCCAGGCGGACCCTCCCAGACAGTGTAGGAGGAGGGAGCAGAGGGCCAGCTACAGCATGAACAACCGTGCGCGGAGAGGACAACGTAAGAGGAAGTCGTCTGGGCTGGGGAAGCGGGCGGAAGGGAGTAGAGCCCCTATCCGTAGAGGCCAGGGGAGGGCGCACAGGGGCAGAGCCGCTAACCCCGGCCTCAGGGCGAGAACCATGACGAGGGCGATGGGCGTCGTCAAGGCGATCAGGAGGACGACGAGGGGCAGTAGAGGACGGACGACGAGGCGAGCGAGAGCGTGGACGGAGCTGGGGAACCCCCCGACGACGGGACGACCGGCTGCGGGACCCAGGGGAGAGGGCCAGGTGAACGGCCTTCAGTCGGGTCAGGGATACCCAGGGCGACGTGGATCCGGTCGGCAACAAAGGCCAGGGAACGGTGGCCCACAGTCCTAATGTGGCGGGAGACCATCGTCCACACCGACGGAAGGGAAGCAGAGGCCACAGCCGCCGCCGAGGAACCAGGGCCATGGAGCAGCACAACCACCAGGGCCAGACACGTGCCACACAGAGCAGGGAGGTAGGCCGTAGAGGACACACAGAGCGAGTGGCGCAAGCAGGACTTGTGGCTCTCCAAGCACGGGGAGCGACAACCAAGGCGAAAGCAAGGCAGCCTACCTGCACTAGAAGAACACACCATAATCAGCACGTCGAAGGAGTAAGTGGAGAGAATGTCCAAGAAGAACCAGGGAAGGAGCATGGGGAAACAGGAACACACATGCAAACAGGTATCCGTACTCACCCTAAACTGGGAGCACAGAGGTAGGTGAGGAGGGCGGCCGAGGCGGAAGAGCACTAGCAGAACCTGCAAAGATGGAGAAAGTGTTAACCACCACTCAGCATCTTACATGCAGGGCCTATAACACCAGTAAAGTGCATACACCAATATAGTATCAGGCAACAAGACGACATAAAAAAAGTCAATAGTGAAAGCCAACTATTACCGCAAATTTGCGGGCCAATGGAGGCATAACCGTACCGACACCACCCTCCCGCAATTTTGCGGGACCCCCCACCGATCTCCGCAAATTTGCGGGGAGCCGAAACGTCCCAGAGGACCGAATCGAGCTCCCGCAAATTTGCGGGACCGGCCGAGATGGTCCGGCGCCGAAAAAAGCGAGAGGAGCGTCTAGGGAATACCAAAAAAGGCCACAAAAAATGCGTCATCTCCTTATGAACTCCAAGCAATGATGGCCATCAAGCTGAGCAGTGTCTTCCTTGAATTTATCCTGACTCAACCGGTAAAGGGAGAGGCAAGGAAGACACACCAGGGGAGAGGAGGCACATCCCCCAGGAACCACCCAACCCACAGAGATAGAGCAAAGCCCATGAGGAGAAGTGGCAGGGAGGGTGGTTTCGCACAAACAGGGGCCCCCGTGGGGTACCCCTGGATTGGGCAAAAGACTATGAAAGGATGGAGGTGAAACAGGAAGAGAAAACAAAAACCAGTAAATGAAACTGGTGAGAAAAAGGGTGGCCTAGCCGTGAGCAGAGAATGTGTCAGCGGCGAAAAACCCTGTGGTGTGAAGGAGGGGCCCCCGTGGGGTAACCCTGGAGTATCACGAACCACCTGTCGCCCAGGCCCTTGAGACACAGTGAAGGACTCGAAAGGGGGGACTCGGGAATAACGCTAATAATGCGGCCGACACAAACTCTACAAACAGCACCGCCACCAACGAAATCTCATTGTTTACCAACGGTACACCTAGGCTATGAAAAAATGAAAACTCATAGGGGCATAGCAATTCCTGAATGAGAAAACGAGCTAGGCTAAATTAAGCTAAAAGCTAAACTACGCCCAGACTGACAGGAAAAAAGAATATGAAAAGAGAAAGAATGAAAAACATATACGAGGAACGCCAGGCGCCCCCGTACCTTCGGTAGGCTTTTTCCACACGCGTCTCCATTATACACACTTAGGAGCCCATTTACGTGTGCCCTAGATCACGTAACATCTGTCTAACAAAAAAGAAGGCCAGATAAGCCAAAACAAACCTAAACAGGGTGAATTAAAGGAGCACAACAAAAGCGTCTTCATTCAATGGAGCGCGTGAAAAAATGATGACAAGAGAGGGTCGCTCATGCGCACGTTCGACAGGGATCTGCACATGACGGAACACGGGATGGGCCTTAAGCGGTAACTAAGGTAAACCCCTTTTTCTTCTCTTCTATGCTTTTTTCACCTTCGGTGGTAGTTTTGGTTAATGTACGTCTCCTAGAGCAAGATAAGGAGTAGACTCTAGACGTTTTCTTTTTAACCGCGGTTGGAATGACGACATAGCAGTCAAAATAGACAAGTCGTCATTGCAATTAGGTTAATAGCCTTGACGTTGGATTTGCCAAGACTACTAACAAATTATGACTATTACAATAAGAGGAAAGGCGTCTGGACAAAAGCCTCTCATAGAGCTTGGATAGGATAGGTGTAATGGAGATAGGGCGATAGGCATTAGGAGATGAGGCAGTATTTCCCTTTGGAATAGGAGTGATAATAGCCTTATGCCAGCAAAGAGGAAAACTACCTGATTTCAAAAGCAACCTAAACACCACAGCCAATTTAGGTGCCAAGACCACTGCAACCTTTTTAAAAAAAGAGAGGAAAAAACCCATCCGGGTCTGTCCCACCACAGGTATCAAGATCCAGCAAGTACCTTTTCAGTTCAGCTGATTTGAATGCCATTGAATTGAGGTTGGGTCTAGGGAAACATGTCAATGGCAAAGACAATTCCTGATTACTCTGCTTATTAATAAAAATATTAGATAGAATATTGGCCTTCGATAATGGATCAAAAGAGATGGAGCCATCAGAATCACAAAGAGGAGGCATGGAGGAATCTATTCCAAATAAAGAGGATTTCAAAGCGGACCACCATTTATGAGGCTGTGTAGCTCCTGCCAGAACATCCTGAAGATGGGAGTTATAATCCCTCTCAGCACCATCATAAACTCTCTGCGCAGCTGCCCTTTTAAAAACATAATTTTCCCAATGCAAGGGGGTTTGATTACGCCTCCATAGACGATATGCAACCTGTTTGTCATCAAATGCACGCTTGCAGTCATCATTAAACCATGCTTTATCCCTGATACAAGACTTAATTGTCTTTGATGGAACTCTTTTGCGAAGGATACCAAGAAGGGAATTGTTGAGAGCTGAAACCGGGTCATGAGATCTTAGTATGTGATTCCACTCAATATTACAAACATCATTACAAACATTGTCCCAGTTAACCCGGGATTTAAGGTAGACTTTACGTGAGAGAGTAATATCAGAACAGAAAAATCAAGATTAATTTTACACATGATGGCATTGTGGTCGGAAGTGCCAACAGGTACAAGAACGGAGGTTTCTACAACGCCAGGAATATCTGTTAGTACTAGATCAAGACAATTTCCAGACATATGAGTAGGTCCTTGGATTAGCTGTTCACAACCAGATAAGTTTGCAAAATCCAATGCAGCATGACCATTTCTATTAGTTGGAGAGACCGAGTTCAACCACTCTTGATGATGCGCATTGACATCACCAACAAAAATAAAAGATGATTTGACATCTACAGACTGTATTGAAGCCATGGCTGTTAAAAGGCAGTCATATATGTCATTGTTAACATCAGGATTTCTGTACAGGCTAAAAATGTAATGATTATGATACTTGCTGGAAACTTTAACTAACTGCATCTCATGGCATTTACAAATATGCTTAGTTAAGTGCTGAGCATTATACCCAGATCTAATATACAAGCTCATTCCACGAGCACGAGGAATAGAATCACGCCGAATAAGAACTGGTTTACCGAAGTTAGGTATAAGAAGTTCAGAATAATCTCTATAACCAGAGACAAGGGTTTCAGAACAAAAGACAATATCATAATCAACAGATGCCAATGTAAGATCCTTGATTTTCTTATAGAGACCACTAATATTGGAATAAAATACACGACAACTTGTAGTAAGTTGTCTGTGAGGACCGGGATTAACTTCTTTATCACCGGACAAAAGTAGAAACAAAAACAGAAAAAGTTGAAAGCAATCCATATACAAATACATAAAGATGGATATAAACAGGTCGACCCAGACGGAGCCATCACATCTGGGTAAGGTATAAAACAAGCCCCAAAGACACCATATCCAGGGGGGAGCAGTAGCGGTGGATTTTATTTGTTTAGAAAAGACTAAAAACAGAAAAAGAATGCCAAATCTCCTGAAAATCCACCAGACTCACAAGTCTTCCTCATTGGCCTGCTAACCACCGTGGGGAAAAAAACAGGAGATTGCAGGAAAAGGAAGGAAAGTTGTTGTATAGCACCAAACAGCAGGGATGGATGTAAACGGACAATGGAAGACCTTGGTGCAGGCTATGGCAACATCCTAAACATCCATCATGGTAAAATACCATAAGTTTGCTAGATGGCCATTGACTAATATATACAGTAGTTCATCCGCCCTTTGACAGGTATTGCTTTTAGTCCTGCAGGGTGTCTAGCCACCCACCCTCCAAGTGAGGACCCGGAGGGGGAGCCGGTTTAGTCGCCGACAATCCGACCATGAAACAGGTAGTATCAGATTACATGTTACTGATAGCAGGAATACCTGACCTGACACCAATATAATCGTGATTAGGCACGAATGGAGTGGCACCGCGGCTGCAGCCATGTGTTCCAATGTTTATAAACAACACGCTTTAGGCCTACATATCAAGATCAATAATTAATGATCCATCATTTCGATATTATTTTGATCTAGTTGAATTTGTAAAAAATTGTGATGACTATTCCTATAATATAATCGCTTACTTTGAGGTATTTTATATATAATAACTCCGGTAGGTTATCGGCCTTCTATAGGATTATGACACTTCTTTTGGACATTCTGAGGATATAGCTAGGTACATTTATAATTATGACATCCAAATCGATTATTTATATATAGATATATACAAAAAGTCTTAAAACTGTTATCAAGTTCCGAAAGTCTGAATCGGGTTGAGTTTCGACCCTGTGGAAGAGCAGGGTTGAGTTGGCTTGACATTGGACACCCCTCAGGGCATTTGGGTCACTTGATCAAAACCAATTAAACCCCAGTAAAAACCTGGCATAACAATTTAATTATCACTAGAACAATACACTATACCATGTAAGAAGTCTTCTGGAGAAATAGGGCAAATTTAGACAAAAATGCAAGATAAACTAAATCACAAATGTATGCTAGAATAGCATTGACAAATCGCTAGATAGTCACCAGACACTAAAAACTTGTATGTCACTAGAAAACACATGTTGAAGTATCTAGAATAATCTTTAACAATCGAAACATCTCTCCAATTCCTTAAAATAGGGAAACTAACTTGAATATCGCTAGAATTCATCACATCTTGATGTCGCTAGATGTCGTGATGGAAGTGATTCGCTGGATCTAGCGGTAGCCGCTACATTGGCAACATCGTACCAAGAACCTTCATTCCGTTATAATTATCAAGGTCAGATTTCGAAACTATTAAATTATTTCAAAGTTCAGAGATCATCAGATAGGTTTGGAAGTCGATGTACACAATTTCAGTTCCATTAGTTTAAGAAACATTCACATAATATGCTACTTAGAGGGTTTAATAAAGAAGCATTCCTCTCCTGGCATCGTATAAGCGAACGCAAGCTGTTGTTTTTTTTGTTTTTTTTAAGAACGTCAACAAACGCTTCGTATATTTGGGTTTGGTGAACCTTTTGGGGTTCCTAGTTATACATTAGACCATATTTATATTTTGCACACTCTTATAAGTATAAACACTTACTTGTTAAAGAGGAAATACACAAAAGCCCAATTTAGAATGATCGTGAATATCTTTACTTTGGCGTATGTTTGGGCTAATTTAAGACTACATTTAGATAGATAGAATTGTTTAACACTTGCCAATGAAATATGA
This sequence comes from Paralithodes platypus, assembly GCA_032716605.1. NCBI lineage: Eukaryota > Metazoa > Arthropoda > Malacostraca > Decapoda > Lithodidae > Paralithodes > Paralithodes platypus. The sequence continues at coordinate 18,442,279 of CM064566.1, forward strand.
TGACTTGCTTACTAAAATGCCCCAGAACGAGAAGCCCACCACGGAAGCCACGAGCGAGCACCACCAGGAAACGGGAACAGAAACACCCGAAGGAAAGGCCCACAGAACGAAAGGACCAGGTGACCAAGCCAACCAGTTAAGACAGACCGAAGCCCGCAGGGCTAAGCAGCTCCAAACCACACCTGCCTATCACTTCTAACCACTGACCCTTCCCCCACCTCGCGTATACACTACCCCTCGTGTCCTACACCTCTACCTACATGATGATGAACATGAATACACCTTAATGTAATACACCCATGCCCTGTCCCTAGGTTGAGCCAATGCCAACCAGTTCAGCTGGACCCAAACCACACCTGCCTATCACTTCTAACCACTGACCCTTCCCCCACCTCGCGTATACACTACCCCTCGTGTCCTACACCTCTACCTACATGATGATGAACATGAATACACCTTAATGTAATACACCCATGCCCTGTCCCTAGGTTGAGCCAATGCCAACCAGTTCAGCTGGACCCAAACCACACCTGCCTATCACTTCTAACCACTGACCCTTCCCCCACCTCGCGTATACACTACCCCTCGTGTCCTACACCTCTACCTACATGATGATGAACATGAATACACCTTAATGTAATACACCCATGCCCTGTCCCTAGGTTGAGCCAATGCCAACCAGTTCAGCTGGACCCAAACCACACCTGCCTATCACTTCTAACCACTGACCCTTCCCCCACCTCGTGTATACACTACCCCTCGTGTCCTACACCTCTACCTACATGATGATGAACATGAATACACCTTAATGTAATACACCCATGCCCTGTCCCTAGGTTGAGCCAATGCCAACCAGTTCAGCCAGACAGGCCTAAATCTATGTATGTTTTTCCATCCGAGAAGTAATATGTTACTTAGTCTTGCCAGACTAAGTTTCTGAAGACCAACCGCCCCCATAAATCTATGTATGTTCTTCCATCCGAGAAGTAATCTGTTAAAACCCCATGTCATAATTGATAAGAAACTATGATACCCACGGGTACACCAGTGTATATATAACCATATTATTCCTGTAAGTCCTAGACAGAAATGACTGCAGATGTTAGCCACCATGCAGTAACTCTAATTCTTACCCCAACCCGAGATTGTATACACCACCCTCTTTTACCATTGTCTCGACGCCTTTCCACCACGAAACAATACCGAAGCTACCCCTACGAACTGCTGCTTTCTTTGATATATATGTCATAGAAAACGCAGTTCCCAGGAACAACTAGAATCAGCAAGAAATAGTGTCTGAGTAACAGTGCCCATAACCATCGTATTGACGAGTAATAATACACCATGTTTTTCTCTACTTTTATCCACAGTCAAGCACACACCTACAGTTAACCTCCTCTTCCCCACAGCCCACAGTCCACATGATTCTATCATTTCCAAACTCATATACCACCACTTATTGCTCATCCCCCGGTAGCGTTTCACTAACGTACCTTCCCTGTCATTAACCCCCAGGCTACGATACCAACTGTAGCCTAATGCCACCCCTACGCCCAGAGACCTTAGGGTCAAACTTCCACGTAACCCCCCTTAACCCTCTCCCTCTCGTTAACCCCCCACGCTCCTCAACTCCCTTCCGACCTAGCCTCTCCAGCATACCCCCTGAATATCCTTAACTTTTCCGTTACTAACATTCTCAAACCTTTTGTATATACACTCCTATCCAGCCTACCTTCCCCCAGTAGGAAGGAACACCATTAGAACTTTACTAACCCTTTGCATGCCATCTATTCCCTCACAACCCATTCACAACCCTGTACCAAATGATCGTCCATGCGAGGCTAGCCGCCTCACCAGTGACTAACTTCTATTGCCATACTTCCAGATTAATGTGGCAGAGTTAGCAACCCAGTCTCCACCACATCCAACCACCCATGCAATTAACAACCTAACCAAGTAAACCAGCTGATCAAGGCACCTTCGGTTTTGGTATTACGAACACCCACATCTGTCTCATAAACAGAGGGTTATTACAAACCCTTGTGATATGGCAATGTAACGGGAAGAAATTGTACTTTCCCTTTCGGTATATGTTGTAAGGTTTGACTTAACTGTAAGACTTTTTCCCCTTCATTCACTCTTCCCTATATTTAAGGGAAATGTATCGTTTAAGAAGGGTTAAGTAACCCTCGTCTATGTAAAGAGGGAATTAGCCTAGATCAGGAGGAGAACTAATATTCTCAAATCTATCTAAAATACTTTCAAGCCTAATTTATCGTTTCACCCCTTTTGTTATCCCATATAAAAATCCTTCCTTTTCTAATTTAGAGTAATGCCCCCTTGTGTAAAAAGACCGCCAATTCCTACCCAAGCGACGCCACCCTTTGTGGTCACCCTCCCCTTTTTTGGCGGGATCTCTGGCACTGGCCCTCGGCCCCTCACTGTCGTGACCCCAGGCCTACGAGAGAGACACCTACCTAACCCCCAGTCTCTGTCATCATTCCCCGCTTCTTCTCCGGACTTAGGCTTCCTTTCCCTCCATTCAGAGGTTCGTAATTAAGGTTTATAGTGTTATAAGGTATTGCTTATTCAGTTAAGTAAGTACTAGGTGTGTAATGTAGGAGGTATTACTGTGATTGACAAATTCGTGAACTCGAGCCTACCATCGGGTTGGTCGACAGGCACCCCTCACCTGCCAAGTGCCTACAACCATTCAAAGTTCCCCATTATCATTGTGTTCAGTAAAACTTTGTCTGTGCACCTTTGCTAAGTGTTATTCTGATATTTTAGACGTTGTTATTCCAAATTAACGTCAAATTAACTTCGAGTGTAATAATTTCAGTCAGAGGGACGCCATTTGATGGCCTTCCAATTCTTGTGTTTTTCCATAATTCCCGACCAAACTTAGGCTAGCCTATTTTGCTAGTTTGTCTTTCACCGTTTTACATAATCCTGAGGTAGTGCGAGAACACCAGTTAAGAGTAGAATTGAGGACGATGAAGTTGATTAAAATGCTTTTGAAGCTTGACCGCCATTTTAGGATTTAGACCATCTCGCATTTCGGAGAGACGACAAGGTTGAGTAAATTACTAATGTAGCGGTTGTATTGTATGTTTAGAACTTGTTCATTACTTTGAGTTTATAAAACCATGCATTTTGGTAACTATGATTGTATTTTAACATGTAAATCAGGAAAGGACATTCGTTTGAGATCGTGTCCTTGAGTTTTGTTTACCTTTCGTGTCTCCGACGTTCCAAAGTTAGGCCTATTCAGATAAGTATTTATAACTAACGTCTCCTAGGCCTGGTTATTGTTCATTTTAAATGTTTTACTGGGTTATAGTGTAAAGAGTTACTTGTTATCTTGATTTAGAGGTCCTCATTTCCCAACCCCAGTACCGTCAAATTTCGGACCCCCATTGGGTCGGGTTTATTTCAGATGATTATTTGTTCTTACCTATTGTTACCGGTACTTAAAGTTAACTTGTGAAAAGGCCGTTTAGGTATGGGTACTTGCTGAATTATTATGGTAGGTCATATGATTTTACATTTTTAATTAGGCTACCTAACTTTCACCTAATTGGAAGTACAGTAGGCTATTATTAATTATTGTGCTTTTTGAATGTGTTATGAATATTGATTGCTATGATATAATTATGTTTGACATGGTCTAATGAACAGAGTTGCCTTGCAAGGGATGGAACGCTGTAGTGAGATTCTGGGCAGCTGATTTCAGGGGATAAGTTACTCGAGTTACAGTAGAAATTACGTTTAGCTTTGTTTGAGCCTTGTGTAGCACCCTCCGTGTCGGGCAGTGCAACCTGTTAAGTTTGACCCTGACAATTACCTTTGATTTATGCTATTATTGTATTGATTTGACTCCATAGTTATGCTGTGTAATTATGTATTCCCAATTGTGTGTAGAGTACTGCTGAGTAACATATGTACCTGTACTTAATGAGAGGATCTTTGGATGCCGTAAGAGATTATTTCGGTACTGTACTGTAATGTCATAATTTGATCTGTCATTGTATTTCTGTACTTATATTAGCTCATCTATTTTTATACGTTAAGAGGAATCCATGTATTTTTATATGTTTATATTAACCTATATTTTTTTATATGTATTTGTTTAGTATTACTGTGTACCGTAATTAGGATATTGATTAACCCCATTATTAAGGATTAGCTATATGTCAACCGTGGGTTAAGAATTTATTTGACTTACCAGGGAACCAGTTTGGGAGGGACGGAGTCGATGTGATGCTGAATTGCTGATGGCGGAGAATCGGAGATTCACCCCTCCCATTGGCTGAGTGCAGGATGCTGAACTCGTGTACTGTACGAGGGTTCAAGGACCGCAGGAAGACGTATGATTACCCCCTATACCCCAGGATACGGTAGGCCGAAGAAACCTACAGGCAAGCCTGGCCGATACCGGTATCTAGCGGAATTGGGATGTATAATACTGAGAGGAATGGGATGGATACAGACAGCAATATTCGAGTCCTACTCCTAGGTTAAGAGACTGTCCCTGTACGGTAATGGATTGGTCCCAGGTTAATGGTATAGAGATAATTAGATACGGATCATACGATACCAATGTTAAGAGTTGTAAACGGTAAAATGTTCCTTCTATTAATATCAAGCTTAAGATTACTGCAATATGTTTATATCTATCCTGCCGTACCTATTTGGATCTAAATGTGTTGTCAGGATGGTAAATCGGAGCTGTCAGTATTAAATTGGTCTAAGAGTAGTACCAGTAGCCTAACCGAGAGTTAAAGTCTTGTCAGCCAACATTGAAGGTGAAGTTCTTGATTGGTCTTTGCTAGCCTCCGATTTATCCTACTGTCCTAATGTACCTGAATAATGAGCATGAATCACGATTGCATAAAGAATAAGAAAACCATGGGGACGGCCAGTTCACCTGAAGGTGGGCGATCAAATAATTCGAATGAATTACCGTTCCCAAAAACATCCTTATGTGATATCTAGAAAGTAGAGAATATGATAGGTCTCAGTGGGGTTTTTGTGGTTCTTTGGTGTTATCATCGTGTCGGAGTTGCAGCCTTATCCTCTTCCTCGAAGGATGTTGGATGTGGGTCAACCAAACAGGGTTGTCCTCTCGTTAATTAGAATGCAATAACGGGTTTGTCGTCATCTCTTCCTTTCTATCCTTGAGTACCTATTTTCCACCTTCGCAGCTTAATCTATCTTTTTCTGTCTTACCCTCTCTCTCTAGTTCGCTGCAGAAGAAGGATAAAGAAGAAAGAGAGATACTACCTTCCCATCCCTCCCCGTTACAGTAAGGCCCCAGCCACAGCCGCCCCGACGACCATCACAGAGAAGGGACGCGCACCTCCCCCTTTCACCCACCCGAGGAGGGAGACCCCTACCCCTGCGGAGGTATACCTGACCCCTGTTTTGACTTCCGGGTCATTGCCAGGTAGCACAGGAATTCTTCCTATCAATGAACTAACCATGTATGACTAGCACCCTTACTAACCTCTATTAACCCACAATAAACCATTAACCTTCCTTGCATACTCCAATAACCAAATTAGCACCTCAGCTATACCCTAGAATGAAGACTGAGCAATTTAAGAGAGACGCTCCTAGCACAGCTGCCCCAAACCTCCTCGCAAAGTAGATCCGGTCTTTCTCCCCTAAATACTTCCAGTATAGCCAAAATAGTACCTCTTACTAAGGCTCAGTTATATTACAGTATGAAGGCTCCATACAGCCATGTGCCACAACAGTAATCACCCCCTGACCTAGTTCCCGTATCAATTGAGAGCTCAAATAAGTCCATCAAAACTCGAGATCCCTATGGCCGACAGGGTCCAAAACCACACCTATAAATCAAGCTCCAGCCCCCAGTAAAATCAGTTGAAAGATAGACACCAACCAGTGGCTGGTCCCTTAAGTTGACCTCTAGCTCTGCCCTTGTTTTGTTCCTGAGAATTGAGTTCCAGAGCCGGCAGACTCTGTGGCAGATTGAGATAGAAAAATCTGTCCACATAAAGGAAATCTATGTGCACCTTATAAACTTCACATAAACCAGTGGGGATATAAGAGTGTAGACAGCAACGATCGCCAAGAGATCCGTCTTGAGAACTTCTACATATGGATCATCTCGACGGCCGCGGAACCAGTCGCTAGCCCCCAACCTCACGGACGCAAGATAACCAGGACCAGACCAATCAAATACGACCCAAGATTCACTCTATCAGCACTACAGTGTTACAGTGCTATTTAGAGACTCACTTATTAATATTTCTATGAAGTGGCTATATCTTTGCCCCAGTATAATTCACATATAACCATTCCATTAGGAAGTGCTAAGCGTATCAGTGTTTATTAATTAACAGGCGATATTAACTCTCGTAATTACCCATATATCCAGATATTATTACATAGAAGTGAAACCCTAGTGATTTTTTAATGTTCGCCCACTGATTTGCGTTCTATGTATTTCTGATACAAGAATATAAACTTAGATCAGTAACCCCTGAGGTTACTAGAATTCCCGTGCTCTAAAATACGCGTGTCTAATCTAGTCTGTGAACTACTACTTGTGCATCAGAGCTACCAGTGATAAATCTAATAGTGAATATGAATCTATAAGTAACATTTATGGTCTCCAGTATATCAACTTGTGAATAAAGCCAGTGATTCAAGTATAAACGATGGAGAAATAAACATTCAAGGTTTCAATATGGTTAGGAATGATCGCAATAGGCATGGGGGAGGAGTATGTCTGTATGTAAAAAACAACCTCACACACACAACCAGGACCGACCTCCATGTAGAAAATCACGAAGCTCTGTGGATCGATCTACACCTGCCGAGGACAAGACCCATCACAATTGGGGTATGCTATAGGCCACCAGACGACACACAATTCTTGACCAAATTTGAACGAACGTTGTCATCGCTAGACCCTCGGAATGAATCCATCATACTAGGGGATTTTAACCTGTGTTACAAACAACGAAATGATAGGCTTGTACGAGAATATAGGCATATACTGACAATGCACAATCACAAACAACTCATCACAACCCCCACACGTATCTCTGAGAACACTGCCACAATAATAGACCACATAAACTGTAACAGAGAGGACAAAATATCCCAATCAGGGGTTATACAGACTGGGATAAGTGATCACTTCGTCACATATTGCACACGAAAAACCACAAAAATTACCCTAGAGAATCACAAGATTATCAAAACAAGGTCACTCAGAAACTACAATAAAGAAACATTTCTGGACATTTTATGGAATACAGACTGGTCTCCAGTGTTTGGAAGTACAAACGTTAATGACGCATGGGTTGGCTTCAGAACCATCATCACAAACATTCTAGACGAAATAGCTCCTCTGAAAGACATACGAATTAAAGCAAGGTCAGACCCATGGATCAACAATGACATACTACACCATCTGGAACACAGAGACAATCTGTTAAAAAGGCTAGCGAAACATAGACAGGATCAAGGTCTGAAACATGAGTTCAACAGGGCCAGGAATAAACTAAGTAGGAAAATGAAATCAGCGAAAACTAATTATTTTCACAATAAGGCAGAGGAATATCAGAATAACCCAAAGAAACTATGGAGGCACCTAAAAACAACAGGCTACAGCAACAAGACAAGGGATTCGTCTAACACTAATATTGCTCTCACCATTAATGATCAGATTTGCCACGATAAACGACAAATTTCAACCTACTTCAACTCCTTCTTCACCTCCATAGCAAACACACTTGCACAGAACCTACCTCAACCTCTCAATAAATACACGACAACAATGGCCACCTTTCGAAATTTCTACAGAGATAAAGACATACACCCAAACACATTTGGATTGCAAAATGTTACACCAAAATACACTTGACGAGCTGTCTAACCTGAATGTACATAAAAGCACAGGACCAGACAAAATTCCTGCCAAATTTCTACGAGATGGAGCCATTGGTATAGCAGGCCCCCTAACTCACATCATCAACTTGTCAATTAACACCAACATTGTACCTGCTGAACTGAAGGAAGCTATTGTAACCCCTCTATTCAAGAAAGGAAATAAACTAGAAGTTGGTAACTACAGACCAGTTAGCATATTATGTATTGTATCTAAAATCCTTGAAAGAGCGGTATACACCCAAATTGAACACTACCTCAAACAAAATGATCTATTCTATAAGTTTCAATCAGGTTTCAGATGCATGTACTCGACAGACTCCTGTCTCATCCACTTAACGGATCACATTCGTAAAGAAATGTCTAAAGGTAACTACACCGGTATGGTTCTTCTTGATCTACAAAAAGCGTTTGACACAGTAGACCATGATATCCTATGTAATAAACTACAAGCAATGGGCATAGGATCTGTGAACTGGTTTAAATCTTATCTTAGTGGTAGAACCCAAAGAGTCAAAATTGATGATAATATATCTGATCCTATGCCAATTAACTGTGGGGTCCCGCAGGGAAGCATCCTTGGTCCCTTACTCTTTCTCTGTTATGTGAACGACATGGAACTGAGCGTCTCATGTAAATTATTACTGTATGCAGACGACAGCGTGCTCCTGGTTTCAGGAAAAGACCCAGTAAGTATTGCCGCTTCACTTTCCAAAGAACTAGAATCATGTAGTGAATGGCTAGTGGACAATAGACTATCTCTTCACCTGGGCAAGACGGAAGCCATCTTATGTGGAACAAAACGCAAACTGAAAGACATTGTGGGCTTCTCGGTCAACTGTAATGATATTCCTATAACAACAGTGTCACAAGTTAAATATCTCGGACTAAAACTGGACGCGAGTTTGTCAGGTGAAACAATTTTGGAATCTATCCTGAGTAAGTGTAGAGCACGTATAAAATACCTGTATAGACAGGTGGGATGCTTGCCCGCGGCGACCAAAAAGACCCTCTGCCAAGCGCTTGTTCAATGTCATTTTGACTATTCTGTGTCATCCTGGTACTCTGCATCATCTAAATCAGCACAGCACAAACTTCAGGTCACTCAAAATAAAATGGTTAGGTTCATGCTGAACCTAGGACCCAGATCACATGTTGGCCAGGAACAACTTCAGTCACTAGGTATGCTCAATGTCGCTGACAGGGCCAAACAAATCAGGCTCACTAATGCCTTCAAAATTTTCTATGACAGAGCTCCAGAGTACCTAAAGAATGATTTTGTTAAAGCAAATGAGAGGAGTGGACATAATACAAGAAACAGGATGTTTAATTTTAAGGTCCCGAGAATCCAAGGACAGGGTAAGCAAACATTCTTCTTCACCGCCATCAAAGACTGGAACGACCTACCCCAGTCAGTCCGTGAAAAGAGAACACTGTATTCCTTCAGACGTAGCCTGAAGGAACACCTGAACCGGACAGCTGTGAGAAGGGAGCATCAAGCTTATGTCTACTACTAAATGCGACATAAGAGATAGACAAACCAAACTGAAATGATTACTGATTACTGATATTTACTATAGGATGTAAGGTATCTTAAAATAACCCCCTGGAAATACTTTTTCTAAAGTATCCATTTCTTTATCCTCCCCATTTTTCCCCAGCTAACCTAATCCCACAAGGACCCCAATGGAAATACGCCTAATGGCCTTATTGGGCTATCCTTAGTTGGAATTATGCAAGGCTGGTACATGTCATGTTTGTAACAAACTATGTGGTACCAACTCTGTAAATTGCTAACTGAATAAATATTATTATTATTATTATTATATCAGAAGATTAATACCTGAACGTTGGAAGTGGGAGATTAGGCTCCATCCAGATCCACTTAATGCTAGTTGTTCAATTCTATAATTTGTCTTGTACGAGTATTCATACCTTCTTATGCTTCATATTAATCATCATCAAGAAAACTAGAAGTGTGTTCATTAATAAAAGTAATCGTGTCTTGTTACCGTGTGTTTATTTTGTGTTCTCTAACCTCTACCCGTTAGTGTAGATGGGATCTCTGGTACTAATAACATAGCCAATCTTTGGAAAACACATTACCAAACTTTGTTTAACTCTGTTGGGCACCAAGGAAATACCATTGCTGCTACAACAGAGTGTAACAAAGAAGAAAAATATGACACAATTAAAGTTACAAGTGAAAAAATCAAGGCTGCAATAAGTAGGCTAGATGCTAACAAATCCTGTGGTTTTGATGGTATATATGCTGAACATTTGAAGTACTCCTCCACTCTCCTCTTGGAGAAACTCAGCAGTTGCTTTACCAGCTTTCTAATCCATGGTTTCCTACCAGAATCTATGATGTCCGTTACCTTGATACCAGTAATTAAAGACAAGGCTGGCAAAATTACATCAAAAGACAACTATAGACCTATTGCCCTTGCCAGTATTGTAAGTAAGATACTAGAGTTAATCATTTTAGACAGAATCTCAGTGTATATCTCAACTAATAGTAATCAATTTGGTTTTAAAAAGAATCATGGTACGGACCAGTGCATCTACACTCTGAAGGAGCTAGTGGATGGGTACATCAAAATGAACAGCTCTATTTTTGCATGCTTTCTTGATGCTAGTAAGGCATTTGACAGAGTCTGCCACAATATCCTGTTTGATAAATTAGCAACAAGGGGAGTGCCATCCTATATACTGAGAATCTTGAAGTACTGGTACGCCAATCAAACATTTAATGTAAGATGGGGTAACATTATTTCGGATTCCTTTACAGTAACCAATGGAGTGAGACAGGGTAGTATTCTCTCACCTTACTTATTCAATGTATATATGGATGAATTAAGTGATAAATTGAATAAAGAGCAGATTGGATGTTATGGTGGGAATAAAATCATCAACCATCTCATGTATGCTGATGATCTGGTCATTATTGCACCGTCTTCTGCGGGTCTGAGCAAACTTCTTGATATATGTGAATCTTTTGGTAGTAAACATTGTGTTAAATTCAACCCACTGAAAAGTGCTGTTCTTATATTTAGATCAAAATTACTGTATAAAAGTAAACTGCCAAATTTCTCACTCAATAATCAAATTATTCAAGAAGTAAACAAAATAAAATACCTGGGACACATTATCTCAAACGATTGCTCAGATGATGCAGATATCGGCCGTCAGCGCAGACAGCTATATTTACGTGGTAACACCATCTTGAGAAAATTCCACATGTGTAATTGGGAAACTAAAGTCACTTTGTTCCGGACATATTGTTCCTCTATGTACACGGCCCATTTGTGGTGGAAGTATAAGAGAGCCACCATAAATGGTCTGTGTACATCCTATCATAATATACTCAAGATGTTCATTGGTCTCTCTAAATATGAAAGCACTAGTATGGTGTGCACACTGTTGGATGTGCAGTGCTGTCGGGCTGTCATCAGGAGACTGGTGTACAGCTTTTCGCAGCGACTGCAATCCTCCAGTAACACGCTGATTGTAGCTCTTTGGTCTAGTGATCATATCTATGAATCCCGTATTATATCTCACTGGCAGAAGCTGCTGCACACATAGTATGTACTGTAATGTAATATATAGGTCTAATTGAACTATGAGCAATGATCTGTGCAATAGGTGTTAACCAACATTGAGCAATAGCCTTAGTTAGCCTATCTGTGTTATATTGTGACAAAATGTGATATGTGCTCTATTCTGTAAATAGGCCTACTGTATTTTTTATTTTATTGTGTCTTTATTAATATATCTTTGTGTATAATTATTATCTGTGCTCTGACGAGAAGTGTATGTGATATGGACCATTAGGTCGTACTGTATTTATACTGTATCTATCTTATGTGTCTGGAATAAAGAATTATTATTATTATTATTATTATTATACCGTGTTTTGTGCATGCAGCCTTCTATACCCAGTCAGTTAGAACTCACATTACCCAAGTTAATCCTGTAGAAAAACAGGGCATAACACTTACAGATATATACTTAAAGCCCGAATCGGCTTGACTTTAACCCAGTTCTTTACAATAAATGATGGTAAAGGAAAATGCGGCATTCCTCACGCCTGTGGAGGAGCAGGGTTGAGTTGGCTTGTTATTGGACACCCTTTTATGGCATTTGGGTGTGAAATACGACACCATTTCCAGTCTATCGGAGATAATGATGGTAAAGGAAAGTGCGGCATTTTAAATTCGCGGAGATGCAGCACCGCGACAACGCACAGCCCAGCGTACGACCTCAACTTTGTGTATGCATATAGGACCTTATTTGTTTAATTATACAATAACATATGTTGTGCATATTGAATGACTTGCGTAAGCAATACATTGATTTTATAAGATTTATTAATACAATTCTTAAAGGAAAACGTTGGTTTAGTTTTCTCAAACGTTGTTTATTTGCAAATATTATGAGTAATGCCAATTTTATGTGTGAATAGTAATATGGTTCTTTTGGAAACTGATGTATATGTACTATTAGCGATATTATTATTATAATTTTAAAGATTTTATATCTTAAAAGAACGTCGCGAAGGCTGCGTGTAAACACAAAACAGCTGATAAGCGTTGGCCCCTTAACGTTCACCGTCGACGCAGCATAATTATAACAATTTTGCATAGATATTTTAACAGTTTCCTTTGTGTTAATGTGCTAACTGGATCACCGAGGGACATGTGTTGTAGAGATATAGAATATTTAGTGGACTAAGGTTCACTAAGGCAAGGTAACTTGATGTACCGATATCATCGCCTGATATGGCAATCAATAGACATTTGTAGCCTACCTAGCCTACTGTATTTTAGCATACTTTAATAGCCTAGTAGAATGATTACCCCTATTGCTCCACATTGGTATGAATATATAAATTAACATCATTGTTGTATTTTCAAAAGTAGCCTAAGCAAATGTCATTGAAGTTTTAACTTGGATGCTGTGAGCCTGTGACAACTGTCAAATGAGTCAATTAGCCTAGGCATAGGCTAGCCTAGGTTTTGTATTATTATTTTACTTGAGATAAATGTAGTTTCCGGGTGTAGGCTACGGTTGTCATGTTTACATAGGGCGATTGCTGCGGTTAACCGCGTCTATTTTGACGGCAATTTTTTGTTCTCGGTTATTTACCCCCTGCTGGCAATATAGGGCCTATATGACGATGACAATATGTGATGAGGGGGGGCAAAGACACCCCTCAACATATTATTGTATCCATTGGCATTCAAAATAGCCTAGACGGGAACATGATTGCAAATGTCGGAAAAACTCCATTTATTGGTCACCAATTTTCCCATGGATTTTTTTATTTTTCCCTGTTAGTTTTCATCAATATATAGTGTTTAGAAATAATTAGAACCCTCGGCGAAACCGTTTTCCCCATTATACAACGATCTTAAGACACGCCACCCGATAGTGGGGAGGGCTATGAAGTACAGGGAAAATGAGGGGTTAAATGCGTAAAACGGCGATACAAACGTATTCAAGCAAAACTTGGCTCGGGTTTGAAGGTATTTCAAAGGCCTAAAACCCAATATTTCGAAAACCCGAGCCAAGTTTTGGCCAAAGCTGGCTCGGATTTTGCGAGTTTGTAAACAAACAAATGACAGTAACCTCATTTAGAAATTTGGCTCAGGTTTCCCAAAATTGCAAAGCCATAAAACCCGAATTTTGGAAAACCCGAGCCAGGTTTTGGCCAAAGCTGGCTCGGATTTTGCGAGTTTGTAGACAAACAAATGACAGTAACCTCATTTAGAAATTTGGCTCAGGTTTCCCGAAATTGCAAAGCCATAAAACCCGAATATTGGAAAACCCGAGCCAAGTTTTGGGAAAAGTTGGCTCTGATTTTGCGAGTTTTAAGAGTAAACAAATTACACTAACCTAATTTCGATTTTTGGCTCATGTTAATCTATCATAGTGTTTGCAAGCCTATACCCCTTTGAAAGGACATTAGCCTAACCTAACAACCTTACCTAACCTATCCTAGTATTATGGGTGGGGGCTGCTGCCCCCACACCCCCGCTATTTGCATCTTTGACAGATTGTTTGTGTATTTGTCTGTGAAAAGGGGGTAATTGTTTAGTGTATGGCCTGCTAAAGAAAATGGATTTTTGAGCACAGACTAAACCAAATGTTCACTACTGCATTTACATAGCTGGTCATTAACCTAACCTAACCTAACCTAACCTAAGGTAACCTGGGCATCCTGGGGGCTGCTGCCCCCAGACCCCCACTGGTCTTGGGATGAAAAGTGATAGAAAACACATATCTCTTACCTCATTATTCAAAGTTTTGTATTTGGTTTAATATACACTTCCCAGGTCATTTGAACAGTTCTATTGCTTCTATGTATCATATAATACACCATAGAATACGTTTTTAATAACTAGAAAAAAAAGAGGACTTCGATTAAACAATTACGGAAATACCTTAAAACACGAGCCAAGTTTTGCTTACATAATTTTGTTTTCGCCGTTTTTAAACCCGCGAAAATATGAAAGCGTAATTGCATACCTTATTGAGATGTGGAGGGAGTAGGTGGGGAAGAGATGCGTCCACGTTTTCGACGAGGAGTTACGACGAGTAGTGGTTTTATTTCAAAACCAATAATGACCGCATCGCCACTGGTCTGCCGGTTCATAATAGTAACATTCGTTTGAGCAGAGTTTGCAGGAAACAGAGGTAGGCAAACAACCATGGTCAGTAAAAACCTTAAGGGCTGCACTATTGTTCCTTGTAGTGTCAATAATCACTGAATGTGGGAGGGCTGAACAACCATTACAAGTGGCGTCCATGACTAAAGTGAGGAGAGACTTAAATGAAGGTGTGTATCTGTGATTGGTTCAGTGCAATGACGTAATCAAGGTCAATAAACTCACCTGATAGGTTGCTGGTTGTATGCGTGACGGAATCTATGAGTTTAATGACGTGGTCAGAAAAAAAAACCAATAAGAATCCAGAAGTGTCTCGTGACGTATTGCGCAGGAGTTAGGAAATGAAACTCAGTATTTCCAATGAGGATTGGCAGATGGCGTGATAGTATTACAAAAGTTGAAGGATAAAGCTCTCCAGTTCACGAAAAAATGGCGTCGCTGAAAGCCGCGCCGTCTATAAGAGAGTATTGACAACCGTTTTACGGTAGGTAGACATGTTGTTACCGGTTTTTTTAATAGGTTTTGCCGAGGGTTGAAACTAATTTTAATATGATGCTTAGAGCATATAGATTCCATATCTGTCTTCAAATATGTCAAAATAATTGGTGACCAATAAATGGAGTTATACTCAAATGTCTGCCACCCCGTCATGTTTACATTTGCCAATCGCCGTGGTTAAGTTGCGTCCATTTTGACAGCAATTTTGATAACATTCAAGACCTCTTTCGCCGCCTTATTAGAAATAATTTATTAGGGAAAATAGGGACCAATAGACTCGCCATATTTTTCTCATTATAGTCCGCATGGAGGAATTTCGTTATCGACACTTGAAAAAACCCGATTACATAGAAAAATAACAAAAATAATGTCCCGAACGTAAACAAAGCATTGCACCCAATGAATCCTTCGACCTGGGTCCTCTTCTTCTTGTTTTGAAAGATGCGGTGAGTGCGATTCACCCAATAAATGGCACCATTTGACGGAGTATCTTCAGATTAATGAATAATGGGTAAGTTAATGCAAATCCTCCACTCAAACCATGATAAACAACAATTAAACACTATATTCCTGGAAAAAATATAAAGAAACTTGGTAAATAAGGCGGCTCTAGCTGTCTTGAATGTTACCGCAATTTTGTTTTGGTTATTTGCCCGGTTATACTGATGATTTGGACCGACAGTTAGCCCATCGATCTTTTTAGGCCTAATAGGTCTGGTAGAGCATATCCATCATTGCTATCATGATGATGAGTTCATGACTTGTACTCTCACGAGTCACGAGAAGTGTATGTGATATGGACCATTAGGTCGTACTGTATTTAGGCTATACTGTATTTATCTTCTGTGTCTGGAATAAAGAATTATTATTTTTATTATTATTATTATTATGTCATTAACCCATAGGATCCGGGGGGCCTCATATGAAGTTTGGTATTTTCAACTTCATAATTCAGTAGCTACTGATTGAGACCACCTAGAGCAGTCAATATTTTTGCAAATTGTAGAACGTTTTCTTGTCTGTAGACTGCCGATGAGACGACATCGCTACGTTGCGTGGTTGCCGAGTTCTGATAATTATAGCGGCGATTTTTTTTTTTACCATTTTGCCTCATATGAGGCCTCCCGGATCCCAAGGGTTGAGAGCTGAAATGTATTATAAGGGAGAACAAAAATAAAATGCTAGGCCTAATATATGCACCACAGCTAGCAGTGCAATCATAATGGGTGATGGCAAAGTAACATAAAGATTAAGATTTTTTCGCATAGGTTTAAACTTCCGAAAACTGATGGGTAATAAATACGATGATTTATTATTTAACTTACATCCGCCGCCGCACTCATGTTATGGTAATTTTTTTGAAAAGACTCGCAGCGTTATTATGAGGGGGGCTTTGCCCCCCTCAACATAGGCTATTATTATATCCAAAGGCAGTCTATATAGACGGGAACAGGATGGCAAGAGTCCGACACCGCTCCGCGTAGTGTAAACAACTTGGTAAATCTACAGTTATACTACCCCTCCCCCTCTACCCCCACCACCTCCCCCCCTTCAAAACACACCTTTTAGCGTGTTTTAGGATGGTTCAGCAGACGCGGAAACTGAAAAAAAAAAAAATTATATAAATTTATCACCAACCAGATACGAGTTTTTCAGGTAATATTTTGTTATTTTTATTTTTTCCTTTGGGTATATTATTAAGCAAACCACCCACCAATTTTCATGACAATTTTGAAATGCATGTTGGAATCCCTATAAACTGTACTTAATTTTTATGTAAGTTTGATAATTTGGAAAAATCGATTAAGGGAGAAAATTAACATTGAAAATTATGTGTAAAATGTCTCCCATAAACGGCGGCCCGCTATGTTATACTAATTTGCGGCCTAATTTCGTCTGTTAATTAACTTTCTCCTTAATTGGACCCCCTATGAAGTACAACAGATTTTGATGACATAAGTGACGGGTGTTTAGAGGGGACAGAGCTCCCCCTTCAACATATTACGTGTCCCACAGTAACTTCTATTATATAAACAACCCAAGAATTTTCACAGATTTTTAAAATTTCATTTAGGATGTAATATAACCTATACTCCATGTTAATATAAGTGTCAACCCTCGATAAATTCTATTTAGGGAGATACAGAACCTAGAACCTGTAACCTGTAACGATATTTGTCCAGGGTTTCCCACAGACGCCACCCCGCTAGGTCAGCCATGTTGATACTATAATTGAGGAGCGCTTTTATCGTAAATATTCGACTATAACGCCCTCTGCCTTTCTCTATGTGAACTAATGATCAACACGTCACTATGTTTCTGCCATATTATTGGTTATTTTTTTGTATACGTCACCATACGTCACGTATACGTATTGAAGGAGTCACCCAATCATGGATTAATATATGGACAATTACATAATTTTAGTCAGCCAATGAGTGCATTGAACTCCAGCTCACCAGCAGGCAGCATGGTTTTAAATGTCAGTTGCAGGATGGCCAGTGTCTGTAGTGGTTGTGCACTTACCCCTGATACAATAATTATAGGAATTTTTCAAAACAACCAGGCAGCCCTTAACCCTTTCACTTTCTTGACGCAATTTTGACCCTATTAGGGATACTTTAAAGCCTTTGTTACCATCAGGGGTATTTAGAAACCTTTGGTTTAGTTACTTTAACCTCTGCAGTTGTCTTTGAGTTAGCTGTGGGCAGAAAACTAATTTTGGAGAGATAATTATAAGAGTGAGAGAACTCTATTTCTTATTGCTAATCTGGCAACCTCTGCGTCATATGGTCGTGAGAGGGTTAAGATACTTACAGACCACGGTATATTGCCTACAAGTGTTGAGTGTCCTAGGTGTGGACATCCTTGCCATTACCGGCCAGATAAAGATCACTGGTGGTATACACACCATTATTACGAGAAGTCCAGAACACGCCGTCACTGTCCCTTTGTTACATAAGGTTGGTTATTTATTATTATTATAGATGTAAAAATGTATATAAAGTTTATTTGCACCTATAGTGTTTTTTCGGTATTATTCTAGCGTTACTTACACAGCGCACCCATCAATTTCTATGACTTCATTCCTATACTGTATATGTCAGTAGCGGCGGAAATGCATTAAAGCAATTATAGCTACTGTAACAAAACATTTTGACTCCCCATAGACGGCACACAACACGACTCGGCAGACCTCTTTCTCCCTGCATTTCAGTCTAATTCTATCTATCTATCTATTGCCTGACGCCGTGATCCCCGAAGGGGTGGCCACGAACGAACCGCCCCCATGCACCTCTGTCCCCAGTCAGTCGACGCCCCTCCCCCCCAACCAGCACCGCCTTCGTTCATGTAGTTCCTCACTCCATCAGTCTAATTAACACTAGGAATTTACCTAATTTTCTATCCAATGTACTATCCAACCAGCGGGGGTGTGGGGGCGGCAGCCCCCACCCATAATACTAGGTAAGGTTGGTAGGTTAGGAGGTTAGGCTAAAATCTTTAATGTTGCTTAATTGTTGGATAATGGATAATGAGCTTACTGGGTAAGTTCATTTTCTATCCCATGTACCATCCAACCAGCGGGGGTGTGGGGGCGGCAGCCCCCACTCATAATACTAGGTTAGGTTAGGTAAGGTTGGCAGGTTAGGCTAATATCTTTAATGTAGCTTAATTGTTGGATAATGGATAATTAGCTTACTGGGTTTTTGGAATAAGTTCTTCAATATTTCCCTTTATTTTCATCTTTTACCCCACAATTTCCCTGATCTTCATAGCCCTCCCCACTATCGGGCAACATAGATGATGATTTCAATTAATCATGGGGGGGGGGGGAGACAGAGAGAGCTCTCCCACACCCCATCCTATATCCAATGGCGAAGAGTTGGCTTGCATTTTCTACATTTTCAGCTTTTGTGAAGCCTAACAATTGTCCAATCCGAGCCAACTTTTGCCAAAACTTTACTGTTTTTTTCATTTTTTTTTTCATTTTGGGGTTTTCTTAAGTTGAAAAATAAGAAAACGTGAGCCAACTTTTTTTTGCCACTTTCTGACTTTTGTGAAGCTGAAAAATCTAAAATCCGAGCCAACTTTTGCCAAACCTTGGCTCGAGTTTTTTAATTTTTGGGTTTTCTTAAGTTGAAAAACAAGAAAACCCGAGCCAACTTCTTTTTTGCACTTACTGTCTTTTATGCAGCTGAAAAATCTTAAAATCCGAGCCAACTTTTGCCAAAACTTAGCTCGGGTTTTTTCATTTTGGGGTTTTCTCAAGTTGAAAAACAACAAAACCCGAGCCAACTTTCATCATAAAAGCCATTACTGTATATCGCCTTTTTATGTCTTTAACCCCACATTTTCCCTGATCTTCATAGCCCTCCCCACTATCGGGCGCCGTGTCTTAAGATCGTTGGATAAAGGGGAAAACGATTTTTGCGGAGGTTGAAACTAATGCCAATCACTATATATTGATGCAAATAATGAAAATAATTGGTGGGTGGTTTCCTTAATATTTTCCTTCCTTTGATATACAGTGTTGTTTAATACCGAGGACCGTCGCATTTTAGTATTTTCAACATTAGCCTAACCTAACCTAACCGAACACTAACCTGTCTCGCTGACGGTCTAAACCCAGCTCACGTTCCCTGTTTATGAGTGCGCGACGGTCTAAACCCAGCTCACGTTCCCTGTTTAAGGGTTCGCGAAGGATTGTAATACTTCAATGTATCTATTTCAAGTCAAATATACATTTCCACGCATCATCAAACCATACTAAGTCTACTACTAATAATATTAACCCATTAGTACCAACAGAATAATGACAAAATAGGGGTAGTATAACTGTAGATTTATCAACAACTTAACAAGGCTGGCGATACACCCGGGAACTACATCCTACCCTTTTACTTTTCAATTTCAGTCCAAGCATTCTGAATACTCTCCTAGCAGCTGCAATTTTAGTATAGTAGATTTGTAGTGAACCGATTAGGAGAGTTCGGCAAGATCCAATTAGGTCTAGCATTCTAGGCCTAGGCCTTGCCTAGGCCTTTGTCTAATTTGACCGATTATTAACCCGGCAAGCGCGATAGGCCTAACGGAAGGCTTCCTATAGGGAACGCGATAGGCCTCACGGAAGCAAGACCATAAAAAAAAACTTCCAAAATAAAAAAAGGGCCTATCAAAACAAAGGAATTTGTCTCTAGGTGAGAAAATTCCCCTCTAGTACTCATCCATGTGTTTCTCACCCCCCCCCCCCCCTCCCCTCCTTCCCCACCTTATTCCCCCCTCCCCCCCTCCTCAATTATCACCTATTTTTCCTCTTATTTTCATCATTTATTGGTTATTTTTCTCTCCCGCGATAATGTAGCACAAGTGGGTTGCACAAAAGATCGTTATGTAAAACCCAGACACCGGCATCTACCGAGTTTAAAAGAGAGGAGAGAGAGGGGAGACATGATAATGATGTACAAATGCACCCGGGGGCTGGAGAGGCTGGATAGGGAGGATATATTAATTATGGATACAGGAATAACTAGAGGCCACAGCTACAAAGTAAAAAGACCTACCTGCAAGAACGATATCAGGAAGTTTAGCTTCCCCTATAGATGTATTGACAAATGGAATGGGCTGGAGGAGGAGGTGGTAGGGGCAAGGAACATCCATATTTTCAAGAAAAAATTTGATAAAAAGTAGACTGAGAGGCGGGACAACACGAGCTTAGCTCAACTCCTGTAAACTACAATTAGGTAAATACACCGCCCCGCTCGCCTCAGTTGGCTCACAGACAGCAAGAGGGGAGAGTTGCCTGTGCCTCTCTCTCGCCTGAGATTATGACCGGGTGGCCAATATCTTCGTTTTTCACCACCCAAATGCTTTTCCAACTTATTTTAGCACTCTTGAAGGTTCATATATACATCATATATGTAAAATAAAAGCATACCGAAAACAAATAATGCTCTATATTGTAAATATAACGAATTTTGTCAGAATCCAAGGCTAGAAATGCACAAATAACTACCCTAGCCCCTAGGTCTATATCGCGCTTGTCAGGTTAAGGGATAAATCATCTAATTATACAGTAAAGGTTGTGTTAGCGGGCGTACCATCAACTTTGTATACGGTACATAAGTTGTAGGCTACACTCGCAGTTCTGTTTGTGTATGATTTGATTGTTTTACAAAATTAATCGACGGCCAACTGTTATTTGCCCCCTGCTGGCAGTGGTAATATATATGATGATGACATTAGGCCTAAGTCATGGAGGTGAGGAAGGCAAATCCTTCCTCAACCTATTATTGTATCCAACGGGCCACGGCCGGTAACATACCAAAACAATTTAGGCCTACCCAACAGCTGGCCACGGGATACAATAATGGGTTGAGGGCCCATTTTTTTTTTTTTTTTTTTAATATTAGTTTTAACCAGACCACTGAGCTCTACAAAAGAACTCTCATAGGGCTGGCCCGAAGGATTCGATCAAGATATATCACTAAACGAGTCAAGATAGATTGGGAAGGGCAGTAGGGGAACAAATCGAGGAAGGTGAAGACACGCAGACATTTCTCGTCATTTCACCAGTTCAGCCGGACCACATGAGCTCTACATCAGAGCTCTCATAGGGCAGGGCCGAAGGATGAGGCAAGAACTGCTACACCGCAACACCAACCATGAAGTGATCAGGGCGAAGAATGAAAGATCAGGTCGAAGGAAGAAAAAATCACATCGAGAAGCAAAACATGCATTACCGAAGGGAATCAAGTCAGTCCGGCCACATCAGCAACCGAAGAGACAAATCAGGCCAGGAGTCTTCTACCTAGCCAGGCCAGGGAGACATGAGATATAGGCTGCCCGAGGATAGCCAAATGGGACAGAATAAGAATAGAACGGGAAAATCATAGAATGAGGAATGAAAAACTACTCAAAATTAGTCAAGCTGAGGACAAAAGCTCGATGGGAGATAGGAAGGGTAAGTATCACAACCATCCCCCATCAAGCTCCAGTCGCCGGCCCCGAAGCCCCCCAACCGCGTCAAGGAGAGTAGTATCAGGGGGGGGGGTTGAGGGCCCAGGGGGACCCCTCAATCCATTATTGTCATTATCATATATATTATCAGCAGCAGCAGAGGGCAAATAACAGCTGGCCGTGAGATAATTTCGTAAAAATAAAAGTAAAATTTGACGTGAACGTAGGCTAATTGTGAGCGTGTGACTTATGTAAACAAAGCGACGGTATGCCCGTTAGCACAACCCTTACCAAATTTTGTTGTTGTTGTTCCCCAGGCTGCCTGGCCAAACAGCCCCAAGGCCCCGAGCAAGGCCAAAGCCATAACCGAACCCTCCCTGCCTACCACAATAAAGCCTGGGTGACCGAAGCCACTCCATGGCGGGGAGCTGAGGAGGGTGTGGAAATGCCCGGGAAACCAAAGACCCACCCAGGGCCCTGTGCCCTTCAGCAATTATGAAGAGACAGTTGAGGAGCAAAGGAAAAATGTGACGCTTTGGCTTCCAATCTTCCCACTTCTAGGTTGGCAGATTGGGAGGTCAATCCACGGAAGAGACGCCGTCACTTGAGATCTAGAAAATATATAAGTAAAAGGAACAGTCAGATTAAGCTATGGGTATGGCAGAGATCGCTCAGTTCTCACTCTGATAGACCAGCCCATCACCAGATGACTAGAACCCAATCCTCATCATCAGCTAGGAAAGGCCCTAGAAAGCCGCCTTTGGCGGGGGGATAGCTCCCCTATTTCAACCCCATTAGGGGTTGGGCACCCGCCATTTTTTGTTTAGGCCTATTGTTCAAATTACGGTATGTTTTTTTAAAGTGATAAAATGTCCAAAAACAATGTTATTTCATCATGTAAATTTTCTTGTATTCCTTCTATTTTTTTTACCAAATTTCTCCGGTTTGACACCATGTGAATCTCGCTTAATGTCCATTCCAACTTGAGCCTACTCATTTGAGTCTGACAAATTTACAAAAACATTTTGATAAGGGTTGTGTTAGCAGGCGTACTGTTGTTTTGTTTACATAAGTTGTACGCTTGCAGTTACGTTCGCCTCTTATTTGACTGGGGTTTTTTTACGAAATTATCCCACGGCCAGCTGTTAATTGCCCCCTGCTGGTAATATACTGTAGGCTACAGTACGGTATATGATGATAACAATAAGTCATGGGGGGCGAGAAGGGAAAAGCCTCTCTCAACCTATTGTTGTATCCCACAGCCGGTAACAAAGCAATTTATGTAACAGCTGACTGTGGGATACAATAATAATATTAACTGTATAGTATTAGCGTGTTTTCATACAAATTTTAATCAGATAACACTTAAGCACATTCTATCCTTAGGCAGGTGTCTTCTGGAAAGCTTATATATACAGTAAGTTCAAAAGGCTCTGTCTATAGTCGGCCACCCCCAGCTGAAAAAAAAAATGGGGAATGTGCCTGAATTGATAGATAGATAATACATAAATATTGTATATAGATTACTTTTGAGCTAAATAAATATTTTGACTTTGATATCTCAATTAAGTGTGTTTCATTTGGTATCTGCAGGACAAGCGCCAGGACCGCCCGGTTGTGCCATGTTCGCACGCCTATCCAACATGTTCGGAGCCAATGATGACGAGGACCCAGGCCGCTGCTCACCATCCAGGAAGTCCGGGGGGAAGGGTGGCAGCTATTGCAGCAGTTCTTCAACACATGGACGTAACATTCAACTCTGTCAGGTGGGATAATTGTCTTGTATTCTGGCTGACACTATACTCTTGTTTCATTTCATATGACGATAAATTGAATCCCTTTGCAGCTAATTTTTCGATACCAGTACTTAATGGAAAAAATATGAAACCACTATGTCTCTACATCATATTAAGACCATGTTTATATAATTAGTACCCAATTTCACTACAAAATCTGCAAAATAATGGATAAATCTTGATGGGAACTTTGTAATTTACCGTCAGATAAAATGAAACCGAGTATAGATGTAAGCTCGGTCCCGTATAAAACGTGTTCAAACCGTGTGATTTTCGATTAGTGCGAGCAATGAAAAATATTAAGTGCAATTATCTAACAAAGCAAATACGTTCGGTTATTGCGAGTCGGGTGGCAATATGGGTTAAATCCAGGGAGTTTGCTATTTGTGCGGCCAAAATTTGTATAGTACGATCGATTTTCCCACCTGACTTGTGACGTCACTGGTGTTTGAGCAACTTGGGCACGGATGGAGGCTGGTCAGTCAAACATTTTTTACCTAGTACTGTGTGACACTATCTCACATTCTTGGGTTTGTGATTGTATCAAGTGTAGAATTTAAGGTAAGAAAAGGTCTAATGTACCATTGATATGATTTATTTATCATTAATGTTTGTTCTTGGTATGTTTGTGTCCGTATAAATAACTATATAAGGAAAGATAATGGTGTGCTATATGGAGGACCGATCGACCAATTAGTTTTTTTCCATAGGATATGTTGTTCACATAGTGCGACGCACTGTGTCGACCTAATTCTCGCACTATGTGGGACCGAGCTGTAAGTATATTCTTGGCTTAGGAAGCAAGTCAAGAAACCAATTCTGCCAGACTATATGTTTAATTTTGCTCCATCATTTTGCTTACACTAGATTTTGTTTTGTATCTATTTTTTTTCCCACACAAATGTAACATTCAATTCTGCCAGGTGGGACATATGGCTTAGTGTATTGTGGGTTTAGTTTATTTAAGGCCTACAGTCCTACTCCCTTTGTTTTCATGGCTCAGCCTATGTGTAATTCATGACAAATAATATAGATAGAATATGTCACTACTTACTCTTAACTATTGTAAAGACAAATAATATAGATAGAATATGTCACTACTTACTCTAACTGTTGTAAAGTGAACTGGTCTCATCTATTATTATTCTTTTTTTCCTGCCAAGACTAGTGAGTCCTATCCACTCTTCCCTTTAAGTCTCTCTTATGATATGCAGTACAGGAGTTACATGGGAAGTATTGTTTTCCCTGTGCTCAGTCGAGACAAATTTGGGGTAGGGATGCAGTGGACCTGGGTCCCTCTCTTCAGAATACTCCTGTGCCTGTTATGTTACTGGCCCTCTGTGCCTGTTATGTTACTGGCATAGGCAACCTAGCATAGGCAAAGACAATAGCAAAACAGTGGTGGATGGGCCATCCAAGTGAGGAATTGCTCTGAAAAAATCCACATACTTCTTATGGGTTCCTTTGTGGGCCTCACCTTGGTGGTATTCTGGCTCCCTTTTCCTCACCTCTTCTCATCACCACACATCTTGCTGCCAGGTGTCATCATTCATCACTTTACCTTTCCATTCCATCCTTCATGTCCTGGGAGAATTGCTGCCCCTGGAGTGCAGATCCTCCTGGGTTCTAGACATTTGGGCCTCCAGTTTCCTGGGAGGCCGCTGTGACTGACACGCACCATTATAGTTTGTATGGAGTATTCTACTCTGCCCTTCAACTAAACAACATGATCTTGGCTTTGGTGATATTGATGTTCATGTTATTCTGAGCTCCAATAGGACAATAGGCAATACAACAACAACAACAACAACCGGAAACTCCTTAATGTTAATGAGTTGCTGCCATTAGGTCTTGAGCCTGAAGCCATACTTATAGATCGCTCAGTTTATGATCTTGTTGTGAATGGCTAATAATTTAAGCAGGAGTGGGAGGGAAAAAGTATATGAAATTTAATCTCTGAAAAGTTGGCAAAATTAATATAAACCACCAATATTTCACTTATTACTTAATACAGTACTTATCTTCTTCAGGTAGAAATATTTGTACTGTACTGTATATATAAGTTGACTTGCCAGGTTTCTTAATTTTAAATAGCTACACTATCATACTCATATTTACTAGTTTTATGAATTATTGTATACCCAGTAGTACTATATAAATTTCTCATTCCACTGCCCTTTCCACTCCATACAGATTGACAACTCCAGCTCTGTACTAGAGAAGATCGCCGGTTTGTATGCTGAGCGACTGATGAGTGACATAGTGTTGGTGGTGGGACAGAGAGAGTTTCCTGCACACCGCCTTATTCTCTGTGCCTCATCTGATGTCTTCCAGGTTAGAGGTTATTAATTATGTAGTTGATTAGTTACTGTAGATTGTTTGTAAGTAGTACCATACAGTAATTGGGGGCGGGAGGCTAGGAATCTTCCTTCCCTTGTAAAATTCACCTACTAGACAATATAAAGAAATGGGCGAGAGAATGCGAAAATGGTCCTGGACCCTAAGAATTGGAACTTTAAAAGTTGTTTCTGTTCGGGCTCTGTCTCGAGTCGGCCACCCCCAGCTAAAGGGAATGTGCCGGAGTATATACATACAATACATACATACAGTTAAAATGTAAAACTTGCAAACTAAACAAACCAAAATTGGGACAAGGACAATATAAAGTCAAATTAAATTATCAAAATCGCTATGTGGAAACAACGCTTACTAAAATGAAAATTATTAAATAAAAGAACACAATCCACCACATAGGGTGTACATCACTACATGAGCAAGTTAATCTGTTTCCCAAGCAAACCAATCGCACATATAACAACGCACTATCGTCACGTTAAAGGAAGTAGTCAAGTTTGGAAAGTCCGGGACGTTCTGGCAAATTTTACTAAACTCTGCATGAATAAAGAAACTACATGTTAAATGTCAAAATATTATTTAAAATCAAATTTGCAACATGACAAGACATTAACAATAGTAAAAAATACAAATATTGCTAAGATATCTATACTATTACAAAATAATATATAAATACAGTACAACACTCACAAACGATAGTTCTATCGATAAGTTACCTGTAAGCATAGCATGCCTCAAGTGACCCCTATCAATAACTACCCTACAAATAACCTACATTTATAGCACAAATAAACTAAGGAAATCGCAAAAGTAAGCAATTGATACTATCGACAATGAATACATATATAAAGAGAAATAATTGCAAAATATGAAGTAACAACAGATTTAAACAAAGAGTACTCTTTTAACAAGAACAATAAATTTAAAAAATCATCAATATTAATAATAATAATAATAATAATAGAAAAAGAAAAAGAAAAACAATAAATACAGACAAAAAGTAAGCAGAGGTTATACAAGAAACTTCAAGTTAGAAATGCTTGATTAAAATTATTGATGTCAAATTTTAGAATACAGTCACAATAATTGACCCTAAAAAGATTAAATTTATGGAACAATTTACTTGCCTCAAAACCTCTGTCCACTAAGAGTCTGTATAGTAACCTAGCTCTAGCCCAAAAGTCATCTACTTTAGTGCAGATTTTACAAAATCTTATTAATTGGGAATAAAAACAATTATAAGTGATTTTACTATCGATATTACTACTAGGGAAAGGAAAGTTTATTACGTTAAAATTAAAATCATCAACTTTGTGATATACTTTAAGTATGCACTGTTCATTAACAATCTCTATATTTATATCAAGAAAATTTTCAACTTTATAATTTACGTTACATTGTGTGAGGGGAATAGAATTAGGGTAAATAAGTTTAGCAACTTGATTAAAATTTAACAAATTGCAAACAAGAATATCATCAATATATCTACTAAATAAATCGTAGGCAGTGTCCACCATTCTTTAACTGTCTACGTGGTGCGATGCATAAGGTGTTGATTTTCGGTGTGAGCATCCTGGATTCGAATCCACGGACTGCCACATGTGTTTGTAAATTTCATTAATCGATTTTAGGAGTATAGTTGGTTGTTGGAAGGAACATAATAATTAATATTGGTTCAGGGGTAATTTATCGAGAGGACTTCCCTAGTGGTTAAGGCCCCATTAATTGCTCTTTCCATTCACATATGCATAGCCTAGTGAGTTGCAGTTGGGATGTGTGTACATGCTTAGATTGATATGCAGGATTCGAAGTTGCATAATAAATCGTAGGCAGTGTCCACCATTCTTTACTGTCTACGTGGTGCGATGCATAAGGTGTTGATTTTCGGTGTGAGCATCCTGGATTCGAATCCACGGACTGCCACATGTGTTGTAAATTTCATTAATCGATTTTAGGAGTATAGTTTGGTTGTTGGAAGGAACATAATACTTAATATTGGTTCCGGGGTAATTTATCGAGAGGACTTCCCTAGTGGTTAAGGCCCCATTAATTGCTCTTTCCATTCACATATGCATAGCCTACGTGAGTTGCAGTTGGGATGTGTGTACATGCTTTAGATTGGTATGCACGATTCGAAGTTGGATACTAAATCGTAGGCAGTGTCCACCATTCTTTAACTGTCTACGTGGTGCGATGCATAAGGTGTTGATTTTCGGTGTGAGCATCCTGGGTTCGAATCCACGGACTGCCACATGTGTTTTTGTAAATTTCATTAATCGATTTTAGGAGTATAGTTGGTTGTTGGAAGGAACATAATAATTAATATTGGTTCAGGGGTAATTTATCGAGAGGACTTCCCTAGTGGTTAAGGCCCCATTAATTGCTCTTTCCATTCACATATGCATAGCCTAGTGAGTTGCAGTTGGGATGTGTGTACATGCTTAGATTGATATGCAGGATTCGAAGTTGCATAATAAATCGTAGGCAGTGTCCACCATTCTTTAACTGTCTACGTGGTGCGATGCATAAGGTGTTGATTTTCGGTGTGAGCATCCTGGATTCGAATCCACGGACTGCCACATGTGTTTGTAAATTTCATTAATCGATTTTAGGAGTATAGTTGGTTGTTGGAAGGAACATAATAATTATTACTTAACAGTTTAGCAAGTGCTAATTTTTCTGGAATTTTATTTTTCTTGCTACTGTCAACTAAGTCTTTTATATATTTAAATTCTAAAGCAAGCAAGAATAAGTCTGCAATTAAAGAGCTAGCATTTCCACCCATAGGAATTCCTAATATTTGTTTGAAAATGTACGGCCCGAATCAGTACAATAAAGAAGGTGATGGTTATTGACACTATCTATCATTTGAATTGCAGTTTCATCTTGTACACTAGTATGCCTTGGTCACCTGTTGGCTGCTCTCATGTTACTTGTGCGGTCTCCTTCATGTTGTTGTTGTTGTTGTTCCCTAAGCTGCCTGGCCGAACAGCCCCGAGTCCCTGAGGAAGGCCATGGCCACGATCGGGCTTTCCCACAGAGCTCTCATTGAGTGTAGATTGTGTTGTTGGCGTAAGTGGTTGTGTGAAATGCAGTCTTCTATAATGTGTTTAATGGTATGGGGTGCTGTGTTACATCCCGGGCAGGAGTCGACAACGGAGTCATCCAGTCTCTTCTGATAGCTCAGGAGAGCTGGATGGTGTCCGCATCTCAGCCTGGCCAGGTGGACTCTTTCCTCGCGAGGAAGGGAGGATTCGGAAGGATGGATTTCGGGAGGTCGTGCATGCAGCTGCGTGTTGTCTGTGAGTGAGTGGATGGATCGGTGAGAGATATGAGTATGGATGTGCTTCTGGAAGTTGGTTCGGGGTGGGCAGGGAGGGAGAGAGGACAATAATTGTGTCTGATACCGTGTGCTGGGTGTTGTTTTGATATTTCTTGGTGTCTGTGGGTGTGTTGCCATGTAGTTTAGTGGGTGGTCTTGGTTCGTGGAGGCTGCTGCCAGGAATTGAGTGCCTCTGATGTCCAGATGGTCTTTGACTTTGAGGATTTTGGTTTCTTGATGTAGGTGATCTGTGGGTGCAGTAGCTGTGCAGCCTGTAATGATCTTCAGGGCTTTGTTTTGAATAGTCTGTAAAGTCTTATGATGTGTTTCAGCTAGGTTAGAAGCCCAGGCTGGGCTTGTGTATTCCATCACTGATCTTATGTATTGTTTATATACTGTGGTGGTAGTTTCTTTGTTGTGTCCAAATTTTGTGTGAGCAAGTGACCTGAGGGCGTTAAGTCTGGGTGTCAGTTTCTTTTTAATGTTTGTGGTGTGCTGTTTGAATGTCATATGAGTATCATATGTTACTCCTAGGATTTTGGGTGTGTGTGTATGTGTTAGGGGTGTGTTGTTTATGGTGAGTTGAGGGATGTATTCGTGTTCTCCTGTCCAACTTGTGAGCAGGGTTGCGGTGGATTTGGCTGGGGCTAGATTAAGTCTGTTTGTAGTGCACCAGCCATGTAGTGTGTTGAGATAGGGTTGAAGGAGATCTGTTGCTCTTTTTGGGTCATGGTGTGTGCATGTGAGTGTTATGTCATCTGCATAGGAGGCTTAGTTTATTTGGGGCGTATTGGGTGTAGTTATATCGTGCATGTACAGATTGAAGAGTGCGGGCGATAGGACGGATCCTTGTGGGACTCCGTTTGGAAAGTTTCTGATTTTAGATGACTGACCGGCAAATGATACGTGTGCACATCTGCCTGCTAGGAAGTTGGCCAGCCACCTTTTGTGTTGTTGTGCATGTTTGTGTTGTAGATTTTGTTTGTTAGGTTGTGGCGGGGGATGGCATCGAAGGCTTTACTAATGTCGAGTGTGGCTAATAGTGATCTGTGTGGTGGTCTAGCTGAGTTGATGCCGCCGAAAGCTCTTTGTGTAAGGTCTGTGAGAAGAGTGTTTGTGGAGTGCAGTGGCCTAAAGCCATGTTGTGTTGGAGCTAGGGGTAGGTCAGGTGTAATTAGTTGTAATACTAGGCGTTCCATGACTTTGGAGGGGGAGCAAAGGAGTGTGATGGGGCGGTGCGAGGAGGGTAGCATGGGGTCTTTGTTGGGTTTGGGGAATGTGATGATGATACCATGCTTCCAAATGTCTGGTATTGTGTTGTGTGAATAGCTGTAGTTTGATATGTTAGTGAGTGCTTGTATGCCTTGTGGTCCCAGGTGTCTGAGGTGTATGTTGCTTATGTTGTCTAGGCCACAGGTGGGTGAGTGCTTGAGATTGTTGATGATATGCTTTGTCTGGTGATTGGTGAAGGGTGTATAGTCAGGGTCTGTGGGGAATTGTCTCTTACGTCGGATGACACGTCGGTCGTCTTTGTGAGGTGGCTGACATGTGAGAAGTGATTGATGAGAGTGTTTGCTTGTTGTTTACATGAAGGAGTAGAGTCTGTTGTTGTGATTGCAGCATGTGATTGTGTTGTGTTGCTGTTGGAAAGTGTGATGCTGTTTAGTGTTTTGTAGAGTTTTTTGGGGTTTGTTTTGTGATCAAGTGTTTGTAGGAAGTTATTCCAATTTAGTTTTTGTTGTTAGTTTGGGTGTTGAGTGCTTGAATTTGTTGTGTGATGTCTTGTGTGTGGGGTGCTGGGGAGTGTTTCAGTATGTCGCGTTGTCTGATGAGGTTTTGAACTTCTGGTGTGAAGTTGGGGTTGTGTCTTTTTCTGTTACCTCTTGGAATGTGTTTCTTGTCAGCGTTTTGGATAGTTTTATTGAGTATGTGTACAGCATTGTTGATGTTAGTGATGGGTGTACTGTTTAGAGTTGTGAAGTGTTGTTCTGTCTCATTTGTGAATTCTTCCCAGTTAGCTCTTTTATAATTGGTGTATGTGTGTTTGTGGCTAGCTGGGGTGAGTCTGGTTTTGGTGGTGATAATGATCGGGAGGTGGTCAGAGCCTAAGGTTCTGACCACCCTCCAGGATGTTGTGGGGGCGAGTTCTGGGGAGCAAAAGGTGATGTCTGGAGATGATGGGTTATAGAGGGCTTGGTGAGGAATATGGTTATGTTGATGGATGTCGTTAAGGATGATGAGGTTATCGGTTTGGTTTTGTAGTACCAGCCCTCTGTCTGTGTCGGGGTTGTCGACAAACCAGGCCGACGTCTTGGTCTCCTTCATGTTCCTTTCCTTAGCTCTAAAATTATGCATACTCGGAGGGCCAACCCTTAATTTCATATTATCATTCTATAATTATCCTACTGGACAAGACAGAGAAACGGGCAAGGGAACGCGAAAGTGGTCCCGGACCCTGAGAATAAGAACTTTAAATGTTGTTTCTGTTCGGGCTCTGTCTCGTATCGTCCACCCCCAGTAATGGGGTATGTGACTGCCGACCTCCGAGCTGTCAACACCTCGCAGCTGCTCTCCGACAATGAGTTACCTTGTTTGAAGTGAATAGGAGTGTCTAAGTGTTGTCCCGGATAGTTATATGAGCATTTCATAAGTAATTAGATGTTTTTATGAGCATTTCGTAAGTAATTAGATATTCCAAGTACAGTCAGTTCCCCGTATCCGCGCCTAACTGATACCGACTGCGGTCCACGGATACGCGAAAACGCGGATACGTGGAGTGTATTTAACATGGGTTTCAATGGAGAAAATACTTAGGTCGTTCCGAGCTCACCCAACTTGTACCCTGAAAATCAATTATTTTTAACATTAAGAGGTACCAAATGATTAAAGGGTACAGTACTTACAGATCCACAATGACAGCTCCTTTTATCCACTCTGGTCCACGAAGCTCCAGGTAAGGCAGTATAAGGTACAGTAAGGCAGTAGGTGACCCAGTAGAATACGTCAGAGGGTTAATCCAAAGGTTAAATCCAATTGTCTTTTTGTAACATTCCCAACCGTTGCCCTTAATTTCACTTTTTCTCATAACCCCATCATTATTTTCACAGATTTTCTCTCATAAAGCCCAGCATTAAATTTAGATTTTCTATCAGAACCCCAGCCACAATTTTTGTTTCCCTCCCCCCTCCCAACACTTTCACTTTTTACTCTCCGTTTTCCATGGCTTCAAGGGCTTCATGAAAACCCTCAAAGTCCCCTGCAATGTCCTCCACCGGATCATCATCCAACCCATCAATAATTTCAGCAGGGTCATCATTGTCATCACTTTCATTGGCTGCCTCGTTTGCTGGTCCTGGACAGTTGCGGAGAAAGTCTGTGATTAATGCTTGTCTCCTCTCATTGATTCGCTTGTTGAAAGTGTCCTGATGAAACTTGAAAGCTTGATCAATGGTTTGGCTGATTTGACGAATTCTCTGTGGATCAATTTCATTTTCTTGGAGGGACTCTTTCAGGGCATCGACTTGAGACAGAAGGAGTGAAAGTTTCTGTGTTGGGATAACACCTGGGGGTAATTCTTCATTCTCTTGATCTTCTGCTTCCTCCTCATCTTCTTCCTCTTGATTCATGGCTTGGTCTACAACATTATCAACTGTAACCGGTCCATTATTGGTCAATTCGTCCATATCTTCCACTTGCACATCTGCAAATTCAGGGGCTGGCACACGTCTAGCAGCTTCGACTGCCAGCTGGCGAGTGGTGCGAGGGTCTGGCGGGCTGTGTCATGCCCCCTAATCATCAGTGTTTTCCAACCGTGGCGAATTGTTGCCTCATTAACTTCCTCCCATGCATCAATAAGAGTCTCTGTTGCTTGCCTAATATTGAAATCCTTCCAAAACTGACGCACAGTGATTTTCTCTGGTGGTTCTGCTGGCAGGTCTGCTGGCAGTTCTGCTGGCAGTTCTGCTGGCAGTTCTGGTGAATCTGGAAAGACTTCTCTCTCAATTTGTCGCATTTCCTCGCCGGTATCAGTTGCTCTCTCAAGCATAGCAAAGGTGCGCCTGAAATAATGCAGCTTTGTCACCTGGATGATCTGATCGAGCGGTTGCATATCGTCTATGGAGGCGTAATCAAACCCCCTTGCATTGGGAAAATTATGTTTTTAAAAGGGCAGCTGCGCAGAGAGTTTATGATGGTGCTGAGAGGGATTATAACTCCCATCTTCAGGATGTTCTGGCAGGAGCTACACAGCCTCATAAATGGTGGTCCGCTTTGAAATCCTCTTTATTTGGAATAGATTCCTCCATGCCTCCTCTTTGTGATTCTGATGGCTCCATCTCTTTTTATCCATTATCGAAGGCCAATATTCTATCTAATATTTGTATTAATAAGCAGAGTAATCAGGAATTGTCTTTGCCATTGACATGTTTCCCTAGACCCAACCTCAATTCAATGGCATTCAAATCAGCTGAACTGAAAAGGTACTTGCTGGATCTTGATACCTATGGTGGCACAGACCCGGATGGGTTTTTCCCTCTCTTTTTTAAAAAGGTTGCAGTGGTCTTGGCACCTAAATTGGCAGTGGTGTTTAGGTTGCTTTTGAAATCAGGTAGTTTTCCTCTTTGCTGGCGTAAGGCTATTATCACTCCTATTCCAAAGGGAAATACTGCCTCATCATCTTATTCCAAAGGGAAATACTGCCTCATCATCTCCTAATGACTATCGCCCTATCTCCATTACACCTATCCTATCTAAGCTCTATGAGAGGCTTTTGTCCAGACGCCTTTCCTCTTATTGTAATAGTCATAATTTGATACCAAACTCACAGTTTGGTTTTCGTAAGGGACTGGGTACATGTGATGCACTTCTGACACTCACCCATGACTTGCAATCTTCATTGGACCAGGGACATGAGTCTCGCGTCGTGGCTATTGACTTTAGTTCTGCTTTTGATTTAGTCAACCATAAAGCACTTCTGTTTAAGTTACAGCTCATTGGTATTGGTGGCAATTTTTTAAGGATCTTTGAAGATTTTTTGACGAAAAGATCTCAGTCTGTGGTCATTGATGGGTGTCATTCCCCTTCTGTTACTGTTGTTTCTGGTGTTCCACAAGGCAGTGTCCTTGGGCCTTTGCTTTTTATTATTTTTACTGCTGACCTGTGTTCCGAGCTTGAAAATAAACTACACTGTAATCTCCTATGCTGATGATACAACTTTATATGCGTCAATTGCATCACCAATAGATCGACACGTAATTGCTACTGCTCTGAATAGGGATTTAGCCAAAATTACATCATGGTGTGAACTTTGGGGCATGAAACTTAATGCTAGTAAAACACACTCCATTATCATCAGCAGATCTCGTACCTTGGATCCTCCCCATCCTTATCTACAAGTTTCTGGCGAGCAAATTGAGAATGTGGATACTCTGCGTTTGTTAGGATTTACTCTTGATCCCAAACTTACTTTTGAAAAGCATATTCGTTCTTTCTCCTCTTCCATTTCCCCAAAAATTGGTCTGCTTCGCATGGTTTATAAAACATTTGCTTGTGACGCCACAGTTATCAAGTCTTTTTATGCTTTTATTTTGCCACATTTCGAGTACTGCTCACCTGTCTGGTTGTCAGCAGCTGACTGCCATCTCAAGTTGCTTGACAGGTCGCTAAATTCCATCAGTTTTATTCTACCTAATTTGTCTCTTGATCTGTGTCATCGACGTAAAGTTGGTGCCCTTAGTCTTTTATTTAAAGTTTTTAACAACCCTCAGCATCCCTTACATGGGGTTCTGCCTGGGCCCTATGTCCGGGCTCGTGCAACTAGATTCACAAGCAATCTTAATTATCTTGCCATGAGCCGTGTTAATTTTTCTACTACACAGTTTTCACGGTGTTTTGTGCCGGCCATGGTTGACTTGTGGAATAAGTTGCCAAATGAGCTAGTCAATTCAGCTAATATCTCCATTTTTAAGTCTAGAGTTAATGCTTTTTTGCAGCATTAATTCTAATTTTTAAACTTATTTTATTCTATTTTATTGTATTATATTTAAGCTTGATATCCTCCACTGCATAATATGTTGTCTGTGTTTAATATGTGTATATGTACAGTACAGTATACAGTGTATGTTTTTATTTTTTCCTAAGTTGCCATAGTCTCTCTCCAGTGCCTCCGGGTGTTTTGTGTGGATTGATCTTGATGGTGTTTCTGCACCCTGGTTGGAGACTTCGGCATCTCATATAATAATAATAATAATAATAATAATTGTAGAAGGGAAGTGGTATTTGGGGGAAGAAAAAGGACTTTGATGGCGGGGTGACGTGATTCTAACAGGCGTGGGTGGCTGGGGGCATTGTCCATGAGCAGGATAATTTTGAAGGACAGGTTCTTGGACCGGCAAAAATTTCTGGCATCGGGGACAAAGTTATTGTCGAACCATGCAGTGTTAACAGTGGACGTCATCCACCCCTTCGAATTATGAGCCCAGTTGACACCTAGGCGAGTCATGTCAACGTTCTTGAATGCCCTTAGCCTCTTATAACGGTGAATAATTAAGGGTTTCATTTTACAGGAACCATCTGCATTAGTTGTGAGTAGGACGGAGAACCTATCTTTGGCCATTTTGTACCCTTTGGCCTGTTTGTCCTCGGCAGCCAAAAAAGTTGAGGTTGGTGATTTACGCCAATGCAGAGCTGTCTCATCACAATTAAAGATCTGGGCAGGAACATACCCACCATCCTCAATAACCTTATTTATCATTGCTGGGTACTCCTTGGCTGCAACGTTGTCGGCAGATGCTATTTCACCCTGCACTTTCACATGGCTTATTTTGAACCTCTTCTTGAACCTTGTGAGCCAACCACTCGATGCTTTGAAGGGGGGTGGATTAGGGATTTGTTTTCGTTCTGCCACTAATTTATACAGATCCTGAGCTTTTGCTATAATCGTTGGCCCATTAATAAATTCACTGTCCTTTCCCTTACGACGAATGTACTCATCTAAATACTTTTCAGTCAGCACAATCAATTTACTCCGACACACTTTCATGTTATCAGCAACTCCTCCTTGCTGAGATACATCCTTTAGCAGAGCTTTTATTTTCTCTTTCTGTGATCTAATGGATCTAACAGTAGACTCATTCATGCCAAAGTCCCTGGCAACATCACAAAGTTTATCACCTCTTGCCAACCGTTGTATTACCTCCCCTTTCTTGGTGAGCGGCATGACAACCTTATTCCGCCGACCGCCAGGCCCTAGGGGGCGTGGTGGGGCGATGCGAGGCATAATAATGGTCCGTGGCAGGGATAATAGGCACAAAAAACACACACAATGGGGGGTGGCCCGGAGCTATTGTTGTGGAGCGCGGGAAACTGGTGGGGAGGGCGGAAGGGGACTGACTGATGCATGACGCATGATGGCTGCCAACAATAGCAGCACGAAGCGCACCGACCAATGCGGGAGATTCAATATGTTCAGGTGCGCGAGTAATTGAATTTTTGTCGCGGATAAAGATCTTCGGAAATTTAGGGGTGTCCGTGGATAAGCGGCATCGCGGATACGGGGAACTGACTGTAGTTGAAAATATGGATTAATTAAAACAGTTCCTGGAGTGAGAAGGGATCGTGGGGCGATTGTTTTGTTTATAGGCTAGCAGACGACCACCTCGCGATGGCGGGAAGGCGTGAAAGCCTAGCTGGTGATGAGGAGAACTACAAATTCGAAGGCTTTACCACTGAGGACAAGGATGATCAGTTGGCATGTATGAAAAAACAGTTGATGGGTCTTGTGAGATGGAGGGGAGTGATGGAAAATTGGAGGAAGGAGTTTTGTCCGATATGTGCGGCGCTGGTAGCGGGGTGGATAGGCCTAGGCCAGTAAGTGACAGCCTTGAGGCAGTGACGGCCAGAGTAGATGAGTTAGCGGCGGAAAATGTGGCACTCAAGGCTCAGCTAAGGAATATGAGGGCCACCTGAGTGAGGAAGTAAAAGTAATTAGTGAGGTAAAAAATTAGTGGACAAGGGTAGAGAGTGCAAAGGTGGTAGCCCTTGAAGAAATTGTGAAGGAGCAGAAGGAAGAGAGAGAAAAGGAAAAGAAAAAGTTTGAAAAATATGTAGTGCAAGTTTTAAAGAAGAAAGAGAAGGTAGTGAGAGAGACAATAGATAGAGGTAAGTGTGTAATAATCTTTGGAGATGTGGAAGAGCACCTGACAGATATGAAGGTAAGAAAGGAAAGTGATGATGAGAAAGTCAAGGGGATACTGGAATACTTAGACGAGGGTTATGGATGGGTAAAAGAACTGGAGGAGGTGAGAAGGTTAGGAAAATATAAGAAGGGCGAGATGAGACCACTAAGAGTGGAACTTAAGTCTAGATCAACGGCAGAAGCAGTAGCCAATGTAAGCTGGAAATTAAATTTGACAGAGCTGAATCATATAAGGGTAAAAAAGGACCTAAGTGTAGAAGAACGAGAACAGTTAAGGGAACTACAAGCTAAGGCTGATGAAGAGAATGGAAAGTTGTCTAAAGAGCAAAAGAAGATTTTTTTTTGGATAATAAGGGAAGGGCAATTAAGGAAGTGGTACATCAGGAGCCACCAAGAACCGAAAGTAAGAGGAGTGATAGTGAAAGAGGCAGAGAGACAAGTACCAAGTCGAAGCAAGGAGACGGAGCGAGAGATAATGCAGGGAGCAGGGGACCGGAGAGAGAGCCAGGATATGGTGGAGAAGGTGGAACAGGGGGAGAGAGAGGGGGTACGGGAGATTGTGGAGGGGGGGGGGGGGCGGAGCATAGAACTAGCAGGGAAGGTGGAGTTAGGTCAGGGAAGGGATGGAGGAGGAGATGAACCTGGTAGGAGGCAGAGAGGGAAGAGAAACAAGGAGGTGGATTCCAATATACTGTGCTACTACACTAATATAGATGGAATAAACAGTAAAAAGGTAGAGTTAGATGATATATTAAGAAGAAAAGATCAACCACAGATAGTCTGTTTGACGGAGACAAAGCTGAACCAGGACTTTGACAGCAATATAGTGTTTAGTGAAGGATATGATATATTGAGATATGATAGAAAGGGAAAAAGGGGAGGTGGAGTGGCAGTATTAGTTAAGAACCCTATGACAGCAAAGCAAGTGGAGTTAAATAATGACAAGGTAGAAATAATGGCAGTTGAACTCA
Organism: Paralithodes platypus; assembly: GCA_032716605.1. Lineage (NCBI taxonomy): Eukaryota > Metazoa > Arthropoda > Malacostraca > Decapoda > Lithodidae > Paralithodes > Paralithodes platypus. Next base: position 18,480,972 of record CM064566.1, read on the forward strand.
ATGATATAGAAAGGAAAAGGCTAGACATAGCAGTAGTTTACATGCCACCAAAGACCAGAGCATGGAGGGATTTAGAGTTTGAGGAGATGGTCGAGGATATGATTCAGTCGTTGAGAAGATTGCTTTTAAGAAATAATTGATTGATCTTGGTGGGAGATTTCAACTGTGGTGAGGTTAATTGTGAATCGGGAGATGCAGGGCCAAATCAGAGATCTTGTGGAAGTCGGCTGTTAGAGTTGGTTACGGAAAATGTACTTGCACAACATGTGAAGGAGAATACTAGAATGAGGGGTAATAACGTACCATCTAAACTCGATCTGATTTTTACAAAAGATCCTCACAAAATTAGTGATACTGTATAAACTATCTATGTCCTGTAGGCAAAAGTGATCACCTATTACTGAAATAGAAGTTGATCTCGAGTAATGCCAATAGATTAGATAATAGCTATATAAATGACAGACTAAATTATAGTAAAGCTGATTATGTATCCTTGAAGAGATATTTAGAGTGAGTAGATTGGGATCTTATTTTGAAGGAACAAGATGTACTATCATACAAAAAAGTATCCTTACTCTCGTGAACGTTGAGTTTCATAAAGTGGGGTACGATTCGAGCTCAAACAATAGTTTCCATATTACTTCGTCCATTGAGTCTAAATGGTGCGTGTCATTTTAGTAAGGATACTTTTTTGTATGATAGTACAAGGTAAATATAGTAGGTTCCTTGAAATTTATAGAGAAGGAACCAATCTGTTTGTCCCAAGATATAAAACTGAAAATTTTACTAAGCAGAAAGAATGGTTTAATTTGAAATGCAAAAGAGCTTTGGGTAGGCGTGATGCAGCTTGGGTTAGATTAAGAATAAGGAACACTGAGAGTAATCAGAATAAATATAAACAGGAGAGGAATAGATATGTTAACATAATTAGGCAAGTTAAAATGAACTATGAGAAGAACATAGTAAATAAATGTGAAAGTGACCCTAAATTGTTTTATAAATATATAAACAGTAAGTTGAAGGTAAAGAAACAAATTACTAAATTAAGAGTAGATGCTAGGACGTATGAAAATGTATCGGACATGTGCGAGGTAATGAATAACAAATTGGGGTCGGTTTTTACTAGAGAGGAAAGTTTTGACGAACCACAGGCGGGAGTACTGGAGAGTGGTCTTAGCAAGATTGAAATAACTAGAGATGAGCTGTTATCTGCGATGAGAGGACTTGAAGTAAGGAAAGCTATGGGACCGGATGAAGTGTCTGCCTGGGTTTAAAGGAGGGACATAATTCAAGCTTCCTTAGATAAAGGACAGGTTCCTGTTGAATGGAAAAGAGCTAATATCATTCCGATATACAAGAATGGAAACCCTGAGGACCCTTTAAACTATAGACCAGTTTCACTTACTAGTATTGTATGCAAGATTTGTGAAAAGCTAATTAGGAAGAGATGGATAAAAATGTTGGAAAGAAAGAAGATAATAACGCCAAAGCAATTTGGATTCAGAGAAGGGACATCTTGTGTTACCAGTCTGCTATGTTACTACAGTAGGGTGATAGATGTACTGCAAGAAAGAGGCGGATGGGTGGACTGCGTCTACTTAGACCTTTCCAAAGCATTCGATAAGGTACCACATAAGAGACACTTACTCATTGTGGCGGAAAGTTGAGAGTGGTGTGCCACAGGGATCTGTGTTGGCACCTCTTATGTTCCTTATGTACGTGAATGACCTGCCGATAGGCATAAACTACATGTCAATGTTTGCAGATGACGTAAAAATTATGAGACAAATAACAAATAAAAGTACAGTAGTTGTGAGGAGCTGCAAGGGGATTTAGACAAAATATACGAATGGAGCACCAAGTGGAAAATTAAATTTAATACCTGTATAAGTAAATGTCATGTGTTAAATATGGGAAGAAGTGTGAATAGACCAAATTGGGAGTACAGGATGGGAGATAATATAATTAGCAAGGCCGAAAAAGAAAAGGATTTAGGGTTGATTATACAGTACAAGATAACTTGTCGCCAGAGAAACATATTAACAAGCTCTTTAGCGGAATGTATGCAATGGCCAGGAATATGAAAGTTGCTCTGAACTACTTGGATGAGAACATGTTAGTGAAAATTATAAAAAGCATGATTAGACCAAGATTGGAGTATGCAGCAGTGGTGTGGTCCCCGCATCTTAAGAAGCATATTCACAAGTTAGAAAGAATCCAGAGAGCAGTTACTAGATTGGTTCCAAGTCTCAGAGAACTGCCATATGAAGGGAGGCTAGACAAATTAAATCTACTGAGTCTGAAAGTGAGGAGAGAGAGGGGAGACATGATAATGATGTACAAATGCACCCTAGGGCTGGAGAGGCTGGATAGGGAGGATTTAATAATTATGGATACAGGAATAACTAGAGGCCACAGCTACAAAGTAAAAAGACCTACAGTACCTGCAAGAACGATATCAGGAAGTTTAGCTTCCCCTATAGATCTATTGACAAATGGAATAGGCTGGAGGAGGAGGTGGTAGGGGCAAGGAACATTCATATTTTCAAGAAAAAATTGGATGAAAGTAGACTGAGAGACGGGACAACACGAGCTTAGCTCAACTCCTGTAAACTACAATTAGGTAAAATACAGTATACATACATACATACATCATTGTACTTCTTCATCTTGCTATTCGTACACACAACTATACCAATCATTTTCTTATACACATACAGTACACATAATTATTTTCTATTTATCATATTATTTTCTATTTATCATTAATATTTTCTATTTATCATTATTATTTTTTATTTACATTCCAATCTAATTTTGTAGGTGATGTTAATGAACCCTCGGTGGAGTGAGAGTCAGGAGCAACGCATCATCTTACGGGAGGCAGCGGAGTGTGTGGAAGTGTTTGAACTCTTCTTAAGATACCTGTATACTGGGAGATTAAAGGTCTCACACACCACAGTCCTGCCCATCCTAGCACTGGCTGACAAGTATAATGTTAAGGTAAGTGCATAGAATAGATTTTATTTTTAATGTAGAATATGTAGTAGTAGTTGTTGTTGTTGTTGTTGTGGTTGTTGTTGTTGTTGTTGTTGTTGTTGTTGTTGTTGTTGTTGTTGTTGTTGTTCTTCCCCCATCTGTCTGACCAAACAGCCCCAAGGTCCTAGCAAGGCCAAGGCCATAACTGAACGCCCCCACAGAACCCTCCTTGCTTACCGCCAAAAAAACCCAGGTGACCGAAGCCATTCCCAGGCGAGGAGCTGAGGAGGGTGCGGAAACGCCCGGGACACCAAAGCCCCACCCAAGGCCCTATGCCCCTCAGCAATTATAAAGGGATCGTTCTAGTAATAAAGTAGTAATAAAGATAACTATTTCCTTATTTATTATTATTCAATAATTATATGTACTGTATTACTTAGCCTTTTCTCATCCAGTAAAATTAAGTCTATTATACAGTACCCTATTTGTTTGTGTGTAAATATGAAAGGCCTACAGGATGTGATTAACCCTTTCAGGGTTACAGCCCATCTCAGCCACCCTCTCCCTTTGTATTCCCCAATCGCTAGCACATCCAACCCTTGCATCAGAAACCATTAAGAATAAAACAGTATACAGTGGTGCACCAACTTTCGCTACATCTCGATTCGCGGATCGCACTTTCGCGGCAGTGTCTAAATATCCCGCCGATTTGAGTTTGGCGGTAAAAATTTGCATTTTTGTGCCCGAGCTTCGAAATTGAAGGCCTATTCAGCCACAAGCAAGAGGATTCGGTGGAGGAAAAATAAATGTTTGTGTCGAAACACGACCCAATACCAGTATATAGTCACCCAATGACTATAACTAATCAATACACATACTTACAAATACTCAATAAAATTATTTGTACTTACAAATAGGCCTACTCATGTTGAACGTACCTAGCCTAGTCACCCAATGACCCAGAATTGCTAAACCAACTAAAACTGGAATTGGTACACTTACTTACAGATATTCAATACTTTCATGAGTCTATAATGCTGATTAGCAAAGCATTATAATAGGTTACAATGCTTAGACATAAGGTTATAAGGTTAACCTGTGCCACCGCCATAGGTGCCATTTGCAAATGCACTGTTTTGGGTTCAAGCGGCGCCATGATGCCATCTAGTGGCCTTAACTGAAACTGATGTCTTGGTCCAAATTATAGGCGCATGTTTGCTTGAGTTTTGGCTGGAGCCAAAATGCGCCTCATAGTATCATATACGGTTGGAGCGTCAGTATCGTACCATAACGCTAAGTTCGCTAACTGAACTCTACCAAAACATTGCATAGGCCTATGGCGGTGGTTCAGAAGAAGTATAAGAACTGTAATTCATTATTATGCCTTGCTAATCAGCACTATAGACTCATTAAAATATTGAGTACCTGTAAGTAAGTGTACCAATTCCATTTTTTTTTGGTGTATAGCAATTCTTTGTCATTGGTTAACTAGGTTTGTTCAACTTGGGAGTGAGTTTTCGTACATGCCCGGTCCCTATTAAATTAATTCCTATTACCTCAATGCCCCAACTTTCGCTAATCGCACTTTCGCGCCACTTTCGGCGGTCCCTATTGGCCGCGAAAGTTGGTGCACCACTATAGCTGCCACATGTTCAAGGTTTGTCATGGAGAATCATACTTATACTATAGCAAAGTTTTTAAAGTCCTTTGTTCATACTCGAAAATGGATATGAATAGCTATCTATCTATCTATTGCCTGATGCCGTGATCCCCGAAGGGGTGGCCACGAACGAACCGCCCCCATGCACCTCTGTCCCCAGTCAGTCGACGCCCCTCCCCCCAACCAGCACCGCCTTCGTTCATGTACTTCCTCACTCCATCCTTCCACCTCTCATTCGGTCTACTTCTCCCTCTCTGTCCCTCCACCTCACTCTCGTACACCCTCTTAGTCATTCTCTCGCTTTCCATACGTTCCATATGGCCGAACCATCTCAAGTTGTTCCTTTTCACACTTTCCAGCACATCTACCTCCACACCACAGCTCCTTCTTACTTCCTCATTAGTCTGTCTATCCCTCCATGTAACTCCGCAAGCACTCCTTAAGTACGGTAATTCATTTCCACTGCTCTCACTCTTGGTCTGAGTCTCTCAACCAACGTCCATGCTTCGCTTCCGTAAGTCACTGTCTGTCGGGATTACCACACTGTCATGCAAGGACTTCTTCATTTCCATACTGACCACCCTATTTCTTGTTACGGTACTGCTTTTAGCGTTCCTACAACCCTCTTCCCCTGTTGTACCCTCTCCCGCACTTCTTCATCCATAGTCCCATCTTTACTCAACACACTGCCCAGATACTTAAAAGAGTTGACGATCTCCATAGCCTGACCGTTCAGCTTCACCTCACACTCTGTGACTTCACCCCTTTCGAAGACCATAACCTTGCTCTTCCCCGCATTTACCTTCAAATTCCGTTTTTCGCACACTGTTCCAAACTCATTTACCAGACCCTGCAACTCCCATTCATTATCACTCAGAACTGCTGAGAAGGTTAAAATGTGTGTATGTCTGTCCCTACTTTACTTGGACTTGATGAAGTACTCTCCTCCCCCCAGGACCTGATAGAGACTTGTGTACACTACATGAAGCTGAACGTGGTATCAGCGACCCAACAGAACTACTTGATGGCCTGGCTGCAGTACACCTTGGCTTGTGGTCACTCAGACATCTCTGCTGCCTGCCTCAACCATTTCAAATGGAACTTGGAGCAAGTGGCCACTCATGAGGACTTTGCTTGCTGTGACCTGGACCTCTTGACTATGGTGTTGGCAGCACATGATGTTGTGGTGCACGATGAGATGACACTTTACAAGTATGTATGGTCATTGTATCACTTACCTAGGGCCACCCTCAGCTATGGGGTATGTGTTTCTATCTATTGTCGAACGCCGTGATCCCCGAAGGGATGGCCACGAACGAAACGCCACCTCTGTCCCCAGTCAGTCTGTGTATATACATACATAGGTTAGACTCTGTAACTTAGCCACCAACTCAACATTTCCTTGCAGATGGATCTTCACATATGGTTTGACAATACAATAGGCATATGAACTAGCCATAAAAATAAATATATAATGTTGGTGTTACGTCGCTATGCGGTGACGTCACAGGAAGGCGCGCAATGTAGTGGGCCCACGCCCACGCCGACACTGACGCCGACGATGTGGCTGGGCGCGCAATGTGATGGGCCCATGTCGACGCCGACGCTGACGCCTACGATGTTGCTGGGTTGGCGGACCCGTGCACTTCAACAATGGAAGTCAGTGAGTGTGGTTGTGCGACACTGGTAGCAGAGCGTAGTTAATTCGGACCGTAGTTCGAACATAATGGCGTCGTGTTCAACTAAGTGGCCTCCAAAACTTGAAAGTGACTGTGTTTATGAAAATTGGAAGAAGGACATAGGCATTTGGTATGATTTGACGGATTTACCAAATTAGAAACAAGCGCTTGCCATCCACCTTTCGTTATCAGGAAGGGCGAGGGTTGCGTCGTCGGAAATTGAAGCCGATGTTTTGAAGCAAGATAATGGTGTCGAGCAGTTGTTGGCAAAGCTGGACGATTTATTCCTCGTGGACAAGGGACGTCGGCAGTTTGCGGCTTTTCATGAGTTGTATAACCTCAGACGAAATGGGAATACGAATATTCGGGAGTTTGTGGCTGAATTTAAACATATTTATTTCAGTTTTAAGAAGCAAGGCATGGATCTGCCGAATGCTGTGAGGGCTTTTATGCTGCTGGCTTCATGTAAACTGTCTGATAGTGAGCAACAACTAGTGATGTCCGCAATACATGAGGTGACCTATGAGAATATGAAATCGGCCCTGAATCGTATATTTGCTGGTGGAATTGGCGGTCAGAATAAGGCATCATTGCCTGTTAGTGTGGTGAAGAGTGAACCTGTTTTTTGGAGTGACGAGGGTGGGAGTGAGGAGACCCTTTATGTTAGAGGACGAGGGCGAACACGGTCTCGGGGTGGTGTAATACGTGGTCGAGATCGTGGAGCCAGCCGATATTCAACCGGATATGCCAGAGCCTCCCCACGTTCATCCACTGGTAGGAGGCAGAACCAACTAGGACCTGATGGTAAAGTATCAAGATGTTTAATATGTGATTCTGGATTCCATTGGGCACGTGATTGTCCAGATGCATACAAAAATGACGGCAGGAATTAATATGATTCTGAAACAGTACATCTGTCATTATTTATGGGCTATGCAGGTGATGAAGCGAATGGAAGTAAATTACAGACATTGGTAAAGGAATCTAAGGGATGCACTGTTCTAGACACTGGGTGTTCTAAAACTGTATGCAGAGTGGGGTGGATTAATTGCTATCTAAGTGATCTGAGTGATTATGAGCGTGAGGCTGGTATTGAGGATAAGTCGTCCTCGACGTTTACTTTCGCTGATGGTGTCACGGTTTCTTCGCTCAAATGTGTTACTCTGCCTTGCTACATTGGAAATATGCGTGCTACCATAGTGACAGATGTTGTGGACTGCAATATTCCCTTGCTGCTGAGCAAATGTTCCATGAAGAGGGCAAAGATGTTAATGAATTTTGAAAGTGATCAGGTCAAAATTTGTGGAACGGTGGTTGATTTGAAGTCCTCATCTTCGGGCCATTACCTGCTTCCGATCTCCGTATGACTAGGCCGTGGGTTAGGTGGGGCTATTACACTGGCAACTCTTGGGACTGACTTGGGGAAAACAGCCTTAAAACTTCACAGACAATTTGGACACCCTATGTCAGTGAGGCTAATTAAACTGGTTACAGATGCAGGTATTAAAAATTTGGGACTGGTGAGGGCCATCAAAAAGGTGTCTGATGCATGTACTGTCTGTGGGAGGTTTAAGAGGGCCAAGCCCCGACCCGTTGTCTGTTTGCCCATGGCATCCAGGTTTAATGAGGCCGTAGCCATAGATTTGAAGGTTTTGGGGAGGCATTATTTCTGGTCCTTGTTGATTTGGCAACTCGGTTTTGCACTGCGACAGTTATAGGGGACAAGTCTGCGGCCACCATCATCAAGGGAGTATTCCGGAGGTGGATTGGTATGTTTGGTGCACCAAGGAAATTTCTCTCTGATAATGGTTGTGAATTCAACAATGCTGAGATGCGAGAGTTGGGTGAGGCCTTCAACATCAAGATCATGACAATGTCTGCAGAGAGTCCATGGAGCAATGGGGCCTGTGAACGTCAAAATGCGGTGATTGGTGACATTGTTAGGAAGATAATGGCTGATAGCCGTTGTGACTTGGATGTGGCTTTGGCTTGGGCGGTGTCGGCGAGAAATGCTCTCACCAATTTTGCGGGGTATTCTCCTAATCAGGTTGTTTTTGGTCTAAACCCTGGCCTGCCGAACGTGTGCGAGAACGATCTTCCAGCCTTGAACCTTCTATCAACATCTGAAATTGTAAGGCTCAATCTGAACGCTCTTCATTTGGCACGACAGGAATTCATCAAGGCTGAATCAAGTGAACGTCTGTCCAGAGCTCTGCGGCACAACATACGTTCGAGTGATTTGAACGACATTAGCAATAGCGACGAAGTCTTCTACAAGAGGAATGACAGTCATGAGTGGTATGGTCCCGGAATTGTGATAGGCAGAGATGGAAAACAAGTTTTGGTGAGACACGGCGGTGTCTATGTGAGAGTGCATGTGTGTCGTCTGTCGCACGCTCCGGAGCGGGATATTGCAATTGGGGGCCATGAGAACATTGAAAGTGTCAGCAGTGATGGGGGTGATGCAGTCCAGGATAGGCCTACTGATGATCAAGATGACGATTCGGAAAATGATGAGGTTCCGGTTGAACAGCCTCATGTTGAGCCTCCCGATGGTGAAAATCTAGATGAAAAGCCTCCCACAGTATATATTGGTCAACGTATTAAAGGAATACACTCAGAAAGTGGAGAATTAATATCTGGGAGGATTGTGAGTCGGGCGGGTAAAGCCACTGGGAAATACAGACACTGCTACAATTTGAAGAAGGACTCTGACGGAAACATTGGTTGGGTGGATTTGCAGAAAGATTTTAGCTCGTGGGAAGCGATTGATGACGAAGTGGAGATGCTTGTCCTTTTCAACTCTGAGGATGTAATATGTGCCAAGGACAGCGAAATTACAAACTGGCAAGACAATAATGTGTATGAGGATGTCAGACAAGATGCCATATCAGTTCGATGGGTTGTGACAGAGAAAATTAAGAAAGGAAAGCCGTTTGTTAAAGCCCGTTTAGTCGCCAGAGGTTTTGAGGAAGACACAGTGAGCCTCCGGAAAGATTCCCCGACATGCTCGAAGGAAGCAGTGCGTTTGGCACTTTCTTTGGCCTCCACCAATCGATGGGATTGTCACGCTATGGACGTGAAGGCTGCCTACCTGCAAGGTCATGACATCGAGCGAGTTGTTCATCTACGTCCTCCGCCGGAATATGCTAACGGCAAGCTGTGGCGTTTGAAGAAAACGGTTTATGGCCTTTGTGATGCCTGCTAGGCATTGATATCTGCGTTAGGCCAGATGTTGATAGCAAATGGAACTTTATAGAGCACAGCCTCCTCGAATGGAGATGGCAAAACAAAGGGGCCACCTAGACATAAGTTCTCCTGGTGGTGGAACAATGATGTCGAAGTGGCAGTCAGAGAGAAGAAGAGATGTTTCAAAGTATGGAAGGAAGGTGGCAGCATGGAAGAATACCTGTCCGCCAAATGAAATGCTAGAAGAGAGGTCTACAGGGCAAAGAAAACCATACAGGATAGCGTAATAGAACAAGTTTGCAGCACTAATAATACCAATGGAGTTTATAAATTAGCTAAGAATGTAAGGGACAGTAGCCAGGATGTCGTGGGTGTAAGATGCATAAATAATGACAGTGGCATGACTGTTTACACAGAAAAAGAAATCAGAGAGGCGTGGAAGGAGCATTATGAAAGACTGCTTAATGTGGAGTTTGAATGGAACAGGGAACAGCTCAGCACTGTAGTCCCAGTACAAGGCCCTTCGCCTTTGATAGGGTACAACGCTGTTAAAAGTGCTATAGATAAAATTAAGTCAGGAAAACCCGCTGGGAGCTCCGGCATTGTCGCTGAGATGCTAAAAGCAGCTGGAGATACTGGGGTAAAATTGGTCACAGAGTTGATTAATGCTATCATAAAGGAGGAAAAAGTTCCCTATGCTTGGCAGGAAAGTGTTATAGTAAATATATATAAAGGCAAGGGTGACTCCTTAGACAGGGGAAATTATCGGGGTTTGAAAATGCTCGATCAAGTCATGAAAGTCAGCGAAAGGGTCTTTGAATGCATGATCAGGGAAAGTGTTGCTATCAGCGACATGCAGTTTGGATTTATGCCGGGACGTGGCACAACTGATGCTATCTTCACTCTTAGGCAAATGCAAGAGAGGTACCTAGAGAAAAACAGGGAGTTATACCAAGTTTTTGTAGATCTGGAGAAGGCCTTCGACCGGGTGCCCAGGGAGGTAGTGCAGCGGGCTATGAGAAAACTTGGAGTAGAAGAGTGGTTGGTGCGTGTGATAATGAGAATGTATGAGGGGTCACAGGCAGCAGTTAGAGTAAACGGGGGCCTGAGTGAAGAGTTCTCAGTGAAAGTTGGGGTTCACCAAGGCTCAGTTCTGAGCCCATTACTGTTTGTTTTAGTCTTGGAGGCTCTGTCAAGGGAATTTAGGACAGGACTCCCATGGGAGATGTTATATGCAGATGATCTAGTTCTTATCGCAGATAGTGCGCATGAAGCAGAGGCGAAGTTCAAAAGATGGAGGGAAGGTATGGCAAATATAGGTCTAAGAGTTAACATAGATAAAACAAAGGTCATGATTAGTGGGGTAGGGCGTGGAGCTATGGAAAGAAGCGGCGACTATCCATGCGCAGTATGTGGGAAGGGGGTGGGATGTAATTCAATTCAATGTTGTGTCTGTAGTGACTGGGTACACAAGAGATGTAGTGGAGCTAGAGGACCTTTGACAAGAATCATAGACTTTGAATGTGCAGTGTGCAAGGGAGATCTTGTATTAAATGACCCACCTGTCAGTGTTGATTTCGACAGTGTAACGCTGGAGTGTGTGAAAAAGTTCTGTTACCTGGGCGATACAGTTTCTGCTGGAGGTGGTGCTGAAGCTAGCTCCATTGCTAGAGTCAGAAGTGGCTGGGGAAAGTTTAGAGAGCTGTTGCCACTCCTGACCATGAGAGGGCTCCCACCCCACCTTAAAGGGAAGGTGTGTATTCCTCGTGTGTTAGGAGCGCGATGACCTATGCCTCTGAGACGTGGCCGGTTAAAGCGGAGGATGTCAATAGAATTGAACGAAATGAGAAGAGAATGGCGAGATGGATGTGTGGGGTTAATCTTAGGGACAGGGTATCGAGCGAGGAATTGAGAAGGCGTCTGGGCATTAGGAGTATCAGTGAAGTGATGCGCACGAGCCGACTTGGTTGGTTTGGACATGTGGAGAGAATGGATGATCAGAACTGGGTGAAGAAATGCCGGACAGTGAACTTGGGGGGAGCTGTGCGTAGGGGTGGACCTAGAATGACGTGGGCTCGGGTACTCCGGTCCGATCTCAAAATAAAGAACTTGACAACACATGCGGCCCTTGACAGGACTGCCTGGAAAGCTGCCATTTAGGACGTGACAGCTTCTGTGGACAAACGGTCTTTAAACTTGTATGTTTGTATGTATGTGTAAGGGATCAGTTGTTGGATCTCTGAGCCAAAGTATCATCACTGGATTCAGCGCTGTTCTCTTGGAGCAATGCTGGTAAACTCGGAGGTCTTGTATGCGTTTATGTCGATGACTTTCTTTGGGCTGGTACACTGGAGTTTGAGCAGAAAGTGATAGACCGTTTAAGTCAAATATTTCGCGTCGGCAGTTCGGAATCTAAAACCTTCAAGTACGTGGGTCTAAATGTGGTCTCCAACACTGATGGCAGCATAACGCTTGACCAGTGTCAGTACGCTTCGCCTCTGAAACCAGTTACACTGAGCAGACATCGTACAACAGTGAAATCAGGAGAGCTGTCTGAATCTGAAAAATCTGAGTACCGAGCTTTAATAGGGCAACTCAATTGGATTGCCACACACACTCGGCCAGATATTGCATTTGATATGTGTGAATTGAGTGTGAATAACAACCAAGCCACCGTAGCTGATTTGCTTAGGCTTAATAAGGTGATCACAAGGGTCAAGACCGACAACATAAAGCTATACATTCCGAGGATGGCGCCGCTCGACGACTGTTATATGGAATGTTTTTCGGATGCCTCATTTGCCAACCTTGTGGGCAATGGATCTCAAGGAGGTATGGTGATCTTCCTACGGGATGCGGGTGAGGCAAGATGTCCCCTATTCTGGCAGATTAGAAAGATCAGATGGGTCGTCAAATCTACACTATCTGCGGAGACATTGGCGCTGCTTGAGTGGTTGAGGCTGCTGTATATTTCGCCAACATATTGCAAGAGGTTTCTGGATGTGGAAAACTCAGGATAAAGTGTTTCGTCGACAACAAGAGTCTGGTGGATGCCCTCTACTCCTGTAAGAACGTAGAAGACAGGAGATTGCGTATTGATATTTTTGTATTACGGGACATGTTAGAACGGGGGGAGATCTACGGGGTGTCTTGGGTGGATAACTTCACTACAATTGGCTGACTGTCTTACCAAGAAAGGTGCCTCGACCGAACGGCTGCGTGCAGCAGTCAGCCAATACTAGAAGATTTATGATTTACTCCAAGGGATATCACATATCTGTATGTGGCAATTAACTGGGTCATTGATGGTTCGGTACTTGAACGAACGTCTAAGTATTGGGTTGAACTGGGTAATTTGTGGTACTTAAACAAGAGTCTAAGTATTGGATTGATCGTCAAGAATTCCGCCTCGTCCATGGAATTATTCGTCAACTTAAAAAGAGAGGACGAGTGTGTTGGTGTGACGTCGCTATGCGGTGATGTCACGGGAAGGCGCGCAATGTAGTGGGCCGACGCCGACGCCGACGATGTGGCTGGGCGCGCAATGTGATGGGCCCATGTCGACGCCTACGATGTTACTGGGTTGGCTGACCCGCGCACTTCAACAACGGAAGTCAGTGAGTGAGGTTGTGCGACATATAACGCTTCACTCCTTACTTTAACCCATCAGACCCGGCTATGTATTCCATACCGAAACCCGGGGGTTTTGGCCGAAAAACGTCTATGCCTAGGCTACCGTATCTTTGTTATTTTGACTGCTTCCGCATTCCCGCGCATCCCCAAGCGTAGATGTGTTTCGTACCTGTAGAATGGCGTTGAGTAGAGCTCTCTAAGTCAACTGGTTCAGTTGTGATGACGATTTCCGTGGAGATAACTTTGTGGCGATATCAGCCACTTTACACTACTTTTCACTACTTACAATAACATACAGGCACACACAAACAAGGACGCCTCTCCTTCTTGTGGTCGAAGATGCGCTTCATCAGTCCAGCTGGCTGTTGTTTACATGCGTCGGACGGACGCCTTTCAAAACAAGCTTACAGGCTTTCAAGCTGCCGGAGCCTCAGAGCCCTTCCGGGTTCCGCGGGGGTGTTTTTTATGGATGCCTCAGAGCCCAACTGGGTCTGAGGGGTTAAGCATCTGGAGGCCAACAGTCCTTTGTCCTTGAAAACAGTGACATGTCCCCCTGGAGTATTGTCATAGGTTACACACAGATTAAACATTGTTCATGTGGATGTAGGGCATGAACCCTTTCACTGCGGGAACCGTTCAGGAACGCCATGGCAATTTAAACCATTAAAGCCTGCGGAGACGAGTGTGAGTGAGCGGGAGCGCGACAGGCCCCCGTACCGCTCTGCAGCACGTCTGCCGCAGCACTGAGAGTCTCACCCCATCTCTCGCGAGATATGTACAGCACTGACAAAGGCAAATGTAGTGCGACATTGCTAATATTCAGCGAATATTGCTGATGTCTGTGGTAGCAGTGCGAGTGATCCCCGCGCGTTACGAAGCTCGTTCTGGTGTCATTTTGAAGCTATTTTCTTCTATTTTTTTGCTGTAAACCTTTAATTTCATTCAGGCACTTGCTTAAGCAAACAGGATGGCCTGAATGAGCCCTATTGTAGCGGAAATAAGCCCACACTGAATGGGTTAAACAACATATTGAGGGTTAACTCTAAATCAAATTATAGGTTTGACTCCTGTAAGGAGATAAAGAAAACCTAATATTTAGTAGTTCCATCATTGACGAACATGCCTATTACATAAGGCATCCTCTTCAAACACTAATCCGCCGTAGTTTGAATCTACCGCGCAGAGCATTTAAAATCTGAGGAGCCTTCATCATGAGCGCACGCGACCTCACTCATGGCTTCAGTCATTATGAATTGGGTTCTCACTACGAAAAAACTTCGTAAAAAATAAAAACAAAAAGAAAATAAGAATAACTATCCAATAAGCTTCCCATCATATCGTGGATGTACTTGTGTGGATCTTTGACCAGACGCTGATTCAGGCGTCATTCTTCCTTCACTGACATATCAAGTAAACCAAAATCCTTAATACTGTACATCAACGAATGGGAAGGGGATGGTCGGGAGGTCCCCAGTCGTCAATGATTACGGGGCCACTACTAAATATTAGGTTTTCTTTATCTCCTTACAGGAGTTAAACCTATAATTTATTAGTGGCCCCTCCATCATTGACGAACATGCCAGATTTCTAAGACTGGAGGGGGACATTCGTAATCATATCATAACTCTAGAAAAGCAGATAATCAAACAACCACATAGTATTCTTACTTTTGTAAAAAAGATATATTCGGGTGCATAAACATTATACAGCCTAAATCTTCAAAAAGGGGTACAAGCAGGAGCGTGCTTCAAAGAAGCCTGCTTGAAAAAGGGTTAACTCTGAGACTCTGTACACAGATCTGCTAGTTAAGAAGGCACCCCACTTAACCCTCCAGCCCCGGCTATGTATTATATATATATTCCTCGAAACCCGGGTGTTTTGGCCGAAAAACGTCTAGGCTAGGCTACCGTATATTCGTTAATCAGACTGCTTCCCGCATTCCTGCGCATCCCCAAGCGTAGCTGTGTTATTTACCTGTAGAATGGCATTAAGTAGAGCTCTCTAAGTCAACTGGTTGAGCTGTGATGATGATTTCATTGGAGATAACTTTATGGCCAAAACAGCCACTTTACACCACTTTTCGATACTTAACAACAACATACAGGCACACACGAACAAGCGACGCTCTCCTTCTTGTGGCCGGAGATGCGGGGCGTCGGTCCAGCCGGCTGTTGTTTACATGCGTCGGACCGACACCTCGCACACGAAGCTCACAGGCTTTCAACCACTGGGCGTTCAAGAGGTCTTCCGGGCAGCTGTTATATGCTTTTTTATGGGCGTTCAAGAGGCCTTCCGTGGTGAGAGGGTTAAAGTAAGTGGTGAAAACTAAAAACTTATAAGTTTACATGTGCACATATAAACCCCATTAACTAGTGGATATATTCCTAAAAATATAACCAAACATAAATGAATTCTTGTACTGTACTTTCGCAGAAGTACTGAACTCGTGTACTTAAGCAGAAGTAAATACTTCAAAAGTAAAAGTCGTAGTTGCAACTACCGAGATTTCTTAAAATCTATTGCTTCACAGCCAAAACTACTTACAACAAGAATTGTTGTAACACTACTATTGGCCTTTAGCACAATTTCCTGCAATGAATACTACAGAGAAATTTTATAATACAATGCCTACAAACAGTATCACAGCTCGTATGTTCCGAACACATACTCCGGAGGGGTCTAGGGTGTCCTATGTCACACTGACTGCACCCTCCCCCCCTTTTTCTTGAAATTAAACAAAACGTGACTAAAAGGGCCACCTAGACCCTCTGCCGTAAAGCTAGACATGGCAAGGAAGGTTTGTCCAGAGCTACGGAAAGGTATCGAGTCAAAAACTCCTGATTAGAGGCCCACAACTGTGTGGACTTAATAACTTCCACCGAAAGATTATTAAGGAAACGTAAAGAGGCTGCCCCCTTGCGTAAATCGTGGGTCTTACCCACAACGCCGGGATTCTTCTCTTTAAAGTCCTCGACCAAGAGAGAAGCCAGTGTACGCTCCATCAAGCGTTCACCCGGACTTGTGACCCATAAAGCACCCTGGTGATTTAGAGGTGCCACTCTTAAATATTTGGTTAGAGCTTGCACTGGGCAAAAAAGATGGTGCACCTTTCCCCTTTTTAACGCCGGCACCGTGAACTCTGAAAACACATGTTCACTGTGCTCATTCTTGGCTATGAATCCTGGGGAAGGAGCAATGTGAATACACTCATGAAGCCTATCAAACCTGAGGCAATTAGGTGTGTTGCTCATCGTCGCCAGCTCAGATACTCTGTTCCCGGTAGCCAAAGCCATAAGGAATACTGCCCTTTTTGTAAAATCTGCAGTCTTTGGTACATACGGGAACGAAAATAACGACAATGCTTTGTCCAGAGACCAGGTAGGCATGAGCTGACGGGGAGGTGGGCGGAGTTTAAAACCTGCCCACATAAATCACTTTCAGATAAATGTTTCTGCATGAACAGATAAATTCTAAATGGAACAACCCGACCGGGAGTGACACTGGGTGCGGGCACCACGTGTTCCAATGCTGGTACCACACTGCGCCGGCCACAGGGGCGAGATTAGCGAGACTACGCCTCGCTAATCCTGTAGTTTGTTGACTACGTGGCACATTAGAGACGCGTCTGGCGGCGGAAAATAGATAAATGGAACTCAACCTGTTCCCGTCCGTCATCAGAGCGTCTGGTCCGCCTGCCGGCGTTATCGTCCGGCGGGTGAGGTACAGTGGGAGTTTGAGAGTCTTCTCAGACGCAAACAAATCCACTTGTGGATGGTAATGCTCCGCAATCGCAAGAGCGCCCATTCTACTGTTGTGCTTTGTCTCTGAGACAGAGCGTCTGCCCAGACGTTTGCTACGCCTGGGAGATAAGATGCGTATACAAATCTTTTCTGACACGTTTAGCCACTTCCGAGATCTCATTGACCCTTGTTTCTGAATACAGTGAACCGCATTCAGATTGTCCATTCTGAAGGCCACCGACTTGCCCCGTAAAGCAGAGCCGTGAGCCTGAAGGACAGATAAGGGGACTAGTAAGTCTTTGACATTGATGTGGAAGATGTCTAAATGGGACCAAAACCTTTGACCCTGATGCCCGAGGTTTGACTAAAAGCCCCAACCTATCGTTCCTGACGCATCCATGTCCACCCATACCGACGGCGGAGAAGAGGTTCATGACATGACTGCGTGCAACATTTCTCTCGTCGCCCAAACCGCTAGTAAATTGTGTAATAACGTTGGGATAGGCCATACTATCCCCGCCGGTAATAGTGGGAAAAATTTGTTGCCCTCCAAGATTAAACGTTAGACTTTCAACCGGCCCAACTTCACAGTTAGCTGAACCCAGTTGAGAGAACCGACTAGAGATTCCCAAAGTCTCCGTGTCGTAGTCAGACTGGAAAAACATAAACAGTTTTTGCGAAATCTGTTTCGAGTGTCCACACTCTGACTCAGAGTGAGAGAAGCTGTGTCCTCGACCAGCCCTATCCCCTGAAATACTCGTGAGGGAACAAGGGTTTGACTTTTACTAAGTTGACCTTGAATCCTAGAGATTTGAGATGGTTTAACGTAACGTAGACATGCATGATGCGTAACTTTTCTGTTCTAGTCATGTGGTGATGGGCTGGTCTATCAGAGTGAGAACTGAGCAATCTCTGTCATACCCATAGCTTACTCTGACTGTTCCTTTTACTTATATATTTTCTAGATCTCAAGTGACGGCGTCTCTAACGTGGATTGACCTCCCAATCTACCAAGATTGGAAGCCAAAGTGTCACATTTTTCCCTTGCCCCTCAACTTTCTCTTCATAATTGCTGAGGGACACAGGGCCCTGGGTGGGGCTTTGGTTTCCCGGGCATTTCCGCACCCTCCTCAGCTCCCCGCCATGGAGTGGCTTCGGTCACCCAGGCTTTATTGTGGTCGGCGGGGAGGGTTCTGTGGGGGCGCTCGGTTATGGCCTTGGCCTTGCTCGGGGCCTTGGGGCTGTTCGGCCAGGCAGCTTGGGGAACAACAACAACAACAACAACAACTTTTCTGTTTCTGCCATCACCAGTTAGTCGCCCAGATACCACAAGACCCTGATCCCTTGTTGTAACAAGGGCATCAGGGCTTGCCGGGACCTTGCTTGAATGCTTGTGCCAAATTGAAAACAGTCTTCCAAACTGCTGGTGAAATCAAAGAAGGAGTTAGAACTGGAGACAGAACTACTTGGCTTGCAAAACGGTCAAGAAGGTTCTTCACTAAGAACATCCTCAGATCCTGCCTTGCTCGAACTGCCTCTAATAAGGTCGTCCGAATATCTCCTAAAGACTTGGATGGAAGTCTGGAGAAGCAAGCGCCGGGAAAATTCAATGGCTTTCCTGACTTCCGCGGCTTCTATTGCCTGAGAAGAGCGTAACAGAGACTTTGTTACTTTCTGGGAACCATATATTGCGAAAACAGTTTAAACGCTTTTCCTCTTAACCTAAACTCGCGGTCTAGGTAAGCTGGGGAAGGCGTGCTAAAGGGACCTTATAAATCACACAAATTGATTATTTGGGGGGTGGCGGCCAAGAAGTCAAACAAAGCAGAGGGGACTCCGCCGGCACCAAAAACCGGAAGAGAGAACCAAGCATGGTGTTCTGGAGGGATTTGGTGGGAAGATTAAGTCATGGTTATAATAACTTGGAATGGCCTTAATATGAACATCCAAAACATTTCCGTAACATTGCTACCCCTGACTCATCAGGCCCGTATAAAAGAGGCATAGCTCCTGTTTTTGACTGGCACCTTGTCTAAAGGAGGGGGAGATATGTCTGATATGACTCGCACATTGGAAGTAGTGAGAGCTGCTGTGCCTGGCACATTGGAAATTGGATCTGACACAAGAGGATGGTTAGGTATTTTAGCTAAAGCAAAGGATGTAGCCAGAGGTCGCACATTCGTCGACAGCGCGGGATCTCCCGTATCAACAGTAGGAGTTTCCGGCATAGGGCCAAAGAGCCTATTAAGTGCCTTCAATCGTAGTCCATCAATCTCTTCCGCCGGTACATACCTAGCCGATGACGAATTCCGTGGAGACTCGACAGTACCCTGAGAGTCGCCTAGAAGGTGACTGGACTCTTTAACCTCCATCTCTGAGACCAGAGATCGTTGTTCTTCATCCGTTAAGTCTGGCTTATCATGGGAAGATCCCGCCGAAGCCGGGACCTCCACATTTACCTAATTGTATTTACCTAATTGTAGTTTACAGGAGTTGAGCTAAGCTCGTGTTGTCCCGTCTCTCAGTCTACTTTTTATCCAATTTTTTCTTGAAAATATGGATATTCCTTGCCCCTACCACCTCCTCCTCCAGCCCATTCCATTTGTCAATACATCTATAGGGGAAGCTAAACTTCCTGATATCGTTCTTGCAGGTAGGTCTTTTTACTTTGTAGCTGTGGCCTCTAGTTATTCCTGTATCCATAATTAATATATCCTCCCTATCCAGCCTCTCCAGCCCCCGGGTGCATTTGTACATCATTATCATGTCTCCCCTCTCTCTCCTCTCTTTTAGACTCGGTAGATTTAATTTGTTTAGCCTCCCTTCATATGGCAGCTCTCTGAGACTTGGAACCAATCTAGTAACTGCTCTCTGGATTCTTTCTAACTTGTGAATATGCTTCTTTAGAAGCGGGGACCACACCACTGCTGCATACTCCAATCTTGGTCTAATCATACTCTTCATAATTTTCGCTACCATGGTCTCATCCAAGTAGTTCAGAGCAACTTTCATATTCCCGGCCATTGCATACATTCCGCTAAAGAGCTTGTTAATATGTTTCTCTGGCGACAAATTATCTTGTATAATCAACCCTAAATCCTTTTCTTTTTCGGCCTTGCTAATTATATTATCTCCCATCCTGTACTCCCAATTTGGTCTATTCACACTTCTTCCCATATTTAACACATGGCATTTACTTATATTAAATTTCATTTTCCACTTGGTGCTCCATTCGTATATTTTATCTAAATCCCCTTGCAGCTCCTCACAACTACTTTTATTTGTTATTTGTCTCATAATTTTTACGTCATCTGCAAACATGTTGCCATGTTAAAACTGGGATAGAAGATGGTACATCGGCATCCCGGTGGACGTCAGCACTAGTTGAGCCACAAAGGGATGTGTTCTGTCCTGCCAGGACTGTGAGTATCGCCATACACCTTGGCTGTGGCTGTCCCTCGCTTGCGAGCTTGGTATACTCTCGGAATGGGAGCCCTCGTCCGAGTCCCGTAAAGGTTTATGATAATTAAAAGCTCCCATAGCTCATTAATACATTTAAAGCAGAGCTGGTGAGCAAAATCATAAAGTACTGTACTGTATACTAATTAATTTAATTTATATTTAATTGTATTAAAATAAATTACTATAAATAAACACAATATTATCATAATATAATCATAGAAAATATATATGTTTATTATTATTCAGTGATTAAATTATTTCATTAACAAATAAAAATAATATAGGGATACCTGAGCTTAACGGCGTTGAACATACAGCAATGAGAGGTTCAAGTGCCGACATGACAGAGACTGGGGGAAAACTACCCCGCCCCCGGGAACTACCTGGTCACCTGGTGCAACACCGGTACTCCGCCCTGGAAAGATAAAGAGATGAGCAAGGTGTTTAAGGATGAGATCTGTGCAGCATGTGAGGAGGTGTGTGGAGTGAGGAGAAGAGGGAGGGGAGTGAAAGGTACAGCATGGTGGACAGAAGAGGTAAGAATAGCTGTGGAAGAAAAGAAGAAAGCATATAGAGAGTGGTTGGGTAGTAGAGGGAATGAAGATTCCGAGAGACAGAAACGAGCGAGGTACGTGGAGAGTAAGAGGGTGGTGAAGAGAGTAGTGAAGGAAAGTAAGAGAAGAGTAGATGAGGAATTTGGAAGGAATCTGAGTGTAAAATGGAGGGAGAGTAAGAAACTGTTCTGGAAAGAAGTCAAGAAAGTTAGGGAAGGTAGCAAGGGAAACAGTAAGGGTGTGAAAGATAAGAATGGGAGAATGCTAGCCGAGAAGCAAGAGAGAGTCGAAAGATGGAGGGAGTACTTCAGTGAGTTGCTAAATGAAAGGAATGAAGAGCCAGCAAACATAGCTGGATATGGTATGGGAGGGAGAAGAAGAGAAGTAGTGGAGGAGGAGGTGGGGATCAGGAGGTCAGAAGTGTGGGAAGCCATGAAAAGAGTGAAGTTGGGGAAAGCACCAGGAACAGATGGAGTGTGTGGGGAAATGTTGAGGTATGGTGGTGAGATAGTGATAGAATGGGTATGGAAAATGTGCAAACTAGCATGGGAGAAGGGCAGTGCACCCGATGACTGGAAGACTGGCATAATAGTCCCCCTATATAAGGGCAAAGGGGAAAGAGGAGTGTGTGGTAACCACCGAGGAATATGTCTTCTAAGCGTAGTAGGGAAGGTATACAGTAGGGTAGTGATTGAGAGAGTGAGAGTGAGAACGGAGAAATGGATAGGCGACGAGCAGGGAGGTTTTAGGAAGGGAAGAGGATGTGTAGATCAGATTTTTACCCTGAATTGTGTTGTGGAGAAGTATCTGGAGAAGAAACAAAAGGTGTATGTTGCCTTTATGGACTTGGAGAAGGCCTATGACAGAGTGGATAGAGAAGGTTTGTGGAAAGTACTTAGAATATACGGAGTAGAGGGCAAGTTGCTGAAAGCAGTGAAGAGCATGTATGAGGGTGCAAAGGCGGCAGTACGTGTGGAGAGTGAGCAGAGCGAGTTCTTTGACCTGAATGTTGGTTTGAAACAGGGGTGTGTGATGTCCCCGTGGTTGTTTACTGTATATATGGATGGAGTTATGAAAGAAATACTATCAAGAGCAGTGGATGTTGGTGTATCGCTGAAAAGGGAGGGAATTGAGTGGAAGCTACCTATACTGCTGTTTGCGGATGATACAGTTCTGATGAGTGATAATGAATGGGAGTTGCAGGGTCTGGTAAATGAATTTGGAACAGTGTGCGAAAAACGGAATTTGAAGGTAAATACGGGGAAGAGCAAGGTTATGGTCTTCGAAAGGGGTGAAGTCACAGAGTGTGAGGTGAAGCTGAACGGTCAGGCTATGGAGATCGTCAACTCTTTTAAGTATCTGGGCAGTGTGTTGAGTAAAGATGGGACTATGGATGAAGAGGTGCGGGAGAGGGTACAACAGGGGAAGAGGGTTGTAGGAACACTAAAAGCAGTAACAAGAAATAGGGTGGTCAGTATGGAAGTGAAGAAGTCCTTGCATGACAGTGTGGTAATCCCGACACTGACTTACGGAAGCGAAGCATGGACGTTGGTTGAGAGACTCAGACCAAGAGTGAGAGCAGTGGAAATGAATTACTTAAGGAGTGCGTGCGGAGTTACATGGAGGGATAGACAGACTAATGAGGAAGTAAGAAGGAGGTGTGGTGTGGAGGTAGATGTGCTGGAAAGTGTGAAAAGGAACAACTTGAGATGGTTCGGCCATATGGAACGTATGGAAAGTGAGAGAATGACTAAGAGGGTGTACGAGAGCGAGGTGGAGGGACAGAGGGGGAGAGGTAGACCGAATATGAGGTGGAAGGATGGAGTGAGGAACTACATGAACGAAGGCGGTGCTGGTTGGGGGGAGGGGCGTCGACTGACTGGGGACAGAGGTGCATGGGGGCGGTTCGTTCGTGGCCACCCCTTCGGGGATCGCGGCGTCAGGCAATAGATAGATAGATAGATAGAAAGATAAATTTCCGGGGATTAAAGCTCATAGGGTTACACCCAAAAAATGGTACAAGATATGTGCCACAAAACCGCCGGTCAACGAACCGTAGCACTCCACCACTACTTTTCGTTTTCCTTTAGTTTCATATTAAAGATTTCAGCATATCTTTACCTGTCCAGAAGATTTAAGCATATCTTCTGAATCCTCATAAAGATGAAGCATATCTTTATTAAAGATGAAGTCTTTCAAGTATCCCTTTACACTTGAAACACTAGTAAGATTCCGGCATCTTTTTATCCCATAAAAAGTCTAAGCCTATCTTAATCTCTAATCCGGCTTCTCCCAGAAGCCCTCATAGATCGCCGTCTTGAAGGCCGTGATACCCTATTGTATCAATCAATTGTTTGGCAAATTATCGCGAATTGCAGATCAGTTAATATAACCACCCGAAGGTACAACCGCCGGGTTTTATATGCAATGTCAAACCAATTGTACCTGCCCCAGACCTCTTTGTAAAAAGGTCGCCGGGAGGGAAAGACCAAACAAACAAACAGCATTGTTTCAATGGCTTATTAAAGATTTCAGCATATCTTTACCTGTCCAAAAGAATTAAGCATATCTTCTGAATCCTCATAAAGATGAAGCATATCTTTATTAAAGATGAAGTCTTTCAAGTATTCCTTTACACTTGAAACACTAGTAAGATTCAGGCATCTTTTTATCCCATAAAAAGTCTAAGCCTATCTTAATCTCTAATCCGGCTTCTCCCAGAAGCCCTCATAGATCGCCGTCTTGAAGGCCGTGATACCCTATTGTATCAATCAATTGTTTGGCAAATTATCGCGAATCGCAAATCCGTTAATATAACCACCCGAAGGTACAACCGCCGGGTTTTATATGCAATGTCAAACCAATTATACCTGCCCCAGACCTCTTTGTAAAAAGGTCGCCGGGAGGGAAAGACCAAACAAACAGACAGCATTGTTTCAATGGTTTTGAAAAGCCGAGAAAACCATATCCAACAGGTGTCAGTATGATCACCTAGATAGCTGTGTGGAGCCCCCCTCGCCGGGAATAACACAGGAAGCCTGATCCCAGGCTCGACCACAGAAAACGCAGTTTCTGATGAGCCCTCAAGCTACCAAACTCGTCGGGGTAACTTACCTATTTTTAGCCATCCTGACTAAAACTTGGTAAACAAAAACGGTGTTCTCGGAACAACGAGAAAAACGCCGGAAAGGTAACCCACACCAAACGAGACATTTTAACACATTTTATACAAAGGGTGTGCGCAAAAATAGGGATACCTGAACAGGAGGGTGTAATGCATAAAGCAAAAACCGGGGCAAAGGGAGCCATGACAGAGACTGGTGGGATACTTACTCCAGGTTCTGTATAGACCCGCCAGGACCCAGCTCTGGAAAAAAATAAAATTTCCAGGAATTAATGCTCATAAGGTTAACCCAATCATGTTCGCACACAAGTGTTAAATAACCCGCCGGGTAACGAGACGTAATCCTCAACGACTACAGCTCGCTACGCGGTGGGGTTTCCTAAGTAAAAGATTTCAGAATATCTTAATTTGTCCAAAAGATTTATGAATACCCTCTGACATTAATATATAAAGACCAGCATGGCGTTTATAACTGATTAAGTCTTTCCGGTGGTGTTTGTTTCAAGATTCAATTTTGGAAAAAAAAAACTAAAAAAGACGCCGGTCCACGAATTATCTCGTAGATCAAAAACTGGGAAGCCTGACAAATATACGAGATCTAACTTCTCCCGAAGTATCTTTATAGATCGCCGTATGTTGAAGGCGGCGATACAAACTGAAATATCTTAATTTGTCCAAAAGATTTATGAATACCCTCTGACATAATATATAAAGACCAGCATGGCATTTATAACTGATTAAGTCTTTCCAGTGGTGTTTGTTTCAAGATTCAATTTTGGAAGAAAAAAAAACTAAAAAAGACGCCGGCCCCCGAATTATCTCATAGATCAAAAACTGGGAAGCCTGACAACTATACGAGATCTAACTTCTCCCGAAGTATCTTTTGAGATCGCCGTATGTTGAAGGCGGCGATACAAACGTATCCCTCAATTGTCTGGTTAACTAACTGAATTGTAAATTCGTTATTCCCACCCTTCCAAGGAGCACCCGCCGGGTGTGAATATTAGTTTAAAAAACGTTAACCCCAATTGTGCCCTAAAGCGCCGTATGTTGAAGGAGGCGATACACAATGCATCCCTCAATTGTCTGGTCAACTAAACTGAATTTTCGCAAATTCGGACATCCCACCCTTCCAGGTTGCACCCGCCGGGTGATTTAAAGTTTAAAAGTTAACCCCAATTGTTCCTATCCCCACTTCTTTGAAAAGATCGCCGGGGAGGAAATACAACAACAGCTTAGTTTTATATTGGCTTTGCAAAACCGAAAAAACTACAAACAACACGTGTCCATATGAACACTGTTAGATGGGTACAGCCATCCCGCCGGGATTCATAAGGAGCCTGAAACAGGCACCACAGAGACGCAGTCCTGGGGAGCCACAGACACCCACACGCCGGGGAAACAAGCCTGTTTTAAACCACGCGTGGCCAAAACTCGGCAACCAGCCGGGTTTATCATGGTGAAACCGAGAAAACGCCCCCCCCCCCCGTCCAGATACCATCTGAACGCAACACCGGACCGAGGCGTAGCCAAAACACAACTAACGCCGGGCCCAACATAGTCCGTGGAATTAGCCAATACACAACTAACCCAGGACACATAAATAGTCCGTGGAAATAGCCAATACACAACTAAACCAGGACACACATGACACAGTAGTACATATTTAGAAAATAAATCAATAACACTTGTATATGTGGTAAAGCTACGAGAGGCTGGCTAGGCCTAGGCAGACGGATAACAGTAACAAGTCGGAATATAAACAAAAAGCACTGAATTATATCACAACAGGAACCACCGCCAACACACCACTGTAGCAAACACTTCCGGCAAAGGGAAGAACTGACTCGGGACCCAGAAAAAACTTCACTAAGTGAAGAAAAATATGCTGGGAACGTCAGCAAAAATAAGCTACCTCATCAGAAAGATAAAATGAAGCAATAACGCGTAATGAAATCCGCCTGCATCACAAAGCTAGCTAACTGTGAAAAAGTTCACATGTCCACAACAGGACCACGAGGGTACATCCGAAATAGATGCCCCAAACACACGACCCAAAATACAGTACACTGCACTGCGGGCAACTAGCCCAGGACACTCCTGCTACGCATATCCTAACCTTACTCGATACATCCCGGAGTAAACAAATGAGAAAAAACTCACTAGGGACGCAACAAATGCGGAACCCGCGTAGCGTGGGGAGACACGTCCGGGCAGGCTGAGCGCAGAGCAGAGAAGGAAGAATGACGCCTGAATCAGCGTCTGGTCAAAGATCCACACAAGTACATCCACGATATGATGGGAAGCTTATTGGATAGTTATTCTTATTTTCTTTTTGTTTTTATTTTTTACGAAGTTTTTTCGTAGTGAGAACCCAATTCATAATGACTGAAGCCATGAGTGAGGTCGCGTGCGCTCATGATGAAGGCTCCTCAGATTTTAAATGCTCTGCGCGGTAGATTCAAACTACGGCGGATTAGTGTTTGAAGAGGATGCCTTATGTAATAGGCATGTTCGTCAATGATGGAGGGGCCACTAATAAATACTGTTATGTACCATCTCTCAGGTATCCGCTTCAATGAATGTGTTACAGTATTTATCTTAGACGATTGGTTTGAATCTTATTACAGGCTATCGGGTAAATGATGTTATTGTACTGTATTTAGATCCCCTTCGAGGATCACGGCGTCCGACAATAGATAGATAGATAGAAAAAGTCCGAATGGCAGGGAACCGATAGTCATTCTGAATATGTATGAGAAATAAACTTTAAAAGAGTTACTTTATGGGTGACTTTTATCCTTGTACTGTATTTGCCCGTCTAATTCTCAATCTAATGAAACAATTTTTAATTGTTACATGTATATTTGACCTAGATGTGTGTAAGATATTGTGTTTTGTTTTTCTGTTGTGTTGTGATGTCCCTGTTCGGGCTCTGTCTCGAGTCGGCCACCCCTTTAAAAAAAAAAATATATAGGAAAACTGGGGAAGGTGCCAGAGTATATACATACATATTTGACCTAAGGTTTTAATCTCTTAATTATCTTTAAAAAAAACATTGTAGTTAGAGGATTGTCCCCTTAAGACTTTTCATGTTAAGGGGGAGCGTCCGCCATGTTTTTCAAATTGGTCCGATCATTTTGAAAAACATGGCGGACGCTCCCCTTAACCCTTCCTCTCCGGTTGTCATTTTAAAATGACACCGCGGCAGATGGCCAGGAGCCCGGGTGTCATTTTAAAATCCGTAAGCTTGGTTTGAAAGCGGTGCGTCGAACCGTATGTAAACAAAGCCTGTCGGAGCGACGCGCACCTTCGAAATCAAGAAGGAGTCCGTCTTTTGTTATGGTTTTGGAGAACAAGATAGTTGTTATTATTGTGAGATATTGCTAAAATCGCGGAAAAATTTGCTCCACGGAAATCGTCATCACAATTGAACCAGTTGACCTAGAGAGCTCTACTTAATGCCAGTCTACAGATACGAAACACGGCTACGTTTTGAGGTGCGTGTGAATTCTCTAGCAGTTAAAATAACAAAGATAGGGCTAGCCTATTACAACATTTTTTGGCCAGATCGCCCGGATCTCAATAATGTCCTTAGGATGGCGAGCTAGGGCAAGAAAGGTTAAGGGTAGGTCTTTAGTTTGTTCCCTAGACTTCCATCAAGCATAAAATTACACCCCCTAGACCCTCTTTCAAGATAAGTTTGTACATTTTTCTACTGAAAAATGTACTGGCCTAAGGCCGGGTTCTCTTAAATTACTGGCTCGCTATCGCTCGCCAGGAAAAAACTTGACACCTAAAAGGCACGAAAGGTCGTAAAATTGACAGAAATAGGGTGAAAGTTCTTAAAATCGCCAAACTAATGGGGCGAACGTCTTAAAATCTCAAAAGCAATGGGAGTAAACATGAGGGAGAAAGGGTTCCAGAAAAAAATCCCTCGACTGGAAAGCTCCCCTTAACCCCTTCTGTACCGGTGACGTATATTTAACTTTTTTCTGGCAACTATTAATAATAATAATAATAATAAGCATGTTACTTATTTCTCATAAGCGCCAATTTTTCCGAAGAATTCACTAAAAGAAAAAAGAACAAAAATCAATGCATCAAAAGAAGGCTTATATACAACACGCATTCAACAATCACTAGCAGTGGCAAAATAGCCTAAACTCTATAGCCATCTGTCATGACACCTCTCTCAAGATCATAGCTTCTCTCAAAGAGAAAAGTCTTAAGTTGTCTCTTGAAGCATTCAACAGAACTCAGTTGTCTCATGGACAGCGGCAACCTGTTATACAACCTCGGAGCCATGTAGGAGAATGACCTCTCAAAGAAAGAAGACTGCTGGAAAGCCCTTTGTTCATCAAGACGAAAAGGGTCATTGTCATGACGCACAACTACACCATGGTGTGCCGGTGGGCGCCTGAGCAGCTCCGCAAGGTACCTAGGCTCACCAAATTTGAGAACCTTAAAAGTCACCAAACACAACTTAAATTCTATTCTTGCTCTTACTGGCAGCCAGTGCAGTTCTATGTGAAGAGATGTAGTAGGAGTTCTAGGTGGAACACCAAAAATTAGTCTTGCGGCCCTGTTAAGAACAGACTGAACTTTCTTCAAAATATAATTTGGAAGACCCACCAACAGGGCATTGCAATAATCAACACGAGAGAAGACCAATGAGTGAACCAACGTCTGGTTATAAACGGCTTCACCAAATAGAGATTTCTGATGTGCAAGTAACAACTTTTAACTATCTGGTTTACATGCTCTTTGAAATCTAATCGGGAGTTCACATATACACCCAGATTTCGAACAGAGTTGGCCGGTCGCAGCTGAGATCCACCCACATTGATGGAGAGGGCACCTACTATATCATCAGCTCTTCTATTTCCTCGGATGATGAGAATATCAGTTTTACCATCATTTAGTTTAAGTTTTCTCGCTCTCATCCACTTCTTGATATCAGACATCAACAATTCCATCTTACTCCGTATATCAACTATATTTGTGATTCTCACATAAATCTGGGTGTCATCTGCATAAAAGTGAAAGGTGACATTATGTGCACGAAGCAGAAGAGACAAACTGCTAATATAAATTATAAATAGGATAGGACCTAAAACTGATCCCTGCGGAACACCATACTGCAGGGGTGTCGAGTCCGAGACCACTTGATTTACCATCACACTCTGGGATCTACCTGACAAGTACGACCCAAGAAGCAAGAGAGCGGAGTCACGCACACCACAATCATAAAGATCACTCAATAACAACTCGTGATCCACTGTGTCAAAAGCCGCAGAGAGATCAAGCAAGACCAATAGTGAGGCCACACCATTGCAAATGTTCTCAACTAGATCACTATGTACTCTAATCAATGCTGTTTCAGTTGAATGATGCTGTCGGTAAGCAGACTGAAAAATTGGGATAGTTTCATTCTGCTGAAGTAGTGGTTGTAATTGGTCAAGTATTGCACGCTCTAATATCTTTGATATGAAGGACTGGTTGGAGACAGGACGATAGTTCAACATGTTCTCAACATCAAGTCCAGGTTTCTTTAGAGTAGGTCGGAGTAGTGCATGCTTTTCAGAATGTGGGAAGCTACCTTCAGAGAAGCACTTATTAATTATTTTGGAAATAAACTCAACTGTGTGATCATAGACTCTTGGTAGCTTGGAAACATTTATGGGATCCAACGGGCAAAATGTTTTATTGAGGTTTCTTATGTAGGACGAGATCATGTCCACCTCTACTGAGTGAAAGGATGAGAGGACATTATTAGGAATGTGTCGGGGTTGGAGTACAACTGAAAGTTCTTCACCAACAGAAGCATCATCCAGTTCCTGTCTTATGCGAGTTATCTTGCCAGCAAAAAATGCCACAAAGTTGGCAGCCAACTCGGCATCAGGTACAGAAGGTCTTAAGCTGACTCTTGTTTTTCCAAGTAAACTGTTTACAATTAAAGCCAACCTCCTCTGGTCGTTACCACACGAGTCAACTTTTCCCTGATAATACACTTTCTTTTCATCTTTGATTTTGTGGACCACAGCTCTTCTGGCTGACAGATATTGCAACCATGTAGAGTCTGTTTTATTTTTCCGCCATTCACGTTCAGCTCTTCTACGCGCTCTTCTAAGAAATTTAACTCGAGTGCTATACCAGGGCGAATCATCTCGTACTATGATTTTCTTCTCTACTTCTGGACAGTGATGATCGAACACTAATTTAAGTGCATTTCCATGTACCTCCACCAGCTCATCTGAAGTAAGGTTGGAAGTATCAATACTTCCCAAGTACTGTTTTACTTCACTGCTAGCCAAATTTAGGTCTGCATTTTTATAATTTCTAAATCTGATTACTTTTTCATGTGTGAGTGGCTTAGGAAAATCAAAGCTGAAAGTAATCAAAGCATGATCAGAGGTATTAGGGTCAGCATTCTCAACATCAACATCCAGAACACCACCACAACCCACAGGAGAGAAAACCAAGTCAAGGGTGTGTCCTAAGATATGAGTTGGGTGGGACACATGGTTTACAAAATTGTTCTGATCAGTCAACTCAAGGAACTCAGGAGAGAATGGCTTCAGATGAGGGCTGTCAACCCAGTAATTAAAATCTCCACATATCAAAAGTCTTCCGGTTTTAGCAGAAAATTCCTCGAGAAACTGCCCAAACTCTTCCATAAAACCCCTATCTGTGCCACGATGGCCAGGCCTATAGACAACTGCCATTCTTAGAATTTGTTGATGGAGTTTTATTTCCACTTCCAACAGTTCATAATAAAGAGGGGCTGGGTTATGGCTTATTTGCAAGATATTCACCAGAGATGTGGAGTAGACAACTGCCACTCCACCACCCGGATGATCTCCCCTAGGCCTAGGAACATTTATTATGGAATGGGTTTTAGGCAATGCCGCCTGGATAATATTCAGATCTGACTCGAACAACCAGGTCTCAGTGAGACATAATACATCAAGGTTACGTTCATCCAAGATCTCGCAAATA
The DNA here is from genome assembly GCA_032716605.1 of Paralithodes platypus. NCBI lineage: Eukaryota > Metazoa > Arthropoda > Malacostraca > Decapoda > Lithodidae > Paralithodes > Paralithodes platypus. The sequence goes on from CM064566.1 coordinate 18,511,994, forward strand.
TGATCCATTTTGTTACGCAAGGAATGAACATTCAACAGACCCAGTTTCAACCGGCTCCCATGTGCATTTTTCAGTTTTTTGAACCTACAAAATTGGTGTTCTCAATAACTTTATTTCTCTGAGCTGTCATTAAAGGACAATTTCTACTTGAGGCGAAATGATTTGGCGCCTCCGTAACTGATGTGGAGCTCATACAATTTATACATTTGGGGGAAGTCTTGTTGGTGCAGTCTTTTGAGTTATGAGTACCGGCACAGAAGTTGCATTTTGGATCCTCATTTTTCCGATAACACCTGTTAGACGATTCTAGTCAGTTTAACCTATAAACGGCGAGGGGGGGGTATTGAACCCGGTCCCCATGGGCGAGCATATAGGCTCCATTCAGGCTATTAATCGTCATTTTACGATAAATATCGTTATTACTTATTCATATGAGCCTATTTCCTTCACTATGAAGATAGTAACCTGTAACAACAATAAAACAAGTGAAAACATAATTTTTCTGGTCAAAATCGCGAATATAGATGGACCAGCCCATTCATGAATTATGGAGAAAATTGAGGCAACCCCTCTCTCCACGAGGCCTCAAGCCACACTGAGCCTACTCATACACACACTCGGTTGTGTAACACACCCGCTAGGCACGTAAGCACATCCTCCACACATTTTGCTAATGTTAGCACCAAAATATACCAACGAATTAGGGAATAACAGGGAAAATAGGTGATAATTGAAGGGGGAGGGGAAAAGGAGGAAGGAGGGGATGTGGAGGAGTGATATGAGGTATAAGGAAAAAAAAAAAAAACAACACAAACTTGTTTAGTGCTACTAGGGCTGTTTAAATGTTTTTTTTAAGCCTTCCTCTTAACCCTTCCTCCCCGGGCTGTCTTACCCAATGACGGTCGCCCCTACCCGGGCGAAATGGCTGAAAAACGTCTAGGCCTAGGCTACCGTATTTATGTTTATTTTCACTGCTAGAACTTTCCCACTCATCTATAATCGTAGTGCGGATTTAAATCTGTATTTTGGCATTGAGTAGAGCTCTGTAAGTCAACTGGTTCAGTTGTGATGACGATTTCAGTGGAGCAAATATTGCAGAGATGTTGCCAATATGGGGGCTTTTCAGACACTAATTTCGTCTGACGTCAGAACAATAACATTGAAGAGTCTTCTCCTTCTTGTTTTCGGAGGTGCAGTGACGCAACGCTTGGGTTTGTTGACATACGTCGTACGCACGGCGTTCAGACCAAGCTTAATTAGGCTATTAAGCTGCTGCCTTAGGTAAGGCATACCGGGTAGCGGCCCTTCTTTCGAGCTGTCCTTACCTAAGGCAGCCCGGGTAGGAAGGGTTAAGAGCTTTGCCGCCCTCGCCCAGTAAAACCTCTTATGAGCTTTGCCGCCGTTTACGGGTTAAAAGGGGCCTCCATCCATTAACCCGGGAACTGCGGGAAGACTCTTAAGAGTTCCCCCGGCGGACTGCGGGAAGACTCTTAAGAGTCAGGGAAAAAAAAAATCAATTTAATACACCGAAAAAAAAAAAAAAAAAATTGCCCCTGGGCCATGCTAAATATCACTCCTCTACCTCCCCTCCTTCAGTTATCACCTAGTTTCCCTGTTATTCCCTTATTCTGTGGTATATTTTCGTGCTAACATTAGCGAGTTGCAAGCAGGGCATTGTCATCACTGTTAGCAAGCGAGTGCAAGAGAGAGAGAGAGAGTATCGATCGACAGTGTCTCTCCAGACTTGGGGAAAAGTGGCGGGAAAGGAGGTTGCCTCAGCCATACATTATGTAACTCCCGGCCTGTATCGCCGATTTTGACCATCCAAACGCTGTTTCCACTTGTTTTATTGTTGTAACAGGTTAATACCTTTATAATCAACCTATAATAGGCGCATATGGAGAAGTATTAATGCTATTTATGGTAAAATAAATATTTTAGTGATGGAAACAGCTCAAATACATGCGCACAGGCAGAGGTGTCTCATACCCCCCATGCGCACTTCAGAGGTTAACAGGCTTCGAACTATCTCACTTAACCCTCTTTACTACCACAGATCCTTCTTAAACTGCACAAAATCGTCTAAATATGGCTAGAATAAAATTAAAATTTCGTCTCCCGTACAGTTGGCCAAATAAGTGATGTCGTGGCACCAAGTATATTTCGATCAATAATTGATATCACCGCTATCTAAGTATTAACCTGGGAAGCGCGAAAACACTTAAGAGGTTTTGGTAGGCAAAGGCGACGAACCTCTTAAGATCCAAGGCCTATAAAAAGCCTTTTAAAAGGCCCCAGTATCACTCAAAATAAAGGAATGTGTGATTAAGTGAGATCATTTCCCTCCATACCTCCTATCACTCCTCCACATGTGTCAAAACCCCCTCCTTCCCCCCCCCTCCCTCCTTCAATTATTACCTATTTTTCCTCTTATTCCCTTGTTTATCGGTTTATTTTCCGCGGCAATATATCCCACCCGGTTTCAAGGTTATCAGGGACGCATAGAGAGAGTGGGGGAAGAGAGAGACAGCACTAGCGAGACATCAGTCTCGCCTCAGTTCTCGAGAGAGGAGGGTGTAGGGCTCACGCGGCTCTCACCTCATGACTTGACGGTCGGCAATAATTCGCTTTTTTCACCCCACAAATACTATTCCCACTTGTTTTATTGCTGTTACATGTTAATATCTTCATATTAAACGTAAAATAGGCGTACATGAATAAGTAATAAAGATATTTATCCTAAAATGACGATTTTAGGCCTAATATTTCCGCCTGGCAGTAGGGTGTTCACTACATACAGCTCGCGCTTTAGAGGTTAATTCATCGTTCGAGTGAGATATACAAACATTTTCCTATTTTCACACACCCTATTCAACATATGACACATTAGTGAAAGGCTGATTGTTTTGAAGTTGAAAGTTGGTGAAAGAATTCTGAATGTGATATCTGCATATGCCTGGTTTACAGAAAGAGATAAAAGAGGACTTCTGGAATGACACCGTCAGTGTCATTTCAGGCCTCTCGGAGAACGAAATAACAATCGTTGGGGGGGACCTCAATGGTTACGTGGGACCATCTGCAGATGGATACGAGGGGGTACATGGAGGAAATGGTTACGGAAGGAGAAATCTAGAAGGCGAATATATATTGGAGTCCTGCGTTGCATTCAACATGGTTGTGTGTAACACAAAGTTCAAGAAAAGACAGAGCCACCTGATCACATATAACTCTGGGGTCTCCAGTAGCCAGATAGATTACTTCTTGGTTAACAGGAAAGACTGGAAACTAGTTCGAGATGTAAAGGTCATCCCGAGCGAAGAATGTATCCCCCAGCATAAGCTACTTGTGTGCGACATGAGCTTATACAGAGATCCTAAGCGCAAGAAGGTTTACATACCCAAAAGGAAAGTGTGGCTGCTGAAGGACAAGGAAGTTAGGGATAGGTTTCATAGTGAACTGGAGGAAATTAATAGAAATAAGGAAGCTAGGCCTAACGATGTAAATAGCCAATGGAACTTTCTTAAGCATAGCCTTATCGCTGCCACTGACAAAGTCTGTGGGAAAACAAAGGGTCACCCCAGGAATAAGACCTCTTGGTGGAGGAACGATGAGGTAGAACATGCTGTGAAAGAGAAAAGGAGATGCTTCAAAGCATGGAAGAAAGGAGGCAGCAGGGAGGAATACCAGGCAGCTAAACGAACTGCCAAAAGAGTTATTTACAATGCTAAAAAATCGCATTAAGGACCTGGTCCTCAAACAAGTGTGTAACACTGACAATCCCAATGGGATCTTCAACCTAGCTAGGCGAGTTAAAAATTACAGTAGGGATATTATAGGTGAACAGTGTGTTAGAAATGATAATGGGAAGATTGTGTATGCAGAAAATGAAATCAGAGAAGCATGGAAGGTACACTATGAACGATTGCTAAATGTAGAGTTTGAATGGGATAAGGAACAGCTTAGTATCGAAAAACCAATATCTGGGCCCCCTCCTTTGATAGCACCAGCTGTAGTGAGCGATGCAATCAATAAAATGAAGGACGGTAAAGCTCCAGGTTGCTCCGACATTGTTGCTGAGATGATAAAAGCCTCAGGGGAGATTGGTGTAAACTTAGTCACTGAGTTGATAAACACCATTATTAAAGATGAGAAAATCACAGAGGATTGGCTCAAAAGTGTAATTGTAAATATATACAAAGGAAAAGGGGATGCGCTAGATAGAGGAAATTATAGGGGCCTGAAAATGCTTGACCAAATCATGAAGGTCTGTGAGAGAGTCCTTGAGGGTTTGATCAGGCAAAGCATCTCTATTGATGATATGCAGTTTGGTTTTATGCCAGGACGTGGTACAACCGATGCTCTCTTCATAGTCAGGCAGATACAGGAAAGATACTTACTAAAAGGCAGGGATCTTTACTTTGTGTTTGTAGACCTGGAGAAGGCCTTTGATAGGGTGCCTAGAGATGTTGTGCAGTGGGCTATGAGGAAACTTGGTGTGGAAGAGTGGCTGGTGCGTGTGATAATGAAGATGTATGAGGATTCGCGAAGTGCGGTGAGGGTGAAGGGTGTACTGAGTGATGAGTTCGCAGTCCGTGTTGGAGTCCATCAGGGTTCAGTGTTAAGCCCCCTCCTCTTTATTATGGTCTTGGAGGCGCTGTCTAGAGTTTTTAGAGGCGGACTCCCGTTGGAACTGTTTTATGCAGACGATTTAGTCCTAATAGCTGACAGTATGCAGGATGCTGAGGCCAAATTCAGAGAGTGGAGAGAGGGCATGGCGAGCAAGGGTTTAAGAGTCAATATTAACAAAACTAAGGTTATGCATTGTAGATTGAGACGAGGCAATGTAGAAAAGAGCGGTGCATACCCATGTGCAGTGTGTGGAAAGGGAGTGCGCGTTAACTCAATTCAATGTAGCGGGTACACCATGGGAGTAAGCGCTGTAGTAGAATAAAGGGGCCCCTGCCGAAGGATAAGTCAGAAATAGAGGAATTTGAGTGCGTAGTGTGCAAAGGCGAGCTTGTGTTAAGTGATGATCCTGTGGCTGTGAATTTTGGAAATGAGTCTTTGGAGCTGGTGAAAAAGTTTTGTTACCTAGGAGATACCATCTCTGCCGGTGGTGGAGCCGAGGCTGCCACTGTTGCTAGAATTAGGTGTGGCTGGGGGAAGTTCAGAGAATTGATGTCAATCCTGACCATGAAAAGAATGCCTCTCCCCCTGAAGGGAAAGGTGTATGCCTCATGTGTTAGAAGTGCAATGACGTATGCCTTAGAAACATGGGCTGTTAAAGTAGAGGATGTCAACAGAATGGAGCGTAATGAGATGAGAATGGTGAGATGGATGTGTGGGGCCAGGCTACAGGATAGAATAACAAATGTTGAGCTGAGGAGACATTTAGGTATAAAGAGTATTAGCGAGGTGATGCGTACAAGTAGACTGGGATGGTATGGACATGTGGAGAGAATGGATGAAAAAAATTGGGTGAAAAAATGCAGGTCTGTGATTGTGGAGGGAGCTGCACCAAGGGGTGGACCGAGGAAGACCTGGGATCGGACTATACGCGCCGATCTCAAATCCAAGAACTTGACAAGTGAAGCAGCCCTTAACAGGGTTGCCTGGAACGCTACCATTAGGACAAGAGACTAAAACTGCACTTATGTGTGGAACACTCAGTCTTAAAATTTTATGTATGTATGTATGTACATTAATACAGCACACAGCGAACAAAACATAATGACAGCGGCGACACAACTTATTTGGCCAACTATACGGAAGGGGTTAAAAATGTGTTTATCCCTCAGTATCGTGGTGTCGTGGCTGCTACGTCAGGAGGAGAGAATGTTGACTGTGACCCCTGTAGCAACCCCTTCCGACCCTACCCCCGGTACCCTACCCTCCTATAGTGATCCCCCTTCCTCCAGCCCCATACCTTTCTTCAGCCCCGTCCCCCCTCCTCCCCCTCACACCCCCAGCAGCACCACATACCTACCATTCTGCCCCCCTCCGGTGCCCACCATGTCCATCACCCCCGCCTGTGGGAAGCTCTACCTCCGCCGGGACTCCACCACCAGCACCTGTGATCCTACGGACAAGATGGAGTGGCTTACTTACGAGGTTAGTCAAGGCTGGCAGATTCTTTAACCCTTTCCCTACTGTTGGCCTTTATTTACCTTAAACTTTAGAAGGCCAATGCTGTTGTCAATACTGTATAGCAGGTGATTTAGCCTATAACTAAGTGATTATATCGTGGGCGAATATAGGGCTAGGTTCGACTGGTGTAATTCCTAGATGATATCCTACAAGACTGATTTTGTATATGGTAAGACTTGGGGGAAAAGCCTCCTTATCTGGGATGGGAAAGAGAGGGCTCCACCTTAGGTCAGCAGGGAAAGAGTCATACCTTGGACTAGATGTTACCAATGACTTGTAAGGTCAGTTGGAGTAGAAGTTACCATTACCAATGACCACGTGTATGCTAAACTACCACCGCACTGTCTGTTGTGACGACACAGGTTGTGACTGAGCCGCCCGCAATGATCCGTATAGGAAATTCAAAAAGCATATTTTTCAATTAAATCCTAATGTAAGTTTTCTACGAAACCATCTAGGTTTTAGAGATTTTCGAGTATAAAAATAAATCAGTCCTGGAAAACCGCTTGTAGTAACTCTGTTTATGAGGGGATTGCCTGTATGACTGGTGTTAGAGGTGAAGTTGATGATCAGGGTGTCAAACAAAATCCCAGTCCATTATTTTTAGGCTTTATTATTTTCTACATGAAGATAAAATTGAGGTTCATACTTCAAATTATGTCTTTGGAAGTGATAAAATGGCCCAAACAATTCTATTTCATATTAATTTTCTTGTATTCCTTCTCATATTAATTTAAGTCTTCAAACAAAATTGCTCAGGTTTGACACCCTGTTGATGATGAAATATTTTGCTAATAAGCTACTGTGGTGTTATAGGTAATGAAGTACGTGAGGTTCCCCATGATGACCCCGCGGCAACTGGCAGACCTTCTCTTGGTGCCGCTAACCATCAAGTACAAGGAGTTCTTTGTCACACGGATGGCCATCGGCATGTCCTTTCACTCTGGTACGTCATCTGGTGATCACTCAGTTCATGTCTGCGTCTTCACTCCTTATATTATCTTAAACCTCTCTTCTCAATTCATCTTTCTTATCAGGCGATCACTCAGTTCATGTATAAGTATTCACTCTTTATATTATCTCAACCTTCTGTCCCAGCCAAAGGACGGTTTCTCATAAAGTGCTCGCCAGAAAATAATATCGATACCTGAGTGTGGCAAAATGTCTCATAATGGCCAAACTGATGGGGTGAAATGTCTTCTAGTCAACAAACTAATGGTGCCAAACGAGGGAATCCAAAAATAGCGCCCTCGTTTAGGATATAGTTTTCCCTCTTGTTTTGCTTGAAAAACTTGCACATAGAGGAAAGGGCATTGTGGCATGGGCAAAGGAAGTCTGTTTGAACAAAGTACCGTATAGGCGTTTCTGCCATTGCCATCCTTTAGTGGGAGGAAGTAAGGCGTTGAAGCTGATGATGACCCTCATGAATATTAACTCTTTTCTCATAGTTTATGGCTACAGCCCTTAGACCAGAATTTTTGTTAGAAAAAGTGGGGAATGGGCCTGAGTAAATAGATAGATAGAATAGTAAGTTAATTGGTGGGTTGGGAATAATATGAAAATAATATTGTACAGGTCAGTGGGAGCGAGTGCGAGAGATCATGCGTGACCCGGACTCCTCCAACCGCCTGCTGTTCACCCCCCGACTGTACACAGCGGAGCAGTGGAGTGCCAGCCTCACCGTGGACAACCTACCAGCCCTCCCAGCCTACCACACACGCACCCTGGTCTTCTCCACACCCGCCTCAGCCTCAGAGTTAGATTGTGACTCTCAACTTGAGTGGATTGTGGAGCTTTATCCCAAGGTCAGCGTAATTCTTAGTGTACAGAATTTTGGTGTGAGTATCCTAGGTTCTAGTCATTGGAGTACCACATGTATTCATTGATTTCATTGATTAGGTTTATTTGTAAGTTAATTGGTGGGTTGGTGAGAATTAATATAAATTGATGAATTATTTTGTAGTAATTTTGGATTAATGCTATTCTTCAGCCAACCTGAAAGTATTATTAATGGGACAATGTTTTTTTTTTATTACGTGGATGGAGTGATTAGAGAATGTAGGGCGGGATCAATGGGTGTAGGAGCTAGACTGGAATCAGAGGGAAGAGCGTGGAAGATTTGAACATGCCTATATGCGGACGATGCAGTCCTGTTGGCGGAAAATGCGGAAAAACTTCAGAGAGTGGTCACTGACTTTGACAGGGCATGTGAAAAGAGAAAGTTAAAGGTCAATGTAGGGAAATGTAAGGTAATGGTGTTTGAGAGAAGAATGCATGAAACCATAGATTTTAAGGGAAAATATAGAATCAAGAAAGAACATGAGAAAAGTTGTAAAATAAAATGAAAAATGAAGTACTGGAAGGGGTTGAAAGTTTCAAGTATTTGGGAGCTGTACTATGCAAATATGGTAAAATGGAGAGTGAGATAAAAGAGAGAAAAATGCAAGGGAGAAAGGTGATTGGAGAACTTGATAGTATTCTCAAAGAAAGAATGGTTAGTCAGGAAGTAAAAAAGTCACTGAGAAACAGTGTGCTGCTCCCAACACTCTCGTATGGAAGTGAGACATGGACAGCAAGTGACGAGGACCTCTCCAAACTGAGAGCTGTGGAGATGAGCTTTTTCAGAATGGCAGCTGGCATGAATAGGCTAGATGGGCCAAGTAATAGGGAAGTGTATGAGTCCTTTGGAATGGAAGAGCAGGCTTTGGGCATTGATTGTGGTGTGGTTGAGTGGATAAAGAGAAGTTGTTGTTGTTGTTGTTGTTGTTGTTGTTGTTGTTGTTGTTGTTGTTGTTGTTGTTGTTTTGTTTTGTTGTTGTTGTTGTTGTTGTTGTTGTTGTTGTTGTTGTTGTTGTTGTTGTTGTTGTCCAAGCTGCCTGGCCGAACAGCCCCAAGGCCCCGAGCAAGGCCATAACCGAGCACCCCCACAGAACCCTCCCTGAGAGAAGTACTTTGAAGTGGTATGGTCATGTTCAGAGAATGGATGAAGACAGAATGCCAAGAAAGATATATGGAAGTCAGGTGAGTGGAACTGCTAGTAGTGGAAGACCACCTATGGTATGGGAAAAGAAAGTAGAAAAATATATTAAAGAAAAACTTCCACGTAGTGGAAGGGGCACGGGCAAAGGAGGCATGTCTTGACAAAGTAGCCTGGAGACGTTTCTGTCATGGCCATCCTCTAGCGGGGGTTTTCCAGAGGGAAACAAGGCGTCCTCTGCCATCTGCCTACTTACGCCCGGCAGATCATGACACCCAGCCCCCCTCTACACCACCTCATAACACCACACCATCCCTAAACCACACCACTATCTCCCCCAACTACCAGACCTCCCCCTCCCAGACCCAACTAGCCCCGCAGCATAGCTCACCACCTGCCCACCTACAACCGACACGTAACTCCACCCCCCTGCAGGCCTCATCCACCCATACACCAAGCCCACTATCAACCACAACCACACTTAGCTCACCACATAACCCCTCCCAGCCCCAGCCACACCTACTGGGGCTGTCTACACCAGTGTGCAGATATTATCTGGAAAGAAGGTGCTACTTTGGTCAAAAGGGCCAATATAATGGGAAGTCATGTAGATTTGCTCATCCCAAAATTTGCAACAACATAACCAGTCATGGAAAATGTAGATTTGGTGAAACCTGCAAATACCACCACCCATCCCTTTGCAAGACATCACTTGAGAACAAGACCTGTTACAATATGAAATGCCCAGCTTTTCACATTAACTCCCTCAGACATATATGACCCGATCGCGTCATATGAATAAGTCCACCAAAAACTCATATGACGCGATCGCGTCATATGGACTTATCTCTATACCTCTCCAATAAGTTTATGACGCGATTTTGCGTCATATGAGCTCAGTAAGTCCGATAAGTTACCATACGATAAAACCGTTGGTGGCAACCTCAGCCTCCTGCGATAATTCTAACGGCCGCAGTGTTGTTGTGAGTGTAGTGCGAGGCAGTGGCAATGATCCTGGGGCTCCCGCCTCCTCGGACTTACTGGAACATAATATGTCTGAGGGAGTTAAAGGGACTTGGAGATATGCTAGACCTAACACAAATGGTAGCCCAAAAAAATCTCTAGCTATGCGAGGACGAGACAGAGGAAAAAGGCAAGGAGGGAAAGGGCAGACGAAGAAGATGAAGAGACTGAGGGAGATGGAGGAGCACATAGAACACCTCGAGCACCTCCTGGCCTCCCAAGAGTGGCAAATACATCCCGAAGACTATTAGGTACACATAGTACTCCAAACAATCTCTCCCAAATCTTGTTTGCAAATATCCAAGGCCTAAAAAATAGAACCACGAACAAAGTACCATTTATTAGGGGCCTGCTAGAAGAAGGAAACGCTATATTTGCGGCTCTCACAGAAACTCACATTAAAGATCAGGAAGATAGTGAGGTATGGATTCCTGGTTACAACCTACATAGGGCAGACAGAACGCATAGATCACATGGAGGTGTAGCCTTGTACATCCATGACTCACTGATATGTACTGAATTCCTAAATAACAGTAATGAAGTGGTGGAAATACTTGGAGTTAAAATAGAATCCCTAAATTTAGCAGTTATTGTTACATACAGGCCACCAGACTCATCCCGAGAAGAATTCAAAACCCAGCTCAACAAAATAAAATCAGAAGTGGAAACCCTGGGGAACCCAACACCAAATATTATATGGCTAGGAGACTTTAACCTACCAAACATTAAATGGAGACAACTAGAAAACCAGTTAGTGGCAAACAACACCGGAGAAGCAAATACGAGAGAGCTTTTTGAACTTTGCGATTTTTTTAGTCTTACCCAACATATTGCTGAACCCACACGGGAAAACAATATCTTAGACCTGGTCTTCACTAACAACGACTCTCTAGTACACAGCATTAACATATCGGACACAACATACTCAGATCATAAATTAATTGAGATCAAAACAACCTTAGAAAGTGTACAGACAACCTCAGAATCGAGAACAAAAACTGGCCCCTTCAGTAAATTTAACTTCAATAACAAAAACATTAGGTGGGTAGAGGTAAATCAAGAAATGGAGGAAATAGACTGGGAAGATTTAATGGATAACCTGACACCAGCAGAATGTCTAGTCTTAATAACAGAAACCATGACCCAAATCTGTAGCCACCATATACCTGCAAGACAAACAAAACGAAGAAGCAAACAAGATCGGGAAAGGAGGAGGCTGTACAGAAGAAGAAAATTACTCGCACAAAGACGCACACATCAAAATCTACAGGATAGGCAAAAGGTCGAAATAGATAGAGAAATTGTGGAAATTGAACAAAGGCTAAGAATATCATATGAACTACAACATATGGAAGAGGAGAGGAAAGCTATTGCAGGTATAAAGGAAAATTCCAAATACTTCTTTTCATACGCCAAACAAAAGGCTAAAACAACATCAAACATCGGCCCACTGAGCAAAGGGGACGGCTCTTTCACAGGGGACAAAAAGGAAATGAGCGAACTCTTAAGCAGGCAGTATGAAATTGCATTCAGTGAGCCTGATGAAACAAAAGTCATCAGAGACCAAAATATATTTTTCATGGAAACCTCCCCCACGGAAACCCCTCAGATGCTGGATATTGATTTCGGTCCAAAAGACATAGAAGAGGCCATTTCCAACATGCCATCCCACTCGGCACCAGGCCCGGACTCATGGAATTCGATCCTAATGAAAAAATGTAAGGAAAACCTCTCAAAACCCCTGGCTATAATGTGGAGAAGGAGTCTAGACACTGGTGACATACCAGATAGCTTGAAAAACGCAATAATTGCCCCACTGCATAAAGGAGGGAGTAAAGCACTACCAAAAAACTACCGCCCGGTAGCTCTAACCTCTCACATCATTAAAGTTTTCGAGCGACTCCTGCGAAGCAAAATTTCAACATTCATGGAGACAAATGAACTACACAACACCGGTCAACATGGGTTCAGAGCGGGAAGATCATGTCTCTCACAACTTTTGGAACACTATGACAAAATTCTTAAAGCGCTAGAAGAAAAGAAAAACGTGGATGTCATTTACACCGATTTTGCTAAGGCATTTGATAAATGCGACCATGGTATAATAGCCCACAAACTGAAAGCAAAAGGTATAACTGGGAAAATCGGACGGTGGATATACAATTTCCTCGTAAACCGAAAACAATCGGTAGCAGTAAACCAAGTCACTTCTGAGCCTTCGGATGTCAAAAGCTCAGTGCCCCAAGGAACAGTGCTAGCGCCCCTTCTGTTCCTCATACTAATATGCGACATAGATACCAACACCAGACACAGTACGGTGTCGTCTTTTGCTGATGACACAAAATTAAGCAAGATAGTAAACACACAAGAGGACACGGGCCGACTGCAGGAAGACATGAATGTAGTGTTCCAGTGGACCAGGGAAAACAACATGCAATTCAATGAGGAAAAATTCCAATTAATACGGTACGTAGATAATAATGGTGTTAAAGAAATTACAAATTACTTAACAGAATCTAACCACATAATAGAACGGAAAGACAGTGTGAAAGACCTTGGGGTATTAATGTCTGAAAATATGGGTTTCAAAGTACATAACCAGGTCAAAGTGGCGGCTGCGAAACGTCTAACGGGTTGGATTCTGCGTACTTTTAAAACACGCGGTGAATTGCCTATGATAACGCTCTTCAAATCTCTAGTGCTACCGCGGCTTGAATACTGTAGCGTATTAACATCCCCATACAAAGCAGGTGAAATAAATGACGTAGAAAGTGTACAAAGAAATTTCACTTCGCATATAAGTTCGATAAAACATCTACACTATTGGGAGCGTTTAAGAGCACTGAATCTGTACTCACTGGAACGTAGAAGAGAACGTTACCTAATAATATACACATGGAAAATCGCAGAGGGTTTAGTACCAAACCTACATACTCCGATAGTCATGAAATTCAGTGATAGGAGAGGCTGGGAATGCGAAATCCCCCGGATGAATAACAGGGGTGCTATGGGCTCTCTGCGAGAGGGCTGGTTATCACACAGAGGCCCACGTCTCTTCAACAAACTCCCACGGCGAGTAAGAGACATGAGGGACATCTCGTTAGACAACTTCAAGAGAGCCCTAGATGTCGAACTGCAAAAAGTGCCAGACGAGCCCATCCTCGCAAGCGAGCGAGCTGTCGCTTCAAACAGTCTACTTCACCAAATCACCACCCATAACGAGGGGCGTCGCGCTCCTTGGTGCCGCTAGAGGAGCGGCGAACACATCCAAAGGTATCCAAAGGTAAGGTCCGAGATGATATGGTTATTTTTTCAGGTCTATTATATTTATACAGTCGACACTCGATTTAACGGACTAATAGGGGGGAGACCGAGTCCGTTGCTGGAAAAAGTCCGTAGCTGGAAAATTGCCTTCCTTTTTTTTTTTTTTTTTTTTTTTTTTTTTTTTTTTTTTTTGGAGGGCTGTACTGTCCCTGAAAACATAATAAAGGTCGTATTTATAATTGATATGATAAATTTCACATGGGAAAAAAAAAAAGGAAGGATATCCCCTGTATATCCGCTGTAGGCCTACTCCCTCCCCTCCCCGTCCCGGCCTCGACCCCGTTACTGTGATATGTTGATAAGCCTTGTGCTACACCCTATTGATAATGCAAAACTATTGAACACACTTAAAAGTGTATGTTATTTGGTCTCTATATAATCTGTGAATCATTTCCGATATGATAGAATTAACCCTCTCACATCCTGACGCGATTTTTGAGCCTATTAGGGATACTTTAAATCCTTTGTTACCGTCAGGGGTATCTATAAACCTTTAGTTTGTTTACTTCAACCTCTGCAGTTGTCTTTGAGTTAGCTGTGGGCAGAAAACTAATTTTGGAGAGGTAATTATAACAGTGAGAGTAATCTATTTCTTATTGCTAATCTCGCAACCTCTGCGTCCTATGGTCGTGAGAGGGTTAAAGACATTTTTTTCCACCAACTCATAATCAGCAAAAACGACACAAATGTCAATTAAAAACATGTTATAATATTTCCCCATCATTTTGTGTATACTGTGGGAACAAAAAAAAACAAAAATCTATCAAACGTAAATCTCCCGTCTCGGAAGCTCGGCGCCTAGACGGAGGGGAGGGTTGAACTATTTTTTTGACTATCTTATTTATTGTTTATCTATGTGCTGGAAGGATATTATATTTTTCAATTCCATCGCATTAGAAATGATTCAAAGATTACAAAAAGTCCAAATAAGACATAGTTATGTTAATGTATAAGGGATTTAGGTAGGTGCATTAGAGAGATAAATAGATAGAGCAACGGACTTTGCTCCAACTTTTTTTCGAGCATCGGACTTTGTCTGTTGTGGGTCCATTGTCCGGCTTTTGACAGTCCGTTAAATCCGTTGTATCGGGGTCCGTTAAATCGAGCGTCGACTGTATATACATTTATTTTTTAGTTTCTTCCCTAGACCTCCATCAAGCTTAACCCTCCAGTCCCGGTCCCCTAAGCTCCCCCGTATACTGTGGTGATTCGGCGATTATTGTGCAATGTTAATTCAGCTGAAACTCAATAAAGACAACATTGATTATTATGAATAAAAAAATAAAATGTTCGTCTCACCTTCGTCTGTAGAATGGCGTTGAGTAGACGTCTCTAGCCCTATTGGTTGCAGAATGGCGAATATGCGAAGGAGTGGGTTTTTCTGAGGGAATTTCTTGCAGCGTTCGGATGCCTCGCCCCGGCCCCGGCTAGTGCGCACCTAGTCGCTCGTCGCACCAGTCTTTGCGTCCGATAGGCGATTTTAGTTTTTGATGTTGACAATTGGATGTTTGTTAAGATTTTTAGAGTTAGTTTGAGGACAATCATATAAAAGTACTGTATGTGTAGGCCTATTAGTGTGTCACTGTCACTGATATTGCTCATTTTCACTCGATACCATACTTTTTATTACTACAGGTAATTGGGCTAAGTTATTGTAATATTAGGCACTGATTATTTGTTATCACAGGTGTTTCTTATCAATGTCGGTTGCCCGGGGCAGCTTAGGTGGCTTGGGTAGATAAGGGAGACAGTGGCCGCCCAGAAAACGATGAGTCACCACGCTCACCCTCACTCATGACCTCATCTTCCTCATCACGCCTTTTGGCCTCCTCCATGGCTACCACGGACGCCTTTTCCAGTACCTGCTTCCTATAAAAGCGTATCTGGTAAGGCGATTTAGCTGGTGAAGGGCTTGGAGTGGCTTCACTCAAGGCAAACTTAGAGGTTGACCTCGAGCTCTCCCACTCGCTCACTTCACTCTCTTCACCTTCACCAGCTTCCGCGACACCTGTTTCCCCACCTTCAGGATCTGCATCGCTCTCATGTTCACTGGCAAATCCCTTAAACTCAGGTTCTTCGTCACTATAATAATATGCACTTGATGCGTAACGAGACAAATGGCCACTGCTCATCTCGTCAACATCACTATCACTACCAGCAAAATCTAGGTCACGCAAGGTTCTATCTATTCCTCCCGGAGAAAGAACATCCTTGGCGAGGGGCCGTCGTGTAATACAACGAGCCGGGGCGGGCGTCTTAGGAGGCACCGAATCGGACACAGTGGAATCAATTTTTTTGGTAGTATCCATAATGGCGTCAGGCTAGAGACTGATGCTGTGCTGTAGTACGAGCGTGGTGGCTCTGCGTACTGCATGTAAACAACGAAAATATATGCGTGCGTTTCGAAAGCACAAATTCAAGCAATGGCGCTCAACAGGCCATCCGAGTTCCACGGCGCTAGTTCGATTTGGCCTCCTCAGAGCCCAACCGGGTACCGCGGGTTAAAAAAACATCCATTACATTCCCCTTCGAGATTATTTTGTACATTTTTTGGTGGGAAAATGTCACGGCTGAAGGCCAGTTCCTCACAATTACAGGCTCGCTATCGCCCACCAGTAAAAAATTGACACCTAAAGGTTACGAAAGGTTTTAATATTGACATAGAAATGGGGCGAAAGGTCTTATAATCGCCAAACTAATGGGCTGAAGGTCTTAAAATCTAAATATCAATGGGGCTAAACACGAGGGAGAAGGGGGCCAGAAAAACCAGCCCATCCCCCCTTAACCCTCCAGCCCCGGCTATGTATTATATATATATTCCCCGAAACCCGGGTGTTTTGGCCGAAAAACGTCTAGGCTAGGCTACCGTATATTTGTTAATCTGACTGCTTCCCGCATTCCCGCGCATCCCCAAGCGTAGCTGTGTTATTTACCTGTAGAATGGCGTTAAGTAGAGCACTCTAAGTCAACTGGTTGAGTTGTGATGATGATTTCATTGGAGATAACTTTATGGCAAAAACAGCCACTTTACACTACTTTTCGATACTTAACAACAACATACAGGCACACACGAACAAGCGACGCTCTCCTTCTTGTGGCCGGAGATGCGGGGCGTCGGTCCAGCCGGCTGTTGTTTACATGCGTCAGACCGACGCCTCGCACACGAAGCTCACAGGCTTTCAACCACTGGGTGTTCAAGAGCCCTTCCGGGTACTGTACCTGTTATATGTTTTTTTATGGGCGTTCAAGAGCCCTTCCGTGGTGAGAGGGTTAATCTAACCTCCAGTGAGCCATGTATTATGATTCCTCTGAGTTCACCCATTGGATTTAGCCCTCTTTGCTGAATCTGGAGGTTCTCAAAAGTGGTTCCCTAGGGCATGAAAGTGAAGTAAATAACAAGTAAAGCCCAAGGAAGCAATTTGACCTGAATATATTTTACAGCGAATTGTATTATTATAAAGGCCCATCCTCATATGGTGCCAATTGGGCCTATTCTACCCACATTCAATTCTGTTAGTTATCTTTAACCCAAAAATGGTGACTGTCCTCAATAGAGGTTTTTCTGGTGCACTACGACCGTCCTCAATAGATCCAAAGCATAAAAAAAAAAATTAGAAAACACCCCAGTGGCACTCAAGACAAAGCAATTTGTGATTAGGTGAGATAATTCCCCTCCATTACTTGCTACCTCCCCCCCCCCCCCCCTTCGCCTCCTTTCCCCCCTTTTCCCCCCATCCTCAATTATCAGCTATTTTTCCTATTATTCCCCCTTTTATTGGGTAATTTTCCGCGCAAATTTTCCCATCCCGGTCTCTTTAACACGGGTGAGTCAGCTAGAGATCCTTGCAAAACAGAGACTTCTACTGAGACTCGTCAGTGCTGCTCTCCAGCTCAGAGAGGGTGGATATACGTCCCCCCTGCTCTCGCCTCATGATACGACCTTGCGGCAATAATACGTCTTTTTCACCGCCCAAATGCTATTCCCACTTCTTTTATTGAGGAATTTGGAAGGAATCTGAGTGTAAAATAGAGGGAGTGTAAGAAACTGTTCTGGAAAGAAGTCAAGAAAGTTAGGGAAGGTAGCAAGGGAAACAGTAAGGGTGTGAAAGATAAGAATGGGAGAATGCTAGCCGAGAAGCAAGAGAGAGTCGAAAGATGGAGGGAGTACTGTACTTCAACGAGTTGCTAAATGTAAGGAATGAAGCGCCAGCAAACATAGTTGGATGGGGTATGGGAGGGAGAAGAAGAGAAGTAGTGGAGGAGGAGGTGGGGATCAGGAGGTCAGAAGTGTGGGAAGCCATGAAAAGTGTGAAGTTGGGGAAAGCACCAGGAACAGATGGAGTGTGTGGGGAAATGTTGAGGTATGGTGGTGAGATAGTGATCGAATGGGTATGGAAAATGTGCAAACTAGCATGGGAGAAGGCATAATAGTCCCCCTATATAAGGGTAAAGGGGAAAGAGGAGTGTGTGGTAACCACCGAGGAGTATGTCTTCTAAGCGTAGTAGGGAAGGTGTACAGTAGGGTAGTGATTGAGAGAGTGAGAGTGAGAACGGAGAAATGGATAGGTGATGAGCAGGAAGGTTTTAGGAAGGGAAGAGGATGTGTAGATCAGATTTTTACCCTGAATTGTGTTGTGGAGAAATATCTGGAAAAGCAACAAAAGGTGTATGTCACCTTTATGGACTTGGAGAAGGCCTATGACAGAGTGGATAGAGAAGGTACTGTATGTGGAAAGTACAGTAGGCCTACTTAGAATTTACGGAGTAGATGGCAAGTTGCTGAAAGCAGTGAAGAAGATGTATGAGGGTGCAAAGGCGGCAGTACGTGTGGAGAATGAGCAGAGCGAGTTCTTTGACCTAGTTATGCGAGTTCTTTGACCTGAGTGTTGGGTTGAAACGAGTGTGTGACGTCCTCATGGTTGTTTACTGTATACAGTATATGGATGGAGTCATGAAAGAAATACAGGGAAGAGCAGTGGATGTTGGTGTATCGCTGATAAGGGAGTGGAAGCTGCCTGTACTGCTGTTTGCTGATGATACAGTTGATAATAAATGGGAGTAGCAGGGTCTGGTAAATGTGTTTGGAACAGTGTGCGAAAAACGGAATTTGAAGGTAAATGTGGGGAAGAGCAAGGTTATGGTCTTCGAAAGGGGTGAAGCCACAGAGTGTGAGGTGAAGTTGAACGGTCAGGCTATGGATATTGTCAGCTCATTTAAGTATCTGGGCAGTGTGTTGAGTAAAGATGGGACTATGGATGAAGAAGTGCGGGAGAGGGTGCAACAGGGGAAGAGGGTTGTAGGAACGCTGAACAGTAACAAGAAATAGGGTGGTCAGTATGAAAGTGAAGAAGTCCTTGCATGACAGAGTGGTAATCCCGACACTGACTTACGGAAGCGACGTTTGAGAAGAGACTCAGACCAAGAGTGAGAGGGGTGGAAATGAGTTACTTGAGAAGTGCGTGCGGAGTTACATGGAGGGATAGACAGACGAATGAGGAAGTGGGGGGGGGGGGGTTGCTGGAGAGTGTGAGGGGGAGCACTGTAGTGGGCTGTTTATGGTGTAGGCAATGAGCGGATTGAGTAGTTAACTTATATTCTTACCTCATATTTCCTGAACATTGTTGCAGTACTCTGTAGAATTCTGTAAATTGTTTATGCACTGGATAATATTTGAAGAGGTCTTAAATAAACAAGCACGGGGCTTTATGGGGGTTTATTTAACAAGAAAATATAAGTCTGTAGCCCTTATTACTAATTTTGAGGTATTAGTTATATTACACTAGACGTCCCTTGCGTTGGGGAAATGCAATTATAAAGTACTTCTTAATGTGGTGTATACTCAGAGTTGAGTGTGTACCGTGATAAGTACTTTACTTAATACTTAATGAAAGTATTCTACTTAATAATAGAAACCTAGAACTATGAGCTGTTTCCTTGTAATTAATATGTAAAGAGAGAGAACAAATTATTAGAAGAGAATCACTAGAACTAATGAATGTCACTTATACTTATAAGGTACTTGTACACTTACAGTATATTGGTCACAAATCTTACCCAGAGGGTTGAAGTGAGGGACGCTCCTTGTGAGAGAGTGGTGTGCTGACTGACTTGCTCTACCTCTGCTTGAGGGAGGATGCGGCTCAGCAACACCATGTGACAACTGGGTGTGACAAAGTTGCTAGCAATTACTTCTCGATATCTTGGCAACGGATGTGTGATACCTTTTGGTGATCGTGGGATCCGTGCTTGCCTTAGCAGAGAGGAAGGTTACCAGCTTCTATTGTGATG
Organism: Paralithodes platypus; assembly: GCA_032716605.1. Classification (NCBI taxonomy): domain Eukaryota; kingdom Metazoa; phylum Arthropoda; class Malacostraca; order Decapoda; family Lithodidae; genus Paralithodes; species Paralithodes platypus. The sequence goes on from CM064566.1 coordinate 18,531,753, forward strand.
GTGTGAGCTTCTATAGGGAGATCACACCAACACACTTACAGTTCTTTTAAAAGGTTGTTATAATGGTGTGAGTTATATATGTGATTATATGGTTTATCTTAGAAGTGTACAGTCGCTTAAAATGCGCTGTTACACCGCTCGGCCACGTCAGCTAAGGCCCTCCTCAAGTTGTAGGAAAGAATAACTCACATATATCTAGAGACACATTGAATCATCCCTATGACTTATCTAACCCTGTACCCAGTGTATAGCAATGCCAATGAAAGTGTGATAAAGGTGAGGACCAAAAGTTACACGTTACCATTAACAGGTGCTTAAATTTTTCCTCACGCCTAAGCAACAGGTGATCAACCCTGAACGGAAGACGAAGGGAGTGACTTACTAGGATAAGGTTGTTGACGAGAGTCATGGAAGGGGGTCAGTGTAGTAGGAAAAATGATTTCCTGATTAACTAAGAAAACTAATTAGGTTAGTTGTACTATGAAGAATTTATGAAATTCATGAGGTTTGAGAATGCTCGTAAGAGATGATGAGGTCCAAAGAATTACCTGTGAAAGAATATGTTAATAGGAATGAACTCTGAGGAGAGGTTAGTTATCAAGGCAATAAATTGATGATAAGGAAGCGTGAAGATTAGAGAAATCCGTACTTCGCAGTGAACAAGTGCCCGACACATCCCATGATTATTAACTATTATTCTAAATCTAGACTATGAGCCAGTCAGTCACAGATGCTTGAGTCAAAGTAAGGTCGCATGCATTTATGTCCGTAGACAGAGGGAAAACACATACTCAGGACGCACAGACAGGGGAAGATACGAGGACCTACATGAATAAAGGCGTCTTTGTTTGTCACAGTCACAAGTTGAAGTTCGTCGGGGACGAGCAACATGTCTGCTGTATCAATAAAAGTCAGTAATCATCCGTGTAAAAGTAACGGGAACGGCATAATTCTTCAGTCATTGTAAAATGTGAGGGCTGGAACGGAATGTGGACTAAAATGGTGAGTGGAATACTGTATCTATTTATGAGAAATAGAGTATACTGTACAATTGTCTTACTCAAAATGCGGAAACAGGGCAAGCTGTTCCTTCTCGATGTCTGAGGCTGTACGGAGATGCACCACATGCAGTAGATCAATGGCTATCCATCACTGATATTACCATACTTAAAGAATTCATCACATTCGTCTTACTTGTGAGGTGTACATCTATACTTGTGATTCGGACATCTAAAATTCTAGACTCTATAGGGCTTTTGCTGCAGTCTCCAGGACAGTGAGTCTCTTTCTTAGCGTTTGTACTTCAGAAGCGTGGGCTATTCTAAAGAGCTCATAGGAGAGTAGGTCAGCAAATATAACAGTCCTCTCGTCGCACGTGTGTGAGTGCGAGTGTTTGGTTACCGGTGTAAAGTCATCAGGTAGTACCAAAATAAATGATCCGGAGATTACGATTTAATACGAGCTACGTCAAAACGTGAAACGTAACTGTAAGTCGTAAATCACCAGGCATCATCTGATTAGTTAATAGGGAACACACTAACCAGGTCATCTTTCTCGGGAGAAAGGGTAATATTCTACTCGTAGGGTTACTAATAGAATACTTCACACGCCCAGTAGAATGTACGTGGGGAGTGGCTTGCTCTGTCAGATATGCGACGTTAACAGAACGATGATTTGTATATAATACTTCACTCTCTGACTAGAGTGGTCTTACTTGAGTGGTCTCACTTCACTCTCTTACTAGAGTGGTCTCTACAAATGAGAGTAAAGCTGTAGATATTATATACCTTGATTTTCAAAAGGCCTTTGACAAAGTTCCCCACAAATGTTTACTGCTAAAACTAAAAGCGCATGGAATACAAGACAGTGTGTTGAAATGGATAGAAAATTGGCTCAGCGACAGAAAGCAAAGAGTAGTCATAAACGGTAAGGCATCTAAATGGACCAATGTAAGTAGCGGGGTACCCCAGGGATCGGTACTAGGACCAATTCTCTTTCTAATTTACATCAACGACATAGATGAGGGTCTCACCTGTACAATCTCAAAATTTGCTGACGATACAAAAATTGCAAATAGCGTACTCTCAAAAGAACAAGTTGACGATATGCAACACAATCTAGATAAATTGTCATGTTGGGTCCAAATTTGGCAAATGAGTTTCAATGCGGATAAATGTAAAGTACTACATATCGGATACCTAAATGAGAAAGCAAACTATTCGATGAATGGCACTCAGCTTAAGAATGTAAACAAAGAAACTGATCTGGGAGTAACAATATCGAGTAACCTAAAACCGAGTCAACAATGTTCAGAAGTTGTTAAGAAGGCAAACAAAATAATTGGCTTTATAGGCAGGTCATTTGAGCATAAATCCAAAGAAGTTATCCTAACCCTTTACAATTCCTTAGTCCGCCCTCTTCTGGAATACTGCGTTCAATCCTGGTGCCCTTATTACCAAAAAGATATAAACAAGCTAGAACGAGTTCAACGTAGAGTTACCAAAATGATACCTAGCCTAAAGAACAAACCATACGAAGAGCGTCTTAGAGAATTAAATCTATTTCCTTTAACCCAGCGCAGATTAAGAGGTGACTTAATTTAAGTGTTCAAAATCATCAAAGGCATCGACAATATGAACTGTAGTAAGTACTTCACTATCGACCAATCTAATTACACGCGGGGAAACGGTTGCAAAATTATTGGTAAATCTTTTAACTCACACAAATCTAAGAATTTCTTCTTCAATCGAGTTGTCAACTTGTGGAATGGGCTTCCCCAAGACGTTATAGACTGCAGCACCGTTGATTCATTTAAACTCCGCTTAGACAAATATCTCGCATCAAACCCGCGACTGACTGCGTTTGTAGATGAATAACTTTATTTTATCCCCCCCTCAGTTACTAACCCATCTGTCCCTTACTAACTTCCTAATCCTGCCACGGACATTAGTTCTAGGGCAGTAGTTCCCTTTCCAATGTTCCCTTACCCACTCTAAATCATGTTTGGACACTTGATCCTCAGTGTTTTGGAGGACAAGCAGCCTAGAAGGGTCACTAGACCTGTTGTTGCTTGATTTCCTTTGTACTCCTTTGTACTTGCTCAATTTCTTATTGAGTACTTCACTCTCTGACTAGAGTGGTCTTACTTGCTCAATTTATTACAACTGAATTTGTAAGTTGTTTTAGAATGCTCTTTTTAGCAAAACGAAGCTTCCGCCTATATTCGTTTGTCTGTGCGGAGCCAGTCGTGGTAGGTGCATTTGTCTGCACCGCCGAAGGTGATGGATCAGGTATAATATGGCCATCTACGGAGAGTTCTGGGCTCACCCGTTTTAACCTGTCACCTTGAATTACTTCTACCTTGTTGGTGGTAGGGTCTTGAACCTCAAACTTGTTACCGGATGCTGTGTCCGTAACGACATAGGATCCACTATACTTCGGCGAGAGCTTAGACATTCTCGTCGGATCTAGGCACATAACTTTGTGACCTACTTCAAGAACAGTTTGGTGTGCTCTTTTATGCTGTTTCCTTATCATTTCTGCACGGGATGCCTGTAAATGATCTCGGACTTGCTGGTGGATCTTGCTGAAGACTTTCAAGTGTCTCTTAGCGTCTAATATGGCTTGATAAGAATAATCTAGAGGAATATAGATTTCTGCGTAGCTTAGCTGTAGCCAGAATTCACGTCAGAATCTTGTCTTTACCCTCAGAAGCTAGTCTTTTATACCTGTCTGGAGGTTTTGGAAGACTCTTCAAGGTAATGTAAAGCCATTTAGGTTTTCCTTGACTTCTAGAATATGTTTTAATATTTGCATGATGTTCCAAGATTTCAAAGATAGCTATGGTAGCTGAGGTACTTTGCAGTCAACTAGCCCAATTGAGAATGGGAGCTGTTGTGCAAATACATGCTTTCTCAAATAGATATCACCCATTGATTCTTTCACTCTGTGCTTGGTTTCCATCCTGTTTTCGGCGAGGGGGTGCCTAGGAGAGAAATAGCGAACAAGTGAGTAATGTACGAGCCTGTTGGTAATTGGGTCTTTTGTATCCGTCTTTAAGCAGGAGTAGGACAAACTAGTCTGAAAGACTATATTCAACACAAACCAGCTGGTACTGCTTACATCTGGTGTCGCCTGGGGCATTTCAGCAATTCCAAAGAAACACTGTCAAATGGATGTGAAGCCTTCGGGTATTCCAGGAGTGTCACAGGTTTGGTGTCTTCTCAAGTACCTTGTGGTAGCACAAGAGAGTCTTTTGGCAAAGTGTTTACTATCCTTCTTAATAGTTTTCCAGTAGTACATCTAATTATCGGCCTCAAGAGTTGTTTCCTGTCGCACATATGAACTGTCCACACCTGTTGTTGTTGTTCCCTAAGCTGCCTGGCCGAACAGCCCCGAGTCCCTGAGAAAGGCCATGGCCACGATCGGGCTTTCCCACAGAGCTCTCATTGAGTGTAGATTGTATTGTTGGCGTAAGTGGTTGTGTGAAATGCAGTCTTCTATGATGTGTTTAATGGCATGGGGTGCTGTGTTACATCCCGGGCAGGCGTCGACAACGGAGTCATCCAGTCTCTTCTGATAGCTCAGGAGAGCTGGATGGTGTCCGCATCTCAGCCTGGCCAGGTGGACTCTGTCCTCGCGAGGAAGGGAGGATTCGGAAGGATGGATTTCGGGAGGTCGTGCATGCAGCTGCGTGTTGTCTGTGAGTGAGTGGATGGATCGGTGAGAGATATGAGTATGGATGTGGTTTTGGAAGTTGGTTCGGGGTGGGCAGGGAGGGAGAGAGGACAATAATTGTGTGTGATACCGTGTGCTGGGTGTTGTTTTGATATTTCTTGGTGTCTGTGGGTGTGTTGCCATGTAGTTTAGTGGGTGGTCTTGGTTCGTGGAGGCTGCTGCCAGGAATTGAGTGCCTCTCATATCCAGATGGTCTTTGACTTTGAGGATTTTGGTTTCTTGATGTAGGTGATCTGTGGGTGAAGTAGCTGTGCAGCCTGTAATGATCTTCAGGGCTTTGTTTTGAATAGTCTGTAAGGTCTTATGATGTGTTTCAGCTAGGTTAGAAGCCCAGGCTGGGCTTGCGTATTCCATCACTGATCTTATGTATTGTTTATATACTGTGGTGGTAGTTTCTTTGTTGTGTCCAAATTTTGTCTGAGCAAGTGACCTGAGGACGTTAAGTCTGGGTGTCAGTTTCTTTTTAATGTTTGTGGTGTGCTGTTTGAATGTCATATGAGTATCATATGTTACTCCTAGGATTTTGGGTGTGTGTGTATGTGTTAGGGGTGTGTTGTTTATGGTGAGTTGAGGGATGTATTCGTGTTCTCCTGTCCAATTTGTGAGCAGGGTTGCAGTGGATTTGGCTGGGGCTAGATTAAGTCTTAAGAGTGAGAGTAATCTTGTTTTGCAATACGGCTCTTGATCCTAGCTCACTCTTAGGATCTTGCAGGTGAAACTGGTCATGCTTGTTGTTGTTCCCTAAGCTGCCTGGCCGAACAGCCCCGAGTCCTTGAGGAAGGCCATGGCCACGGTCGGGTTTTCCCACAGAGCTCTCAAATAGTGTAAATTGTGTTGTTGACGTAAGCGGTTGTGTGAAATGCAGTCTTCTATGATGTGTTTTATGGTATGGGGTGCTGTGTTACAACCCGGGCAGGTGTCGACGACGGAGTCATCCAGTCTCTTCTGATAGCTCAGAAGAGCTGGATGGTGTCCGCATCTCAGCCTGGTCAGGTGGACTCTGTCCTCGCGAGGAAGGGAGGATTCAGAAGGATGGATTTCGGGAGGTCGTGCTTGCAGCTGCGTGTTGTCTATGAGTGAGTGGATGGAACGGCGAGTGATATGAGTATGGTCATGCTTGTTGACACAGTCGCTGCTATAATGATCGAATGCCGGAAAGAACGCGTAATGCGTGTTGTGTATGTACTTCGAGAGTGTTGACCCAACTGAGACCTATGCACCATTGACCTGGAACAGATTCCAAGGATGCGCAAACTAACTGCCCATGCTTGTTGGAACAGCTGTTACTAAATCAGTGCTGGGGATAAATCGGATCGAACACAGTACTGAGTACCGGAACAACTATGGGTGAAGCTCAATCTGTGAGACTTCATGTTGATGTGGTTATCCTTCAGATTCATTATGTCTTGGACATAGATGATTTGGACTTGTGCGGAACCTTGTATTTGCTTAGGTGCTTCTGCTATGCAAACTATCTGTGAGTTTCATAGGATACCTGTATCAAAAGGTGTCTACCGCCACAAGAATGTATTGGGGACTACGTGTGGGACCTTGGTGTGAGGCTTCATCCACCACGTAAAACTGGCTTAGTCACGTATAACCTTAGTGTAAGGTGTTGATTGTGACTCAAAATGTCGACCATGGAGGGGTCTCATTCCCTGCGACTCTGGGGAGTTTGTACTGCAGAGAGTCTGTCAATTTTAGTCTTGGGACTAAAGGATCTGACACGCTGGTAAGAACCAGAATCGCGAAGGAGGCGACTCATCTCTTGGTCTACGCGGGGTGTCTACACGAGGGCAATCCTTGGTGTCGTGTCCAAATACTGAACAAACGAAACAATATCCTCTTCGTGCGGGTCTCTCACGTTGTGTAGGACGAGGGTTCCGTGGTGGTTTTCCTGCCCTGCGAGGTCTTGTCTGCACTCGGGATCTGCGTTGTGACGTTTGATTTTGCTGTGGGCTTAATTTTTCTTGGTATGACCAACTTTATGGCAGTGGCCACACTTCTTAGGAATTGTACCAGTTCTTCTCCGAGGCGAAGGCGTCGGACTGGGTCTGCGACTCGCCCCGCAAGAGTGGTTTCTCCTTGCATTATGATTGCAGTAGTCACATACAGTAAACCCTCGCTATCTCGGACTAATTGGGGGGAGACCACTTCTGAGATGTCCGATTTTCCGAGATGTCCGAGGTCCGACTTATGTCTGACTTAATAGAGGGAAAATTCCGAATTAGAAGAGAAAAGTCCGCATCACCAGAGAAATTGAGATTTTTTTTTTTTTTTTTTTTTTTTTTTAATCTATTTAATGCATCTATCTCCCTTATACATATATATAACTACTGTATGTCTTATTTGGTCTTTTTTTAATCTATGAATCAATTCTAATACGATGGAATTGAAAACAATATTACCCTTCTAACACACAAATAATAAAATGAAAAAGAGAGTAAATAAAAATGTCTCCTTTGTCTTTCAGAAACATAAGTCTGTCTCGTATATGTTAGTATTTTATCGCTCGCTCGCCCCTAGCCACTCTCTCTCTATCTATTTATCTCTCTAATGCATCTAACTAACTCCCTTATACATTAACATAACTATGACTTATTTGGACTTTTTGTAATCTATAAATAATTTCTAATGCAATGGAATTGAAAACAATATTATCCTTCTAGCACACAAATAATAACATGAAAAAGAGTCAATATAAAAGTCTCCTTTGTCTTTTCAGAACCAATTAAGTCTGTCTCAGAATAGTTTGTGTTTATCGCTCACTCCCCCTCTGCAACTCTCTCTTTCTATCTATCTATCTCTCTAATGCATCTACGTAACTCCCTTATACATTAGCATAACTATGTCTTATTTGGACTTTTTGTAATCTTTGAATCATTTCTAATGCAATGAAAAATATAATATCGGACATTTTCCGAATACTTATATAAAGTCCGACAACGTCAGAGACTGTCGGAACGATGACGGAAATGTCCGAAAGGCCGTAGCCAGTCCGACTAGTACAGGTTTCCGTCTTCTAGAGGTCCGAGATGGCGAGGGTTTACTGTACTGTCTGTGATACTGTCACTATCTCACGAGCTCTTCTTGGATTGGCAAGAGGAATTAGCTCGGGGTCTGGTCTACGAGCTCTTCTTGGCTTGACAAGAGTAATTTGCTCGGGCTTTTTGTTGGGGTGGAGCCTTGGCACCAACTTGAGAAGAGATGCGGGAACAGTCTCTGCTGTAGCACCTGGAATCTCGGAAGCTGGGTCCGACGAGGTCTCAGAAGCAGTATCTGTGTCCGCAGCAAAGCTCGCATCAGTGTCCGAAGGTGACTCCGGGGACTCCGGGATAATCTCTAAACTTGGATGAGACCTTGGAGTTTGTTTAGCGACCGGGGTGATGGATTTCCTTGATCGGTGACCATCGTAACGTCCAGTGCTAGCTAAGTTTACGAGTTTTACCCATAAATCCTCGTAGTTTGATGTCTGAAATGGAGTGGTTGCTTGAGTGAGGTCTATAGCACTTCCTGGTTTCAGATAAAACTGGACAAAGGCAATTTTGTCTACGGCCTTTTTGATGTTTCGGGATTTCATGAACTCGTCTATTCTGCGTAGGAAAGAAAAGGGTCCAACTGGGTAGTTAGGACAATTCTTTCCAGAAAACATAGGCAAGTGGATTTTGTGCTGTGACTGAGCATCCACGTGAGAATTGCCTCTGGCTGTAGCTGGAGCTGTAGCTGTCATATCTGTAACTGTCATAGCTGTAGTTATAGCTGTCATAATTGTAGGTGTACTAAGTTCTTCTGAAAACTTCTCTACACTTGACTCTACTTAAACTTACCCTAGTCCTGGAAATTTATAAATATTAAACTTACCTTTGGAATGCAGGTATTGTACACTATCGTTTGTACAAATGTTTAAAATGTAGGACGTTTGTAGGGGAAAAATTCTGATAAGGGCGTGGCTCTCAGAATAACATAACCTTGGTACCTGGGCGACACTAAGGGCCTTATATTTGATGTGCAAATATGTTAGAAGTTCGCTTGCGCTAAGGATGTATCAGGGTGGCCCGATGTCTCCTTGAAAGAGTTAGCGAGTCGTTCAGTCAAGTCGTCAATGTCAAAAGCATTTTTGTCCCTTCTTCTTTCTCAAACTCTGTGTCTGACTGAGGCTCAATTCCCGCTCCTTCTAATTTCTCTTCTGAGTTGCTAAGAGATTTTAAGGGCATTGGGGCAAATGACACTGTTGGTAAAGATACCTGGACTGAATGTCATTGACAAATAATCCCTCAAAAAAAAATGTAGCACTGGTACAAACAAAATTGATAGTAGGGATTTCTCTTAACCACACACCCGTACCCAAGTTTGTATGGATGAATAATGGTGGTTAGTCTGATGAGTTCAGCAAAAAAAATTATACAAGGAAGTCTAGGAAAATTCAAGTTAGCAAGGCACTGTATAGGGATACTCTCTTACTAAGAAATTCAGGATAGTAAGGCACTATAGGGATAGCCTATTCTCTTACTAAGAAATTGAAAAAGACACACAACACGAAATAACAGAAAAGAAGGGTTTGATCACTGTTAGAAAACCTCTTAATGTACTGTTACTGCAAAATAAAATATATTACTGTGAGACCTTTAAATGTAAAATGTCTAAGGGCAAATTATTTAAGGAAGTAAGTATATTTTCTCTTAGTGTGAGATTAAAGTTCTTGAAACAATACTTGAATTGACTAAACCGAAAATATGGTTAAAAATGTACGTACAGTAACACTTTAAAATTTGTTAAGTAATTAAGTAGTGGATATCAAGATAATTAATTCACTGTGGCATTGCTGTGTTGTAAGTTTACTAGTAGGCTAAATTCACTAGTATTATTACGTGTGTATTGCAGTGTTACACTAATCACTAACCTAATACAATAATTGGTACTGCTTGTAGGTTGTGTTGCTTGAAGACGTCTATCAGCTGTTTTGATGGAAGTGTTCTTGGAAATATCCGTAGAGTTTCTGCCTCTGGGTGACGTCATGACTGTTGAGTGTAGTGTGACGTCACTCTTGTCATGACGCGCGACGTCATCCACGGGGTGGGGTGGAGGGCGCGGTTGGTGAGGCGGTGGTTGGTTTTTCTGGTCGTACTGGTTGACCCGTGTTTGTTGCCTGTTGATGCACGGGGCCGTGTGGGGAGCGTCTAGTCAGCGATTATGTAGCTAACATCTTGTTATCTACTCCTCCAGTACCAACTCACTCTGATTTTCACTTTTACTTCTTTCTTCACTGAATACTTTTGTCTTTGTACACTACTTTTTTTTTTTCATTTCCTTTTAGCTCAGGTATTATATATTGTCTATAGTTGTTGTTCTAGGTTGCTATGCGGTTATTAAGTGTCTAATTAATTGTTCTTCGGAGTGTTTTTTTTTTTTTTTTTTTTTTTTTTTTTTTTTTTTAATGGTTTGTTTTACTTTAGGGGTTAATCGCATCCCTTTAAGCTGCCAACCAATATGTAGCGGGCTGTTTATGGTGTAGGCACTGAGTGGATTGAGTAGGGTTAACTTATATTCTTACCTCATATTTCCTGAACATTGTTGCAGTACTCTGTAGAATTCTGTAAATTGTTTATGCACTGGATAATATTTGAAGAGGTCTTAAATAAACAAGCACGGGGCTTTATGGGGGTTTATTTAACAAGAAAATATAAGTCTGTAGCCCTTATTACTAATTTTGAGGTAATAGTTATATTACATTAGACGTCCCTTGCGTTGGGGAAATGCAATTATAAAGTACTTCTTAATGTGGTGTATACTCAGAGTTGAGTGTGTACCGAGATATGTACTTTACTTAATACTTAATGAAAGTATTCTACTTAATAATAGCAACCTAGAACTATGAGCTGTTTCCTTGTAATTAATATGATCTCCTGTAAAGAGAAAGAAGAAATAATTAGAAGAGAATCACTAGAACAAATGAATGTCACTTATACTTATAAGGTACTTGTACACTTACAGTATAATGGTCACAAATCTTACCCAGAGGGTTGAAGTGAGGGACCCTCCTTGTGAGAGAGTGGTGTGCTGACTGACTTGCTCTACCTCTGCTTGAGGGAGGATGCGGCTCAGCAACACCATGTGACAACTGGGTGTGACAAAGTTGCTAGCAATTACTTCTCGATATCTTGGCAACGGATGTGTGATACCTTTTGGTGATCGTGGGATTCGTGCTTGCCTTAGCAGAGAGGAAGGTTACCAGCTTCTATTGTGATGGTGTGAGCTTCTATAGGGAGATCACACCAACACACTTACAGTTCTTTTAAAAGGTTGTTATAATGGTGTGAGTTATATATGTGATTATATGGTTTATCTTAGAAGTGTACAGTCGCTCAAAATGCGCTGTTACAGCACCTTGGGATGGTTCGGCCATGTGGAGCGTGTGGGGGGTGAGAGAGTGGCTGGGATTGTGTACGAGAGTGAGGTGGAGGGACGGAGAGGGAGAGGTGGACCGAAGGAGGGGTGGAGGGATGGGGTGGGGAAGTGTGTGAATGGGGGCTGTGCTGGTTGGGAGGAGGGGCATCGACTGACTGGGGACAGAGGTGCGTGGGGGCGGTTCGTTCGTGGCCACCCCTTCGGGGATCGTGGCGTCAGGCAATAGATAGATAGATATGTTCATATTAAAAGCAAAATAGGCGCATATTGATAAGTATTAATTATATATATGCTATATATGACGATTTTCGTCAGAATAGAACCAAATACCATCGCTTTGCGGGAGGGTTTGAACTACTATAGCTTCGCAGTTTATGAGTTAAGCAACTTTATTAGGCTTGCTAATGTCTTTGGTTCTGTTCAATTACCTGTTACAGTAATCAAGGAATAAATTATATTTGTTTTCTGGCCAGGGTGTGTGGTTCCGGAAGTTCTACCTGATAGTGTGGCAGGGTACGGTGGAGGTACCCGAGGCTGTGCTGAGAACGGTGCGTCTAGCCGTCACTGCCAAGGATGTGGACCAGGCTAGGGTCAGGGTGGCCGTCCTTGTCTTTGCCTCGCAGGACGGGGTGGAATATGTACTTAGTGTTGTGTCTACCAACTATATATTCTCAGCGGATGACAATCTCCTCAATCTGGACGACATTCTACCTTTTGATAGTCTAAATAATTATACGGTAAGTGTTTTGTTGTTCTCTCATACCATCGCATATCTTAATTATACAGTAAATATGTACTATGCTTTTCTTGCTACCTGATTTCTTGATAATTGTACAGTAGCGGTAATTGTTTGGATGTAGACTAGTCCAGAGTCAGGGCGGTTAATTTGGTCTTTGCCAAACAGAACAAAGTCAAATACAGTATATTATATACTATACTAAATCTTAGTGTTGTGCCTACTAACTGTATCTTCTCGGTAGACAAAATCTTTTCAATCTCCATGACGTATTTTCCATTTGACAATCATAATAATTATATAGTAAGTGTATTGATGTGGAGCAATGAGGGTCTGTGTGGCCCCCTTTTCTATGCCTTATAGGACGGAGTGGAATACATCATACTCTTAGGTCACCCCGCATTTTTGGATGGCTGGCATCCGGCCATCAAGCTAGTTTTTCTGCCTCCCAAACTCCACCTCCCTCATTCAACCACTCCATGAAGAAATAATCACCAACTTTAAATATAACTAGGAGACCCTAATGTTGGACTACCTAAGAGAGATGACGGACAACAGAGAGGAGAAAAGACTGCTGATAGAAGAGGACATATTTGAGGTAGACGCGGAGGCCTCATCAGATGAGGACTTGCCTGAGACTGACCCAGATGAACCACATCCACAAACCGACACAGGGGCCTGGGTGGGGCTTTGGTTTCCCAGGCGTTTCCGCATCCTCCTCAGCTCCCCGCCATGGAGTGGCTTCGGTCACCCAGGCTTTATTGTGGTCGGCAGGGAGGGTTCTGTGGGGGCGCTCGGATATGGCCTTGGCCGTGCTCGGAGCCTTGGGGCTGTTCGGCCAGGCAGCTTGGGGAACAACAACAACAACAACAACAACCGACCCAGATGAACCACAACCTCAGACTGCGTACAGCTTGCCCGGGACATGGGCTGATTCAGAGGACTTCCAATTTTCCCCAGTTGCTATGAACTTTTCTTGAGTTTGAGAGGTTCACCCAGACAGACCCTGACCTATTGCTTTTTTGTCTGGAGTTTATAGTGTCTGTGCATTTATTTTAGCTTACACTGTGCCAGACGACCTATACCCTGTTTCAAATAGGTAGTCCAGAAATTGTGAACCCTAACCTCTGTAATTAAAAAAGGGCTAGAGCTAATGTGCTGTAAATTTACACACCTATTCCTTGGTTGACCCTTCCCAAATGGTACAAAAATTAGGTCGATTACTGTAGTCGTTTGTGAGTTATAGTGGTTAATGGTCAAGAGTTTTGGCCTACTTACTTGGAATAGGGTATAGTTGTTGAGGCGCCATGTTTATTTATCAATCAATCAATTAACTGCTTGTGATTTTGCAAATGTAAACTCGGGGTGGTTGGTGTATTCCAGGAGTCTCGTCGGTACCTGATGAAGCCGTGTGACTCCCTCAAGATTCACATTGTGATTAGTCCTTTGAGCGACCACAAGCTGGATGCTGCTGGAGTTACCTGATGCCCCACCACCACCACACACCACCACGAGGAGGAGGAGGAGGATGGTGATGGTGGTGATGATGACACTGCCCAATGCTTTCTTTCACTCTCGCTAGCGTAACTCACCTGTTCGGGGACTTGTGTGATGCATTTAATCTCATGTTATTAGTTATATTTCACTCTGTAATATAATTCATTTTTCTCATACTAATAATGCATTTGCGCTCATAATGCTCATGTTTTTGTCACTAACTTCATTGTTAATATATTTTCTTTTCTTTTCTTTTCTTATTATCCCATTCAGTAACTTTTATTGCCTTGTGTGTATTTTCTTGGACTCATGCAATGTAGTTTTATCTCATGTTTCATTAGTGCAACTAATTTTTCTCAAGTTTCATATTCTGCATTTTGTTTTTCATTGCCTTCTCACTCATTTTTCAGATTCATGACATGCATTTACTCACTACAGTATTCATATTATTCTTCATATAACATTAATTTTATATTTTCCTTACTGTGTACTTAATAACTCGTTATACAGTATGTCTTTCTGTCAAACAGTGTAGCTATACCTATACTTGTTTTGTTTTTTTCAACTGACGGTAAATTGCAAAGTTCCCATCAAGATTTTTCAGTTATTTTGAAGATTTTGTAGTTAAATATAGTGCAACTTATATAAAATTATATAAACTTGGTCTTAATATGGTACAGACACATAGTGGTTTCATATATTTCCATTAAGTATCGAGAAATTAGCTGCTAAGGGGTTCAATTTATCGTCAGATAAAACAGAGTATAGTACTGTCCTCTTATATGCATGCATTCAACTCTCAAGTCTCATTTTCTTGTAGCCTATCTTTTAAAACTTCATTCATGTCATTCATTTTATTGTATATCATCCTATCATGTGATGTCTTACTTTTGTTCTCCAATATACCAATAGCTCCTACTGTGTGACTCATTGCCTACTATTATAATTTATTTGTATTCTTTTATTTCAAAGTTATATTTTATTAAGCGATATTTCTACATATCGATTTTGATAAGTTATTTTGCCTTTACCTTGTGTCGTCCAGTTTTGGTTTTGGTTTGTCTGTCTTGCAGGTTTTTAATATATATTTCATATGTTCCACTCTCATTCATGCCTCACATTCTTCTCTTATTCAAGTTATGCTAATTTTTGTTTATGTGTCTAATATAGTGTCCACAAAAAGAGAGACCTCAACCCCGTAGCCCACCCTAAGTAAGGGAAAGGGTTTGGAGTGTGGGATCAGTTCCCAGAGCAGTGGATGTTGGTGTATCGCTGAAAAGGGAGGGAATTGAGTGGAAGCTACCTATACTGCTGTTTGCGGATGATACAGTTCTGATGAGTGATAATGAATGGGAGTTGTAGGGTCTGGTAAATGAGTTTGGAACAGTGTGCGAAAAACGGAATTTGAAGGTAAATGCGGGGAAGAGCAAGGTTATGGTCTTCGAAAGGGGCTTGAAGTCACAGAGTGTGAGGTGAAGCTGAACGGTCAGGCTATGGAGATCGTCAACTCTTTTAAGTATCTGGGCAGTGTGTTGAGTAAAGATGGGACTATGGATGAAGAAGTGTGGGAGAGGGTACAACAGGGGAAAAGGGTTGTAGGAATGCTAAAAGCAGTAACAAGAAATAGGGTGGTCAGTATGGAAGTGAAGAAGTCCTTGCATGACAGTGTGGTAATCCCGACACTGACTTACGGAAGCGAAGCATGGACGTTGGTTGAGAGACTCAGACCAAGAGTGAGAGCAGTGGATATGAATTACTTAAGGAGTACGTGCGGAGTTACATGGAGGGATAGACAGACTAATGAGGAAGTAAGAAGGAGGTGTGGTGTGGAGGTAGATGTGCTGGAAAGTGTGAAAAGGAACAACTTGAGATGGTTCGGCCATATGGAACGTATGGAAAGCGAGAGAATGACTAAGAGGGTGTACGAGAGCGAGGTGGAGGGACAGAGAGAGAGAGCTAGACCGAATGAGAGGTGGAAGGATGGAGTGAGGAAGTACACGAATGAAGGCAGTGCTGGTTGGGGGGAGGGGCGTCGACTGACTGGGGACAGAGGTGCATGGGGGCGGTTCGTTCGTGGCCACCCCTTCGGGGATCACGGCGTCAGGCAATAGATAGATAGATAGATCAGTTCCCATATAACTGGGGACACATGTAGCATCAGTTGAGTGTATTATTGTAATGTAAAACTTGCAAAATAAACAAACCAAAATGGAAATGACACAATCTAAAGACAAAAGAACTAATCAAAGTCACAAAAACAAAGATTCCACTCTGACACTGTTAACTGCTCCCATGCCCCACACCCTTCCCATTATTTAGTGTGTGCCAGGGAGGATGAGGCGCCCTCTCTTTGTACGGACATTTTACTGTATACAGTATGTAAATATATATAGCTATACCAGTTGTATGTGTGAAAGTTTAAGCTGTCCATCACATAAAATTACTCAATCTATACTTTTTCTATGGCAGACCTCATAAATGGACATGTTTTTACACTTTAATTTGAGTCTGTAGCCAATCCTATTTCTAATTGTATTTTTGAAAGTTGGCCATAATAAAGTGTGTAATTTATAGATAAGTGTGGTTAAGAGAGTCTATGAAGAGAACACCACGTGAGCAGAGGTCTTTATGGACAAAGTTTTGATGTTTACCTTCATAAGGTATAGTGGCATAAATTATATCAGTGAAGTCTCTAGCTTGGGTTCCACTATTTTAGAATTCAATGTTGTTGTCGTTCTCTAAGCTGCCTGGCCGAACAGCCCCAAGTCCCTAAGGAAGGCCATGGCCACGGTGGGGCTTTCCCACAGAGCTCTCAAGGAGTGTAGATTTCATTCAGTAATTCAACATACTGTACTTGAAGATGCCAAAAGGTTGAGGTAAATTTCAGCATTGTATATGCTGAAATTGCATATTGTACACTCGGATACCATAGTCTCTAGCCCACTCATAAATGACAGTGGACTTCACCTATTTCTAATTATGGAAGTATATCTCTTGAAACGATATTATGAATATAATTCTCAATTCATCAACTACAAAACTATATATTATAATGTAAAACTTGCAAAATAAACAAACCAAATCTTATACGAACACAGTAAAAAGACAAAATAACTAATCAAAATCTCTATGTGGAAACAACGCTTAAGTAAAATAATAATTTATAAATAAAAGAACACAATCCACCACATAGGGTGTACATTACTACATGAGCAAGTTAATATGGTTCCCAAGCAAACTAATCACACACATAACAAAGCACTATCGTCACGTTCAAGGAATTAGTAAATTTGGGAAGTCGGGGACGTTCTGGTAAATTTGACTAAACTCTGCATGAATAAAGAAACTACAGTTAGTGTCAAAATGTTCTATTAAAATCAAATTTGCAACTTGACAAGACATTAACAATAGTACAAAATACAAATAACACTCATTAACGATAGTGCTATCGGGTAGGTACCTGTAAGCATAGCATGCCTCAAGTGACCTCTAACAATAACTACCCTACAAATAACCTACATTTATTGTACAAATAAACTAAGGAAATCGCAAAAGCGAGTATTTGATACTATCGACAATGAATAAATACAATATAATAAAGAGAAATAAGTGCAAAATATGAAGAAGCAATAACAGATTTTTACAAAGAGAACTCTTTTTACAAGAACAATTAATAAAAAAAATATTATAGAAAATTAATAATAACAATATTTATTGAAAAGCAAGTTAATCCAAAAATAATTCCAGATAGTTTTAATTGCATATAGAAAAACATAGGGGTCCACAAATTCTTATGAGTGTGCTATACTGTAGACTGATATCCGAGTGTGCTTTATTGTAGTACACTCCATTTGGTGAAAGGCAACCCTGTCTTAACATTTACAATGTAGTAGAAAAGGACATTAAATCATTGTATTTATGTACAGTATGTAAAACTAAAAGTTGGAAGCTAATATGATTATCAATACAGTACTAGAGTTATTAGAGTCACAACCATTCCATGATACTGTAACTTAAATAATGTGAAGGTTCCCTTATAGTTGTATGTATGTATGTATGTATATACTCAGGTCCATTCCCCACTTTTCCTGAGCCCGAATAGGGACAACACAACAGAAGTTAAAGGAAGGTATATACTCTTTGGAAATCTCCCCAAGTATATTGGCTTTACTGTACCATTACTGTACTATAGTCCATTCGCTGTAAGTAGGCGAGAAATCATGACCTCTAATCCTCTGTAACTCAAAAATGGCGAGAGCATATTGGCTGTAAATTTCCACATCTATTCCTTGTCTGACTCCTCCCTAATGGTAGAAATATTAGCTCAATTACTTTAGTAGTTTTTGAGTTACAGAGGTTAGAGGTCATGATTTCTCGCCTACTTACAGCGAATAGACTAAAGCTGTACGAGTCTTTGGCTCAGTAGGGGTTTGCTATATGGTTTTTCAATTTAGGATCGGGTTTTCAGGAATAATCCAATCGTAAATCGAAGGAGACCTGTACTGTATTGGCAATGACGGAGCCAAATTGTTACCAATTTACAGTATTAGGGTTGGAATATACAGTTCATATTGTATATGAAAATCAAAATATAAAACTTGAAAATGAACTCACTGTTACTGTTCAAATTATTATAACAAACTCATTAAATTTTACACACTTAACAAAATCTATATGTGGAAAAATGCTTTTAAATTTATCGGAAATTAAACTTTGAAAACAACAAACTTATAATATCTCATCAGTAAAGACTCCTGCACTCATGGCATATCTCATAGCAGGTTTTTTATAAATATTGTACAGTTACCCACAGGAATTATCTCCTGTGATTTTATCTCCAGTCGGCCACCCCCAGCTATGTGGTATGTATGTAACTATGTATGTATGTACAGTATATACAGTACTCACAGGCCCAATCCCCATTTTTTTTTTTTTTTTTTTTTTTTTTTTTTTTTTTTTTTTTGGTGCCTGAGTATACCTATGTATAAAAGAAACTTTTGTAAGATTTAATTGCAAGTGCAGTTTACTATTGTTCAGTTGCTGTTGTTCCCCAGACTGCCTGGCCGAACAGCCCCAAGGCCCCGAGCAAGGCTAAGGCCATAACTATTGTTCAGTAGTTAAATAATGTTATCAATAAGTGTCCTAACAAACAACACTAACAACAACACTTGTGAAACAATCAGGCTATTTTTACTTCCTTACAAATTGACTAGTGTGTCGTTATATGTGCGATTAGTTTGCTTGGGAAACAGATTAACTTTCTCATGTTGTTGTTGTTGTTGTTGTTGTTGTTGTTGTTGTTGCTGTTCCCCAAGCTGCCTGGCCGAACAGCCCCAAGGCCCCGAGCAAGGCCAAGGCCATAACCGAGCGCCTCCACAGAACCCTCCCTGCCGACCACAAGAAAGCCTGGGTGACCGAAGCCACTCCAAGGCGGGGAGCTGAGGAGGGTGCGGAAATGCCCAGGAAACCAAAGCCCCACCCAAGGCCCTGTGCCCCTCAGCAATTTTGAAGGGAAAGTTGAGGGGCAAAGGAAAAATGTGATGCTTTGGCTCCCAATCTGTCAACCTCTAGGTTGGTAGTAGGGAGGTCAATCCACGGAAGAGACGCCGTCACTCAAGATCAATGAAATATATAAGTAAAAGGAACAGTCAGAGTAAGCTATGGGTATGGCAGAGAACGCTCAACTCTCACTCTGATAGACCAGCCCATCACCACACTTTCTCATGTAGTGATGTACACCCTATGTGGTGGATTGTGTTCTTTTATTTTTAAATATTATTTTTCTAAAGCATTATTTTCACATAGCGATTTTGATTAGTTCTTTTGCCTTTCTCCCCTCTGGTACTACTCTCCTTGGCGCGGTTGGGGGGCTTCGGAGCCGGCGACTGGGGCTTGATGGGGGAGGGTTAGGGTTATTTCTCTCCCTCTCCCCTCGAGCTTCTTTTCCCCCCCTTGTACTACTCTCCTTGGCGCGGTTAGGGGGCTTGATGGGGGATGGTTGTGGTAAGTTCCCTTCCTCTCTCCTCGAGCTTTCGTCGTCAGCTTGACTAATTTTTAGTAGTTTTTCCATTTCTCTTTCTATGTTTTTCCCCTTCTATTCTTATTCTGTCCCATTCGGTTGTCCTGGTGCAGCCTATATCTCATGTCTCCCTGGCCTGGCTAGGTAGTAGAATCCTGACCTGATTTGTCTCTTCGGTTGCTGATGTAGCCGAGCTGACTTGATTCCATTCGGTAATGCATTTTTTGCATCTCGCTGTGATTTTTTTATACCTTAGTCCTGATATTTCATTCTTCGCCCTTGATCACTTCTTGGTTGGTGCTGCAGTGTAGCAGTTCTTGCCTCATCCTTCGGCCCTGGCCTTTAAAAGCTCTGATGTGGAGCTCATGTGGTTCGGCTGAACTGATGAAATGGCGAGAAATGTCTGCGTGTCTTCACCTTCCTAGATTTGTTCACCTCCTGCCCTTCCCTATCTATCTTGACTTGATTAGTTGTCCATCTTGATCAAGTCTTTCGGGCCAGCCCTATGAGAGTTCTTTTGTGGAACTCAGTTTTCTGGTTAAACTAATATAATAAAAAAATAAAAAATAAATTGCATCTCGCTGCGATTTGTTTTCTACCTTAGACCTGATCCCTCATTCTTCGCCCTGATCACTTCTTGGTTGGTGTTGCTGTGTAGCAGTTCTTGCCTCATTCTTCGGCCCTGCCCTATAAGAACTCTGCTGTGGAGCTCATGTGGTCGGGCTGAACTTGTGAAATGTCGAGAAATGTCTGCGTGTCTTCACCTTCCCAGATTTGCTCCCCTCCTGCCCTTCCCTATCTATCTTGACTTGATTTGTTGTCCATCTTGATCTAATCCTTCGGGCCAGCCCTATGAAAGTTCTGTTGTGGAACTCAGTGGTCTGGTTAAACTAATTTTATATATAAAAAAAAAAAAAAAAATCATCAGCTTGACTAATTTTGAGTAGTTTTTTATTCCTCATTCTATGTTTTTCCCCTTCTATTCTTATTCTGTCCCATTCGGTTGTCCTCGGGCAGCCTATATCTCATGTCTCCCTGGCCTGGCTAGGTAGTAGACTCCTGACCTGATTTGTCTCTTCGGTTGCTGATGTGGCCGAGCTGACTCGATTCACTTCGGTAATGCATTTTTTTGCATCTCGCTGTGATTTTTTTCTACCTTAGTCCTGATCTTTCATTCTTCGCCCTTGATCACTTCTTGGTTGGTGCTGCAGTGTAGTAGTTCTTACCTAATCCTTCGACCCTGCCCTATAAGAGCTCTGTTGTGGAGCTCATGTGGTCCGGCTGAACTGATGAAATGGCGAGAAATGTCTGCGTGTCTTCACCTTCCTAGATTTGTTCATCTCCTGCCCTTCCCTATCTATCTTGACTTGATTAGTTGTCCATCTTCATCTAATCCTTCGGGCCAGCCCTATGAGAGTTCTTTTGTGGAACTCGGTGGTCTGGTTAAACTACTTTTATAAAAAAAAAAAAAAATGCATTTCTATTACTGTATCTTTGTCTTGTCCTCGTTTTGGTTTGTTTATTTTGCAAGTTTTACATTATAATTACAAGCGATATGATCATGCTGAAGAAGTTTGTTGTGACAGCTGTATGGTACATGTTATAATGTAAAACTTGCATAACAAACAAACCAAAACAGGAACCGCACAATATAAAGTATAAAGAACTTATCAAAATCGCTATGTAGAAAAAACGCTTTAGCAAAATATTATTTTTTTTTAAATAAAAGAACACAATCCACCACATAGGGTGTACATCACTAAATGAGCAAGTTAATCTGTTTCCCAAGCAAACTAATCGCACATATAACAACGCAATATCGTCACGTTCAAGGAATTTGTCAGAACTATATTAAAAGCGATATATTGATTCTGAAGAAGTATGTCAAGATAGCTGTATGCTACATGTGTAAGAAGTGTGCTGCTTTATGATAATGATCAGTGGGCAGTCAATACTGAAGATTTGATTTTTCTGAGAGTGGAATTAAAATATTAAACTTGAAAACAAACTAAAAGGTTACTGATCAAATCAATATAACGAACTCATTAAAATAAAAACTATTGAAACGACAATACCTGTACTCTAAACAAAATCTATATGGAAAAATGCATTTAAATTTATCGGAAATTAGACTTTGAAAACAACAAACTTTTAATATCCATACTGTATATCTACACCACTACAACAAGAACAACAAAAAACAACAAAAACAGAATTTACCTCCCAAGATGGGATGTCAGAAATATCCATTTACTCCAAGCTCTTATTTACTACTTGATAAACAGAGGTATCAGGTGTGAGAGAGAGAGTGCCCTTCTATCTATCCCTGTCTGGCAATTTAACACCTTACGAGCGGCCTATGCGGTTTATTTATGTGTACCGCACAGCGGGGTGTTTTTAGCCAAAATAGGGCTGTTTACGTGATCATTTTCATGCCTAAATAAGACCCAGAACGTAAAACAAGTACCTATCCCTGAAAGGGCATAAACAGAGCTTTCGAATGACACCATAACGATCCTTGTATGATGGATAGTTTTCTTGCAATAACCGTGCAACGCGAGTGCAAAAAGCAGGTAATTCGGTACTTTCAGTACATAATTGAGTATGTAGCGAGTGAGAGAGGGAGGAGGGAGCTGAGATTTGTGTCAGTAGGTTCGCCGCGGTGGTCTGGAGCAGTCATATGCTCGCTAGTCTCCTGCCACCACTTGTCTCTCTCTCTCAGCCACATTACGTGCTGAAATTGCCACTCGAGTTATGTCGAGCGCCGCCACATAGTCCAGCTTTATTTAACTCGACTTATGTTGCTCGCCGCTAAATAAGGGTTAAGGGGAGGCAGACCGTTTTTCTGGAACCCCTTCTCCCTAATGTTTAGCCCCACTAGTTTTGAGATTATAAGACGTTCGGCCCATTAGTTTGGCGATTTTAAGACCTTTCGCCCCAGTTCGTTATCAATTTTAAGACCTTTCGTGCCATGTAGGTGTCGATTATTTCCTGGCGAGCGATAGCGAGCCTGCAATTTAAGAGCAAGCGGCCTTCAGCCGGGACATTTTTCTACCAAAAAATGTACACATTTATCTTGAAGGGGGGTCTAGGGGGTGTTTTTCTAAGCTTGATGGAGGTCTAGGGAGGACACTAAAAAAAGTAAATTAATAAATTAATTAATAGACCAAACAAACGGTCAGTCTCCACTTAATCCAGGAACTTATCAGTTGTGAGCCACATGTACTAATCATGTCATCATGGGTCACTCCTGTATACTATACAGGTCTCCCTCGATTTACGATTGGGTTACATTCCTGAAAACCCGATCTTAAATATACAAATTGTATAGTGAACCCTAAGAATAATGGGGTAAATGGGGATGCATTCTCGGACCAGCCAAAAGTGAAACACAAACACCTAAAAACCTATAAAAATATCGTAAATTGGGGCATCGGATAGTGAGGGAGACCTGTAATGTAAAACTTGCAAAATAAACAAACCAAAACAGGGACGACACAATATAAAGGCAAAAGAATTTATTAAAATCGCTATGTGGAAATAATGCTTTAACAAAATCAAATTTATAAATAAAATCACACAAAACCACCACATACGGTGTACATCACTACATGAGCAAGTTCATCTGTTTCCCAAGCAAATCAATCGCACGTATAACAACACACTCTCATCATGTTCAAGGAATATGTAGTGTATCAAAAAAAAAATCACAAAATCTGTACTTTGTGGAAATGTTAGTAACTGTACAACTACTTTAACCCTCTCAGTCACATATGACGCGACCGCGTCATATGGCGGTATTGCCCAAAGGTATCATATGACGCTTTCGCGTCATACGAACTTAGTGAAATAGCTCAATAAGTAAGTTATATGACACATTTGCATCATATTGAGCTCAGTAAGTTAGGTAAGTTAGATCAGAATCTGTCCATTAGTGGCAACCCCAAATTCCTCCGACTTCTAACGGTCCCTCAGTGTGAGAAAGACTGTTGTGGGGGGAAATACCGGGCGCTCGGGCAACCCCTAATTTTCGTAAGTTAATATGTCTGGGGGGGTTAAAAACTAAATAAAACAAATAAATTCCATGATACTGAATTACAAAGTATAATAGTGCATCTTGGGGATACTCCATCAATTAACTTATTGTTTTGAAACAGCTGTTTATTGTACAGTGTTGATTTTATTTTTACTTATACAATAGCCAGATATTCAAACAGATTATGTGCTATAGGTAGTGCCAACAAACTTGAAAAAAATCTCAATCCCTGACCTCTTCGTAACTCTAAGGACCTTGAGCAAACTGGTTGTAAATATCCACACATATTTCCTGGTGGATTCTTCCCAAATTATATAAATGTCAACCCGATTCCTTTCATTAATTTTGAGTTATGAGAAGTTAAGGGATCCAGATTATTGTCAAGTTTGTTGGTGTTACCTATAGTTAGGATTTGCATAATTGAACATATGCTTTTCCTAAAGCTTGTACTGCTAATGATCATGAAGCTTTGAAACATTGAATTTTGAGTGTTCAAATTTGTTGTAGAATGTGATGATAAAGAATTTATAGAGAAAACCTTTTTTGAATTGTTGATGACTGAACTAGTGTTGTACATATTAGAAAAAGGAAAACAAAAAAACTTCATAATACAGTGTGTACATTGTGTGACTTGTGTAAATGCCTATGTATGCTGGGTGATAAAGCTCTTTTGTTGTTTTTGAGATTATCTGAATACCATATAATGGTTATATTAGTTGTACTGCATATGGCCAAATTATCCTATACTGTACTGTATAATTATCCTAAGTGTATCCCTCTCAAAGCTATTTTTCTTGTGCTAAATTATATGTATAGATTATAGTTGTGTTGTTGTTCTATGATGCAAAGTGAAGCTATTTTTCTGATTACTATACATTGGTGTATATTCAAAAGTCAAAGTTTCCTCAACTATGCATTAAGTTAAGTCACTGCCAAGAGTGTTTTAAGGTGGGATGGGCCAGTTTTTCTGGCCCCCCTTCTCCCTCATGTTTAGCCCCATTAGTTTTCAAATTTCAAGATGTTTGCCTCATTAGTTTGTCAATTTTAAGACCTTCCGTCCCCTTTTCATTGTCAATATTAAGACCTTTCGTGCTATTTAGGTGTAAACAAAATTCCTGGCGAACGATAGTGAGCCTGTAATTTTGGAAGAATCGGCCTTTGGCCGGGACATTTTTTTTACCGATAAATATGCAAATTAATCTAGAAGGGGGATCTAATGGACGTTTTTTAAGTTTGATGGATGTCTAGGGAGGAAACTAAAAAAAATAATAAATATATGAAATAATTACCAAAAAATATAGCCTTCCCCCATAAGTTTGTATGCCTGTACAACAATAACCCAGCTCTCCTTGATGGCCCCATGCGTATCATACGCTTCTTCAGGTTTTATATACCTTAACTCCTTCTGGGGTCAGGAGGCTAGGAATCCTCCTTCCCTTGTAAAATTCTCCTACTCAACGAGATAGAGAAAGGGGCGAGGGAACGCGAAAGTGGTCCCGGACCCTAAGAATTGGAACTTTAAAGGTTTCTGTTCGGGCTCTGTCTCGAGTAGGCCACACTCAGCAATGTGGTATGTGCGTGAGTACATACATACATACAACTCCTAACCTGGTAGACATCATTACACATGCACACTGCTATATATACTGTACAGTATATATACCGGTATACCCTGTATATATATATTTTTTTTTTTTACTTAATTTTATTTTCATTTGTTTCTTGAGGGGAAGAGATTCACCAACACAACTTTAGTGTGGGTCTGTCCACAGTCAAGGAAGGTTGTTCCTGACTCTATCTTGATTACCCTCACCAGTCATCCCTATGCTTCATCCTCTCCATATGTCTAAACCATCCAAGTCTGCTATTACGCATCTCATCACTGATACTCTTGATACCTAACCTTCTCTTCAGCTCTTCATTAGGTTTGGGTGGAGAGGATGGATGAATTAAGTTGGGTTGGGTAAATAGATGTAAGTCCATGAACGTGGAGGTAGATGCACCAAGGCGTAGACCATGAAAAACGTGGGATCTTGAATCAAAGAACCTGACAAGTGAGGCAGCTCTGAACAGGGCTGCCTGTAACGCCACCATTAGGACATGAGACCGGAACTGCACTTTGTGTGGAGCACTTGGTCTTTAAATTTGTATATTTGTTAGTACAGTAGTCTTGTCAAATCCAACGTCAAGGCTATTAACCTAATTGCAGTGGCGACTAGTCATCAAGTCTTGAGGTTGGATTTTCAAAGACTACTACCAAATAGTAGGTTTTCCTATTTGATATGTTGGGAGGTATGTCAAACCTCCCAATCTACACTCCTTGAGAGCCCTGTGGGAAAGCCCGATCTTGGCCATGTCCTTCCATAGGGACTCCGGGCTGTTCGGCCAGGCAGCCTAGGGAACGACAACAACAACCACCACCTTAGCTATGACCTAACTTTGAGTTGTTGTTGTTGTTGTTCCCCAAGCTGCTTGGCCGAACAGCCCCAAGGCCCCGAGCAAGGCCAAGACCATAACTGAGCGCCCCCACAGAACCCTCCCTGCCGACCACAATAAAGCCTGGGTAACCGAAGCCACTCCATGGCGGGGAGCGGAGGAGGGTGCGGAAACGCCCGGGAAACCAAAGACCCACCCAGGGCCCTGTGCCCCTCAGCAATTATGAAGAGAAAATTGAGGGGCAAAGGAAAAATGTGATGCTTTGGCTTCCAATCTTGGTAGATTGGGAGGTCAATCCACGGAAGAGACGCCGTCACTCGAGATCTAGAAAATATATGAGTAAAAGGAACAGTCAGAGTACGCTATGGGTATGGCAGAGATCGCTCAGTTCTCACTCTGATAGACCAGCCCATCACCACATGACTAGAACCCAATCCTCTCAGCATCAGCTAGGAAAGGCCCTAGAAAGCCGCCTGCTATCCCCTATTTCAACCCCTTTCGGGGTTGGGCACCCGCCCAACCTAACTTAGAGTAATGTAGGTAAGCAACTTTGACTTTTATCTTTACTGTACATAGATTTGACCTTTTATGTAAAATCAAGTGATAACCAGAATGCAGTGTACAGTTTCTAAATTGTATCATCAATTCATCATGCCTTAAAGTTACAAAAAAAATGTTTTGCCATTGGACTGTTTCATCAAATAATATGTATATCTATGCTTTTAAAAGGTTTCAGTTGTAGGTAACATTAAGATGCTGATGGTTGTTGGAAATATGTTTTATTAATTAACTTTAGTACAAATTAGGGTATTGCAAAGGCTACTATAATATGCATGTGTGTGCTTGTGTGCATTTTTTCTCATAAAATGCAGCTCATGGTATGCCATATTAAAACGTATGGAGAATTGTGTCCCCATCTCTAGAGCATAATGAAAATTGGTATCTCTTACAGACAGGGTGTCAAACGAAAGCTGAATCCATTATTTTTAGTCTTTATTATTGTGTATGTAAAGATAAAATTGTGGTTTATAGTTCAAATTATATTTTTGGTAGTGATAGAATTACCAACACCATGCTATCTCATATTAATTTCCTGTATTCCTTCTCATATTCATTAATGTTTTTAACCAAATTTCTCTGGTTTGACATCCTGCTTACAGATCTTACCGACTTATTACCATATTATTGTACTACAGTCCAACTCAACTGTTGAAAGGCAACCCTGTTGAGCCCTTACAATGTATATATTGGAAAAGACATTAAACCATGATTAAATTATCATTATTATTTTTATTACTGCGACTGTCGTAAACTTTGGGAAGGGACTGACTCTCTCTTTTTGTAAACTTTGGGAAGGGACTGACTATTCCTTTGTCGTAAAATTTAGGAGAGGACTGACTATCCCTTGTCATAAAATTTAGGAAGGGACTGACTATGCCTTGTCATAAAATTTAGGAAGGGACTGACTATGCCTTTTCTTATGATATTTTTCAATGGTGTAAGGTGAGAGTAAGAATTTTCCCATTTCAATACCCGGTACTATGGCATGAATTCAGCCCACCTTTACTACTAATAATTAATTTGTGAAATGAGATACTAAACAATTGGAATGCTGTATATGCAGGGATGTCAGAATTAATACTGTAACCTTCAACCAAGAATATAACTACATTATTATACAAAGTTGTGAGTTTATATACTATCTATCTAAATACTCAGGCCCAATCCCCATTTATTTATTTTTTTGGGGGGGGAGGGAGAGAGACTCAAGACAGAGCCCGAATAGGGACAACACAACAGAAAACAATGAATACACAAAAACAAAATACAAATTCACACACATCTAGGTCATCCAGGAGAAGACCTAGAGACCATGATCATCATGGTCCCTCCAGCACTCCCCTGGCCCCCGACCACCCGGAGAAGTTCCGATCTCAGCAGGCAGACATGCAGCAGAGCCGAAACCACAAGCCTGCCCACCACACTTCCAAGCGCACCCTTCATATAAACCGTCTCCCCGGGCCAGACGCCTGATGGATCTAGTCCAACTTGCGCCCGACCCCTTCCCCCAAATTACCACGTGTTCACTCTTCCATTCACAAGCATTCTCCATTCATTCCTGTTTATTACCACTTCCCTTGCCTGATCTATAGTCATTCCTCTATCATCCAAAGCTTGTCTTACACAGTCTCTCCATCTCAATGGGGGGTTTTCCTGCCCTTCTATCTCCCCTTGTATCTGACTCACATATTCTCTTTGTAAGCCTTTCATCTTCCATTCGTTCAACATGACCATACCAGATCAGCACCCTTCTGTCCACTGGCTGACAAATTTTCTGCTGCCCCACTCTCCTACGTATTCTCTTCATTCCTCAATCCATATCATCCTTACAGAACAATGAATGTAATGTTAGTTGATAATATGTGAATGTACTCTCTGTGAATATTATTGCTGGTTTTCTATGTTTATACTTAATTGCATTACCCTACACGTATAGTGCAGTATCTAAGACAGTCAATTCCACCAAGTGATAATAGTTCAACATTGAGGACAGATTATATTGATCTATAAATAGTCTTTAATCTCTATAAATTTCATGGTTATGCTGCATGGCTGACTGATGGCATGGGTTCTGGGTTACCTTTGAAATAAAGTAAGGTGTAATAGTCATTACATCTGGGTTAGACCCCTCTAGCCTACCCAGCTGGACTCAGCCCAGGCACGTGCGGAGTCTTACAGGCTGGCAGGGGGGTGCGCGCGGATTTTTTTGCCCGCCCATCCTGTCATAAGGTGTTGATATTCGGTGTGAGCGTCCTGGGTTCGAATCCACGGACTGCCACATGTGTTTGTAATATTTCATTAATCGATTTTAGGAGTAGAGTTGGTTGTTGGATAGAACATAAAAATTGATATTGGTTCAGTAGTAATTTATCGAGAGGCCTTCCCTAGTGGTTAAGGCCCAATTAATTGCTCTTTCCATTCACATATGCATAGCCTACGTGAGTTGCAGTTGGGATGTGTGTACATGCTTAGATTGATATGCAGGATTCGAAGTTGCATAATAAATCATAGGCAGTGTCCACCATTCTTTAACTGCCTTCGTGGTGCAATGTATAAGGTGTTGATATTCGGTGTGAGCGTCCTGGGTTCGAATCCACGGACTGCCACAAGTGTTTGTAATATTTCATTAATCGATTTTAGGAGTAGAGTTGGTTGTTGGATAGAACATAATAATTGATATTGGTTCAGGAGTAATGTTATGCCCTGTTTTTCTACAGGTTTAACTTGGGTAATATGAGTTCTAAATGACTGGGTATATAAGGCTGCATGCACAATACAAGGTATGAGGAATAGAGAACACAAAATAAACACACGGTAACACGACACAAGTTCACGTTTATTGAAGTAAGTAAATAAAGAGCATTGAAAGATAATAATTCTCGTACAAAACAAATAATAGAAGGGAACTGCTAGCATTAGCGGATCTGGATGGAGCCTAGTCTCCCACTTCCAACGTTCAGGTATACTCTTCTGATCACAGGTTTAATTAGCAAGTTTGATTTTACTGGAAGACCTCAATATATTTATGTAATTCAATTTCACCGATTTGATCTCTTACTGGCTGGTCGCGTGCCCAAGTAGCAGCTCACAGTTAGGATTAGACACGCGTATATTGTAGAACACGGAATCTCTAGTAACCTCATGGGGGTACTGATCTAAGTTTTATATTCTTATGGCAGAAATACGTAGAACACAAATCAGTGGGCGAACGTTAGATATCACTAGAGTTTTAATATCTGAATAAGGTAATTACGAGAGTCAATGTCGCCTGTTAATTAATGAGCACTGATACGCTTAGTACGTCCCAAATGGAATGGTTAAATATGAGTTACACTGGGCAAGGTTATAGCCACTTTATAGAAAGTTAATAAGTGAGTGTCAAACTAGTACTATAACACTTAGTACTAGCAACATGAATCTTGAATAGTATTTGTAGATCTGGTCCTGGTTATCTTGCTTCCGGTGATGTTGGGGGCTAACGACTGGTTCCTCGGCCGTCCAGGTGGTCCAAAATGTAGGAAGTTCTCAAGTCGGATCTCTTGACGATCGTTGCTGGCTACACACTTATATACCCACGAATTTGTGTGAAGGTTATAAGGTGCACGTTAGGACTTGTACATGGACAGATCTTCTATTTAACTTCTGCCATGGAGTCTGCCGGCTCGGGAATCTCTCAACTCAGGAACAACACAAGGGCAGAGCTAGAGGTTAACTTCAGGGTAGTGACCACTGGTTGGTGTCTAACTTTCAACTGATTTGACGGGGCGGGAGCTAGGTTTATAGGCTCGGTTCTGGACCCTGTAGACAATGGGGATCTCGAGTCTTATGGACTTATTTGAGCTCTCAATAGATATGGGGACTGGGTAAGATGGTGATTACTGTTGTGGCACATGGCTATAGGAAGCCTTCAATTTGTGATATAACTGAGCCTTAGTAAAATGTACTATTTTGGCTATACTGGAAGTATTTATGGAAGGGAGACTGGATCTACTTTGCAGGGAGGACTGGGACAGCTGTGATAGGGGCGTCTCTCTTATATTGCTTAGTCTTTGTTCTATTGCATAGCTGAGGTGCTAATTTGACTATCCGAGTATGCAAAACAGGTGGATGGGTTATTGTGGGTATAGAGAAGTGAGTAAGGGGGTTAGACATGCATGGTTAGTTCATTGATAGGAAGAATTCCTAGGCTACCTGGCAATGACCCGGAAGTCAAAACAGGGGCCAGGTATACCTCCGCGGGGGTGGGGGTCTCCCTCTTCGGGTGGGTAAAAAGGGGTAGCCGGGCGCTCTCTCTCTGGGATGGTCGTCCAGCGGCTGTGGCTAGGGGCTTGCCATATCACCAGTGTTTGTAATAACCCTCTGTTTATGAGACAGATGTGGGTGTTCTTAATATCAAAACCGAAGGTGCCTTGGCTAGCTGGGTGTACTCGGTTGGTTGTTAATTGCATGGCTTGCTGGATGTGGTGGAGACTGGTTGTTAACTCTGCCACATTTATCTGGAAGTATGGCAATAGAAATTAGTTACTGGCGAAGCGGCGAGCCTCGCACCGACGACCAGGGGGTGTAGGGTTGTGAATGGGTTGTAAGAGAATAGATGGCATGCAAGGAGTTAGTAAAGTTCTAATGTTCTGGCCTACTAGTGAAGGTAGGCTGGATAGGAGTATATATATAAAAGGTTGGAGAGCGTGAGTAACGGAAAATTCAAGGATCTTCAAGAGGTATAAGAGAGAGGCTAGGTCAGACAAGAGTCGAGAAGCGCGGGTGTCTTAATGAGAGGGGGGGGAGTTGAGGGGCTACAGGGATATTTGCCCCTAAGGTCCCTGGGCGTTGGGGTGGCATTAGGCTACAATTGATATTGGAGTTTGAAAAGACAGTGAAAGTACGTTAGTCAAATGCTACCGGGGGATGCAAATACGGGGTGGTATATGAGTCTGGAAAAGATAGAATCATGTGGACTGTGAGGCGGTGGGGGAGAAGGAGGTTAACTGTAGGTGTGTGCGAGACTTGTGGATAAAGTAAGGAAAGACATGGTGTATTATTTCTCGTACATACGAGGGGTTATGGACCTATTATTTGACACGCTTTTTGTGTACGTCTATGTGTCCCTGGGAACTGCGTTTTCTATGAAATATAGACCCAAGGAAAGCGGCAGTTCGTAGGGGTACTACGTTATTGTTTCGAGGTACTATGATAGATACTGGTAACAAAGGGTATCTATACAATCTCTGGTTGGGGTAAGGTTTATGTTACAGCATGGGTGTATTAACTTCTAAGGTATATAACATCTACTTCTCGGATGTAAGAACATACATAGATATAATTATGGCTGTCTGATGTGTTGGCATTGGCTCAACGTAGGGGACAGGGCATGGGTGTTTTTAATATGAATGTATATTCTTGTTCATCATCGTATAGGTAGAATCGGGCGGGTAAGGGGTGTAGGACACGAAGTAATATGGCGTAGTGTGGACTGTGGATACGAAGGAGGTAAGCTGAAGACGTATGACAATTGTGGAAAAGTAAATGGAAAAAGGTGAACACAATGGCGGATAAAGATACTTAACCTAAGGATTGAATACATAGATGAAGCACTTGGCACAATACGACACAAGGACAGTGCCGCTATGTCGTATCAATACTGGTGGCAGTTAATATTATAGAGACACTTCGTTATTAGAGGAACAATGCAAGGGGGGCGACTGAGTACGGGTTACATATATCTATACTCGTCATGGGAAATGATATACGAGGTCTAGGGACAGGCGTGGGTGTTTTAACTTCTAAGATATATAACATCTACTTCTCGGATGTAAGAACATACATAGATATAATTATGGCTGTCGGATATGTTGGCATTGGCTCAACGTCGGGACAGGGCATGGGTGTTTTTAATATGAATGTATATTCCTGTTCATCATCTTTGTAGTTAGGAGTGTAGGACATGAGGGGGTAGTGTACGTGAGGTGTGGAAAATGGTCAGTTTAGAAAAGGTATGTAGGTACGGCCTGCAGCTGCTTAGCCCTGCGGGCTTGGGCCTGTCTGAGTTGGCTGGCTCGGCCAGCTGGTCCTTTCGTTCTGTGGACCTTTCTTTCGGGTGTTTCTGTGTGGTGTTCGCTCGTGGCTTCTGTGGTGGGCTTCTTGTTCTGGGGCATTTTACTTCCCTCTCCTTCATTATAGGCTCGTCCTCGAGCCTCAAGGGTGAAGTAAAAAGAAGCATAGTCAAGGTGGGTCATTTTAAGGGTATTTAGAAGGTTCCACCAAGCAAGAGAGCGACGGTCAGGTTTCTTTTGCAGGTCAATGTATACCTGTAAGAATGTGTCCTCTGTGTTGTGGCGGGCGGTTGCCCGGGCTTGATGTGGGCGTGGTACACGGGCCAAGTGTCCAGTGGGGGTTTTTACTTTAACCTTCTGTATGAATGGTTTGTAGCTTTCCCCCGTGGGGGTCGGAGTGAGGTGTGTGGGATTGACAGGAGGTCTGTTTAGTGTGGTGAATGGGTTACTAACCGAAAGGGGATTCACGCGTGACAACAGAGCTGGGGATGAAGGGGGAATGTGAGTCTGGGTTTTATTTGGTTTTCTTGGGCGGTGTTGTAGGTTGGGAATATATAGTGAGGCAATGCGCAAGATCGGTTTAGGTAAGGTGGGTGAAGGAGGTGTGTGGGAAGGAGAGGGTGTGTGTGTTGTGTGGCTTGGGTCCTGAGTGTCAGAACGGGGTGTTATTTTTGTATCGCTGTCTTTAAATCTGATGGGTCTGTTGATTATTCTACCTCTGGCAGTCCTGGTGGGAAGGTAGATGTTTTGTCGTGGGACTTGAGTCGATCGACGATGTTTTGTATTGAGGGGAAGAACGTTTTACAGGTAAAGGACATGTGGGGGTTTTCTCAGGGGTGACTTTGTGGGGGGGATTCCTTAGGGGTTGGTTGGTTGGGGGTTCGGTGAGATGAGGAGGTTGGTCGGTGTGTGGGTGGGGATCGTGGAGGGGAAAGGGGCGGATGCGGAGGGGGCTAGACGGGTGGGTAAGGAGTGTAGATTTAAGTTGGAGGGTTGGGGGTAGGGGCGTGTGTGGGGTGTGTCGTTTGATGAGGTTGGTGATTTGCTGGTGATTATTCGTCTTCTTTCCCTTTGTGGGGGAGAATTCAACGAAGAAGAAGAAGAGGAGGAGGAGGAGGGTAGTGGTCTGGCAGCCCTACGGAACTTGGTTAGCAGGGTGTGTTTTCTGGAGGTTTTAAACAATTTTTGTCGTGGGCGTAAGTTGTAGCGTGAGGTTACTGAGGTAGATTGTGTGGTGCGGTTGGGTGTGTACTTGGTTTGGGGTGGGGATGGTGGTTTTCTCACTGTGGTGCCTGGTGGAGGTATGTCAGGGCTAGACGGGAGGGTTTCTGTTGTGGTCGGGGTTGTGGGTGGAGGTTTTCGTACTTGGATAAGTTGGGGAGGCACTTGGCTATCAGAAGTGAAGGAAGGTGTCATGGTGGAAGAGGGTGTGATAGTGGGGGCTTGGGGTTTGTGGAGGTAAGTTTGGGGGGTATGTTGAGAAATGATTTGTCAGTTCGGTGCTGGAGGGCTTAGGTCCTTAGGGGTTTGTATGGGAATATTCATAGCCTGAGTGGAAGGGTGAGTAGGGGTGTTTAATTCAGGGTCGGACGTGTGGGGTGGGGTAATGTCTTGTGGCTTTAGAGGTTTAAACGCTCAGACAAATCTAGTTCGGAACGTGCGAGTCACGCCGTGATAGTCGATGGTGACTTGAAAGGCATTTGGGACTTGTATGACGGTGTAGGGCCCGACATAGCGAGGGCCTAACTTGTTGGTGATAGGGAGGTTGGCTACCATTACGGTGTCATGGATGGCGAAAGGGTTTTTGTCATCGATGTTATCAGTTTTGGTGTCCTGACAGATCTGGGCGGTATGGAGGGTGTTTTGCAGATGTTGCAATGGGTCAATTGTGGAGGTGGTGGAGGGAAGGTGAGCGTGGTGGTGGAATGGCAGTAACAGGGGGGGTACACCGTAAACACGTTCATGAGGGGAAATGCCGTCTTCTCGGGGACAGGTGTTCATACCCCATTGTATCATCTTTAGTTGTGATGGCCAGTCTGAGGTGTTAAGAGCAATCATTCTTGTACGTAACTGGTTGTTGATGGTGCGATGGCTGCGTTCGCATATAGCATTTCCTTGAGGCCAGTACGGGGATGAGTGTTTAATCTTAATACCGCATTGTTGGGTGAATTGTTGCCAAACGTGTCCAATAAACTCGGGGGCATTGTCCGATAGAAGAGCAAGGGGAAGGCCGAATATAGGGAACACTTCTGTGGCAAGCAGTGTGGCGACTGTGGTGGCTGTGTGGTCTTTAACTGGGCAAGCTATTAAAATTTTTGAATATACGTCCACAAATGTGACGATATAGCGGTTGCCAGCGTAAGGAGGAAACGGGCCCATGATGTCGAGGGATAGGACTTGGAACGGTTTGTTGGCAGAAATGGTACCAGCTGGGCCTGGGGTGCGTGATCTATCCTTTCCCAATAAACACGGTTTGCAGGATTCTGTCACTCGTTGTGCAATTTTGGAGGGGTTGGGGGTCCAGTATTGGTCTGTGAAGATCTTTAACATCTTCTTTTGTCCAAGGTGTATGCCGTTTCCCTCGTGGATGGCAATCATGTACGGTAGTCATGGGCAATGGTGGGGTCCAAGATTATGTGACCAGTGTCTGTGGCAAGTTGATCTCCCCAGCGAGTCAGTCCCCTGAAGACATTTAATGGTGTCCAGGGGGTTCTGATTCTTGCTTCCCAAGATTGAATTAGGGAGGGGGCTGGGGGGGCATTCTGTCGGGGGGTGGGGGTAGATTCCAACTGAGTGTTTTGTAAGGCGGCTAGGTTGGTAAAGTCGTAGTCCTCTAGTGTCTCCCTCCAACGTATCAAAATGGCTGAGTTGGTTTCGCACCTACGCAGCCATTGTAAAGATTGATGGTCGGTAATTATTTCGAGTTTTGCGCCCAACACAAATGACCGGAAGTGGCTGAGTGCCCAAATGATCCCTAAGCACTCTCTCTTGGTGGCTGCGTAATTCTGTTGTGGTCGGGTGAGGGTGGAGCTGGCATACGCTATCACATGTTCCTTTCCGTCTCTGAATTGAGCTAAAACTGCACCCATGGCATACAGAGATACGTCGGTATAAAGACGGAAAGGTTTCTGGTAGTCAGGGAAAACGACAATAGGGGCTTGGATTAGCTTTTGCTTCAAAGTGTTAAACACGAGGTCTCTTTCAGGTGTCCAGGTGAACGGGGTGTCTTTGTGGGTAAGTTGGTGGAGGGGTCTGGCTATGGTGGCAAAGTGGGGGACGAAACGTCTGTAGTATGTGGCTAAACCTAGAAACGAACGTATTCCTTTAACAGTGGTGGGTGGGGTTTGGTTTTGTATGGCTTGAAGTTTCTTTGGGTCTGGCGCAATACCATGTTGAGATATCACGTGTCCGAGAAAATCTACCTTATTCCGGGCAATCACGCACTTTGAGGGTTTTAATTTCAACCCGGCGGCTCGGATTCTTTGAAGGACTTGTCTCAACCTGAGGAGGTGTTCTTCCCAGGTTGGAGAGTACACAATAATATCGTCCAGATAGGCTAGGCAGGTTTCCCAGGTTAGGCCATGTAATACCGTTTCCATCAAACGGGAGAAAGTGGCGGGTCCGTTACAGAGGCCAAAAGGTAGGACGTTAAATTCATAGTGATGGCCACCACTAGTGGAAAATGCTGTTTTCTTTTGGTCCTCGGCCTTGATAGGCACTTGCCAATACCCTGCTTGCAAGTCGAGGGTAATGAACCATTTGGATCTGTGTAGGGAGTCATGGGAATCGTCTATTCGGGGTAAGGGCGTAGCGTCTTTAATGGTTATGTCATTTAACCTGTAATCGACGCAAAACCGGGTTGTCCCATCTTTCTTTTTGACTAAGACACAGGGGAAGACCAGGGGCTAATGGACGGGGTGGCAATCCCGGCCTCTAACATTTCCTGGACTTGGCGTTCCTCTTCCTGACGTTGTATGGGGTTCTTTCTACGGGATGGTTGTCGTATGGGGGGGCCTGTGGTGTTAATGATGTGTTTTTCTACATCAGTCTGTCCGATTTCGGTGGGTTGTTGGGCAAACACGTCACTGAATTCCAGCAGTAGGTCGTACATGCCGTTCTTTTGGTGGTCAGATAGTGTCTCAGGGAGAGGGGGCAATTGGAGGCTGGTAGGGGTGTCGTTACAATGTATGGGGAGGTCATCGAAAGTTTCGAGGTCTCCTATAATGAGACCTTTTGGTAATGTCAGGGGTTCCTCTGAGATATTTGCCACGAGAATGTGGTTGATGCGAGCGGAAATGATGGCGGGTTGTAAGAGGCAACGATGGGGGTTGGGGAACGTGTTAGTGGGGGAAAATATCATGTGAGTTTGGGGTATGGGCTGCAGGTTCACCCATTTTTGATGGTGGGGGGGGAATTTGGCATTTATCCTGAACTACCGCTGGGCTAATGATGGTGGGGGATTGACTGGCGAGCAGGTGCTTGGTACTTATAAGGGGGGCAAGGTCACTTTGGTGGGGGTCACGCGTGAGGGGGGGATTAACGGCGCGTGTGTGAGAGGATCAGTGGGGCGCGGGGTGAGGGGGTTAGAAAACGGGATTTGTTGGAGGGACTGCGGAGGGTTGGTGGGGGGAGCGTTGTCGGTGGCAGTAACGGTTTGTTTGGAGTTTATGTGGATTTGGTGGTTTTGTTTGTCATGAGAGGGCGAGTCAAGTGTGGGGTTGTGAAATTTTCTAGGGGTGTGAATTGTGTGGGGGGAAAAAGGAGCTACTGACGGAAAACTGTCACAAGGGAATTGTTGTTGGTTGTGGGATAGTTGAACATTTCTGGGGGCATGGGAAAAACATTGTTGGGTACATCGGTCGGCATTTTCTCTGGAAACATGTGTACATAAACATTGGATAGAATTATGGTTACATATATCAGAGTCTGTCCTGAAAACATGGGAGGATTTATTCTGGACAGAGTTACGAGAATTGAGGGGATTACCGAGAGGGAGTTGCTTGGACGTGTCTTCTTTCGTTTGTTGAGGCATTTTTTTACTGAATTGGGTGAGGTTTTGAGAGAACTCGGGGCAAGGGGAGGTTTTAGGAGTCACCTTAGTGCTGGCTGCAACTTGGTAACCCTGACTCAGGGTTTGTTGAGGGGGAGGGTGTTTTTTCTTTTTGGGAATGGGTTTCTGCGTGATTGGTTTGTCAGAGGCTTTGGGCTGGAATTTGTTTTTGAATGAGATCAGCCTTTGGCCGCAGTCAATCTGGGCCTGGAGTTTTTGAAGGAGGTCAAGTCCAAGGAAAACATCATAATGTTTACAGTTGGAGGAAAATACTGTGAATGTGTGATAACAACGAGCATGGTGGTCAGGAGTGGTTACTGATAGGGGTAAAGTGTCTCCTAGGAGATTTAAGTAAGTATCAGCAGCTGAGATGAGTTCTGTTTTGGTGTTTAACAAAGGTCCAAATAGTCAGGGATGTTTTTCATAGTAAGATTTGAACAAACATGACTTGGCAGCTCCCGTGTCGATTAGCAAGCGGACAGGAATGTCCTTGATTTTGGCCATGTAATAAATGGGGGCAGTGCGACTAGTTATGGCGTCCCCCGCCGAGCCCATCGTGGGCGGGGGATACTTTAAAAATCCTGGGGGTCGGTATCTACCTCCTCCAGGGTTTCCTCGGTATCGTCTGAGGTCATGATAGGGGGGGCTATTTCTTCCTCTTGTCCCCACTCCTCTTCATTTACAGAAATGCGAGGAGTAGAGGGGCGAGGTTTGGCAGAGTCACGAATTTGATGGAGGGCACACTGAGCATTACAGACAGGGAAATCATAGGGGTTGATAATGACTAAGGTAGGGTTTTTACTTTGGTAGGTGTTGTAGTTGCGAACAGCAACCGGAACACGGTTGAAGATTCTGCGTGGCTGGGTCGGTTGGAACCGGGGTCTACTGGGTTGGGGCTTGCCGGAAGGGTAGGTGGGTCTGTTGTTGAAGGATGAGGCTGGGTAGGCATTCTTGGAGTTTTGGTGGTTGGTTTGCTGCGGGTGCGTGGGAAACCTCTTGATTGCAGCGATTTGGGTGGGTGCTTCTGTGCACACGGCCAAAATACGTCGGATCGTGATGAGATCTTTTCTGTATCCGACGAAATCGTGCACCCGGAAATGGTCTTTTACTGCTGAGGGCAATATCGACACAAGGTTGACCAGAATTTGCTATTCTTGTTGGATTCTGGTCAGCGTGGGGAAAGAAATTTGTATGTGTTGGGCAATCTTATTCGCTGTGGCATCTACATCGCCTTCGAATTTAGTGTTTTGGATACGGGTGTGGGCCACGAAAACGCCCAACGAAGGCTTAATGGCTTCTATCACTATTGGGCGAAATTCGTCCCAGGTGAGATCAGGGTGCACTTGATAGGCAACCAGGGAAACGGCTTTTCCCAGGTGCGTTAATGTTACGGCTATTTTTTGTGCGTCCGTGGTATAAGCTAGGTCAAGTACGGGTTTCACTATGTCCATGAATGTTTCGATCTCATAAGTTTCCTCATCATAATGTGGGATGGGAACGTGAGAACGGTGCGCCATGATGTTCTCGTGTTCTAGCTGTTCCAAACTTGCAATGTAATGCAACCTTTTATCTGAATCAAGAACCACCGCTGCCGCCAATGTTATGCCCTGTTTTTCTACAGGTTTAACTTGGGTAATGTGAGTTCTAAATGACTGGGTATATAAGGCTGCATGCACAATACAAGGTATGAGGAATAGAGAACACAAAATAAACACACGGTAACACGACACAAGTTCACGTTTATTGAAGTAAGTAAATAAAGAGCATGGAAAGATAATAATTCTCGTACAAAACAAATAATAGAAGGGAACTGCTAGCATTAGCGGATCTGGATGGAGCCTAGTCTCCCACTTCCAACGTTCAGGTATACTCTTCTGATCACAGGTTTAATTAGCAAGTTTGATTTTACTGGAAGACCTCAATATATTTATGTAATTCAATTTCACCGATTTGATCTCTTACTGGCTGGTCGCGTGCCCAAGTAGCAGCTCACAGTTAGGATTAGACACGCGTATATTGTAGAACACGGAATCTCTAGTAACCTCATGGGGGTACTGATCTAAGTTTTTATATTCTTATGGCAGAAATACGTAGAACACAAATCAGTGGGCGAACGTTAGATATCACTAGAGTTTTAATATCTGAATAAGGTAATTACGAGAGTCAATGTCGCCTGTTAATTAATGAGCACTGATACGCTTAGTACGTCCCAAATGGAATGGTTAAATATGAGTTACACTGCGCAAGGTTATAGCCACTTTATAGAAAGTTAATAAGTGAGTGTCAAACTAGTACTATAACACTTAGTACTAGCAACATGAATCTTGAATAGTATTTGTAGATCTGGTCCTGGTTATCTTGCTTCCGGTGATGTTGGGGGCTAACGACTGGTTCCTCGGCCGTCCAGGTGGTCCAAAATGTAGGAAGTTCTCAAGTCGGATCTCTTGACGATCGTTGCTGGCTACACACTTATATACCCACGAATTTGTGTGAAGGTTATAAGGTGCACGTTAGGACTTGTACATGGACAGATCTTCTATTTAACTTCTGCCATGGAGTCTGCCGGCTCGGGAATCTCTCAACTCAGGAACAACACAAGGGCAGAGCTAGAGGTTAACTTCAGGGTAGTGACCACTGGTTGGTGTCTAACTTTCAACTGATTTGACGGGGCGGGAGCTAGGTTTATAGGCTCGGTTCTGGACCCTGTAGACAATGGGGATCTCGAGTCTTATGGACTTATTTGAGCTCTCAATAGATATGGGGACTGGGTAAGATGGTGATTACTGTTGTGGCACATGGCTATAGGAAGCCTTCAATTTGTGATATAACTGAGCCTTAGTAAAATGTACTATTTTGGCTATACTGGAAGTATTTATGGAAGGGAGACTGGATCTACTTTGCAGGGAGGACTGGGACAGCTGTGATAGGGGCGTCTCTCTTATATTGCTTAGTCTTTGTTCTATTGCATAGCTGAGGTGCTAATTTGACTATCCGAGTATGCAAAACAGGTGGATGGGTTATTGTGGGTATAGAGAAGTGAGTAAGGGGGTTAGACATGCATGGTTAGTTCATTGATAGGAAGAATTCCTAGGCTACCTGGCAATGACCCGGAAGTCAAAACAGGGGCCAGGTATACCTCCGCGGGGGTGGGGGTCTCCCTCCTCGGGTGGGTAAAAAAGGGGTAGCCGGGCGCTCTCTCTCTGGGATGGTCGTCCGGCGGCTGTGGCTAGGGGCTTGCCATATCACCAGTGTTTGTAATAACCCTCTGTTTATGAGACAGATGTGGGTGTTCTTAATATCAAAACCGAAGGTGCCTTGGCTAGCTGGGTGTACTCGGTTGGTTGTTAATTGCATGGCTTGCTGGATGTGGTGGAGACTGGTTGTTAACTCTGCCACATTTATCTGGAAGTATGGCAATAGAAATTAGTTACTGGCGAAGCGGCGAGCCTCGCACCGACGACCAGGGGGTGTAGGGTTGTGAATGGGTTGTAAGAGAATAGATGGCATGCAAGGGGTTAGTAAAGTTCTAATGTTGTTCTGGCCTACTAAGTGAAGGTAGGCTGGATAGGAGTATATATATAAAAGGTTGGAGAGCGTGAGTAACGGAAAATTCAAGGATCTTCAAGAGGTATGAGAGAGAGGCTAGGTCGGACAAGAGTCGAGAAGCGCGGGTGTCTTAATGAGAGGAGGAGGGGGGAGTTCAGGGGCTACAGGGATATTTGCCCCTAAGGTCCCTGGGCATGGGGGTGGCATTAGGCTACAATTGATATTGGAGTTTGAAAAGACAGTGAAAGTACGTTAGTCAAATGCTACCGGGGGATGCAAATACGGGGTGGTATATGAGTCTGGAAAAGATAGAATCATGTGGACTGTGAGGCGGTGGGGGAGAAGGAGGTTAACTGTAGGTGTGTGCGAGACTTGTGGATAAAGTAAGGAAAGACATGGTGTATTATTTCTCGTACATACGAGGGGTTATGGACCTATTATTTGACACGCTTTTTGTGTACGTCTATGTGTCCCTGGGAACTGCGTTTTCTATGAAATATAGACCCAAGGAAAGCGGCAGTTCGTAGGGGTACTACGTTATTGTTTCGAGGTACTATGATAGATACTGGTAACAATGGTTATCTATACAATCTCTGGTTGGGGTAAGGATTACGTTACAGCATGGGTGTATTAACTTCTAAGGTATATAACATCTACTTCTCGGATGTAAGAACATACATAGATATAATTATGGCTGTCTGATGTGTTGGCATTGGCTCAACGTAGGGACAGGGCATGGGTGTTTTTAATATGAATGTATATTCTTGTTCATCATCGTATAGGTAGAATCGGGCGGGTAAGGGGTGTAGGACACAAAGTAATATGGCGTAGTGTGGACTGTGGATACGAAGGAGGTAAGCTGAAGACGTATGACAATTGTGGAAAAGTAAATGGAAAAAGATGAACACAATGGCGGATAAAGATACTTAACCTAAGGATTGAATACATAGATGAACGACGACATTATAGTCGTCGTCCTAATAAGGTGATGAAACCTGGTTGATCTGCACTTGGCACAATACGACACAAGGACAGTGCCGCTATGTCGTATCAATACTGGTAGCAGTTAATATTATAGAGACACTTAGTTATTAGAGGAACAATGCAAGGGGGGCGACTGAGCACGGGTTATATATATCTATACTCGTCATGGGAAATGATATACGAGGTCTAGGGACAGGCGTGGGTGTTTTAACTTCTAAGATATAATATAACATCTACTTCTCGGATGTAAGAACATACATAGATATAATTATGGCTGTCGGATGTGTTGGCATTGGCTCAACGTCGGGACAGGGCATGGGTGTTTTTAATATGAATGTATATTCCTGTTCATCATCTTTGTAGTTAGGAGTGTAGGACACGAGGGGGTAGTGTACGTGAGGTGTGGAAAATGGTCAGTTTAGAAAAGGTATGTAGGTGCGGCCTGGACCTGCTTAGCCCTGCGGGCTTGGGCCTGTCTGAGTTGGCTGGCTCGGTCAGCTGGTCCTTTCGTTCTGTGGACCTTTCTTTCGGGTGTTTCTGTGTGGTGTTCGCTCGTGGCTTCTGTGGTGGGCTTCTTGTTCTGGGGCATTTTACTGGTGTAATGCCCTCGAAAATGTCCCGCACCCACAATAATACTAACCCGAGTTGACGTCAGGTATAGCGTAAAATAGTCGTAGATGGTAAGTCCAATAAACTCATCACGTGATAACACCACGAGACTATCACCTGGTTCTTAAAAATCGGACTAAGGTTGCTATACTTTTAGTACGTCCGTGGTAGTACAGTGGGTTAGCGCGCGGGCCTGGTGGTGATGGTGGTGCGTCACTAACCAGGGTTCGAACCCCACCCAAGGCATCTCAAAACCTGTGGGTTTTTAGGAGGGTTAAATTCCCTTCAGAGGTTCGTACCCCGCGCCAGGTACCAGGAAAGGTTGATCCTAAAGGTAGCCTGGGGATATTTCCCTTCCTATTTAACCCTGGAAAAACCTAGCATTTCATTGGTAGCAGCTAAGGAACGTGACCAGGTAGCTACGTGGAGCACCCGTCACGCGAACCCTAAAAAAAACATATTGAGATAGCTAAGGTAAAAAGGCTACAATACCTTACGACCTTACGAGGCTAGGGACTAGCCTAACTAAAAAGGAATGTGGTGTAATGCCCTCGAAAATGTCCCGCACCCACAATAATACTAACCCGAGTTGACGTCAGGTATAGCGTAAAATAGTCGTAGATGGTAAGTCCAATAAACTCATCACGTGATAACACCACGAGACTATCACCTGGTTCTTAAAAATCGGACTAAGGTTGCTATACTTTTAGTACGTCCGTGGTAGTACAGTGGGTTAGCGCGCGGGCCTGGTGGTGATGGTGGTGCGTCACTAACCAGGGTTCGAACCCCACCCAAGGCATCTCAAAACCTGTGGGTTTTTAGGAGAGTTAAATTCCCTTCAGAGGTTCGTACCCCGCGCCAGGTACCAGGAAAGGTTGATCCTAAAGGTAGCCTGGGGATATTTCCCTTCCTATTTAACCCTGGAAAAACCTAGCATTTCAAGTAATTTATCGAGAGGCCTCCCCTAGTGGTTAAGGCCCCATTAATTGCTCTTTCCATTCACATATGCATAGCCTACGTGAGTTGCAGTTGGGATGTGTGTACATGCTTAGATTGATATGCAGGATTCGAAGTTGCATAATAAATCGTAGGCAGTGTCCACCATTCTTTAACTGCCTTCGTGGTGCAATGTATAATGTGTTGATATTCGGTGTGAGCGTCCTGGGTTCGAATCCATGGACTGCCACAGGTGTTTGTAATATTTCATTAATCGATTTTAGGAGTAGAGTTGGTTGTTGGATAGAACATAATAATTGATATTGGTTCAGGAGTAATTTATCGAGAGGCCTTCCCTAGTGGTTAAGGGCCCATTAATTGCTCTTTCCATTCACATATGCATAGCCTACGTGAGTTGCAGTTGGGATGTGTGTACATGCTTAGATTGATATGCAGGATTCGAAGTTGCATAATAAATCGTAGGCAGTGTCCACCATTCTTTAACTGCCTTCGTGGTGCAATGTATAAGGTGTTGATATTCGGTGTGAGCATCCTGGGTTCGAATCCACGGACTGTCACATGTGTTTGTAATATTTCATTAATCGATTTTAGGAGTAGAGTTGGTTGTTGGATAGAACATAATAATTGATATTGGTTCAGGAGTAATTTATCGAGAGGCCTTCCCTAGTGGTTAAGGCCCCATTAATTGCTCTTTCCATTCACATATGCATAGCCTACGTGAGTTGCAGTTGGGATGTGTGTACATGCTTAGATTGATATGCAGGATTCGAAGTTGCATAATAAATCGTAGGCAGTGTCCACCATTCTTTAACTGCCTTCGTGGTGCAATGTATAAGGTGTTGATATTCGGTGTGAGCGTCCTGGGTTCGAATCCACGGACTGCCACATGTGTTTCTAATATTTCATTAATCGATTTTAGGAGTAGAGTTGGTTGTTGGATAGAA
This sequence comes from Paralithodes platypus, assembly GCA_032716605.1. Taxonomy (NCBI): domain Eukaryota; kingdom Metazoa; phylum Arthropoda; class Malacostraca; order Decapoda; family Lithodidae; genus Paralithodes; species Paralithodes platypus. The sequence goes on from CM064566.1 coordinate 18,576,320, forward strand.
CATAATAATTGATATTGGTTCAGGAGTAATTTATCGAGAGGCCTTCCCTAGTGGTTAAGGCCCCATTAATTGCTCTTTCCATTCACATATGGATAGCATACGTGAGTTGCAGTTGGGATGTGTGTACATGCTTAGATTGATATGCAGGATTCGAAGTTGCATAATAAATCGGAGGCAGTGTCCACCATTCTTTAACTGCCTTCGTGGTGCAATGTATATGTAATGCCCTCGAAAATGTCCCGCACCCACAATAATACTAACCCGAGTTGACGTCAGGTATAGCGTAAAATAGTCGTAGATGGTAAGTCCAATAAACTCATCTCGAGAGACTATCACCTGGTTCTTAAAGATAGTCGTAGATGGTAAGTCCAATAAACTCATCTCGAGAGACTATCACCTGGTTCTTAAAAATCGGACTAAGGTTGCTATACTTTTGTACGTCCGTGGTAGTACAGTGGGTTAGCGCGCGGGCCTGGTGGTGATGGTGGTGCGTCACTAACCAGGGTTCGAACCCCACCCAAGGCATCTCAAAACCTGTGGGTTTTTAGGGGGGTTAAATTTCCTTCAGAGGTTCGTACCCCGCGCCAGGTACCAGGAAAGGTTGATCCTAAAGGTAGCCTGGGGATATTTCCCTTCCAATTTAACCCCCCTAAAAACCCACAGGTTTTGAGATGCCGTGGGTGGGGTTCGAACCCTGGTTAGTGACGCACCACCATCACCACCAGGCCCGCGCGCTAACCCACTGTACTACCACGGACGTACAAAAGTATAGCAACCTTAGTCCGATTTTTAAGAACCAGGTGATAGTCTCTCGAGATGAGTTTATTGGACTTACCATCTACGACTATCTTTAAGAACCAGGTGATAGTCTCTCGAGATGAGTTTATTGGACATGCCCTCGAAAATGTCCCGCACCCACAATAATACTAACCCGAGTTGACGTCAGGTATAGCGTAAAATAGTCATAAATGGTAAGTCCAATAAACTTATCTCGAGAGACTATCACCTGGTTCTTAAAGATAGTCGTAGATGGTAAGTCCAATAAACTCATCTCGAGCGACTATCACCTGGTTCTTAAAAATCGGACTAAGGTTGCTATACTTTTGTACGTCCGTGGTAGTACAGTGGGTTAGCGCGCGGGCCTGGTGGTGATGGTGGTGCGTCACTAACCAGGGTTCGAACCCCACCCAAGGCATCTCAAAACCTGTGGGTTTTTAGGGGGGTTAAATTCCCTTCAGAGGTTCGTACCCCGCGCCAGGTACCAGGAAATGCTATATGCGAACACAGCCATCGCACCATCAACAACCAGTTACGTACAAGAATGATTTCTCTTAACACCTCAGACTGGCCATCACAACTAAAGATGATACAGTGGGGTATGAACACCTGTCCCCGGGAAGACGGTATTTCCCCTAATGAACGTGTTTACGGTGTACCCCCCCCTGTTACTGCCATTCCACCACCACGCTCACCTTCCCTCCACCACCTCCACAATTGACCCATTGCAACATCTGCAAAACACCCTCCATACCGCCCAGATCTGTCAGGACACCAAAACTGATAACATCGATGACAAAAACCCTTTCGCCATCCATGACACCGTAATGGTAGCCAACCTCCCTATCACCAACAAGTTAGGCCCTCGCTATGTCGGGCCCTACACCGTCATACAAGTCCCAAATGCCTTTCAAGTCACCATCGACTATCACGGCATGACTCGCACGTTCCGAACTAGATTCGTCCGAGCGTTTAAACCTCTAAAGCCACAAGACATTACCCCACCCCACACATCCGACCCTGAATTAAACACCCCTACTCACCCTCTCACTCAGGCTATGAATATTCCCATACAAACCCCTAAGGACCTAAGCCCTCCAGCACCGAACTGACAAATCATTTTTCAACATACCCCCCAAACTAACCTCCACAAACCCCAAGCCCCCACTATCACACCCTCTTCCACCATGACACCTTCCTTCACTTCTGATAGTCATGTGCCTCCCCAACTTATCCAAGTACGAAAACCCCCACCCACAACAGAAACCCTCCCGTCTAGCCCTGACATACCTCCACCAGGCACCACAGTGAGAAAACCACCACCCCCACCCCAAACCAAGTACACACCCAACCGCACCACACAATCTACCTCAGTAACCTCACGCTACAACTTACGCCCACGACAAAAATCGTTTAAGACCTCCAGAAAACACACCCTGCTAACCAAGTTCCGTATGGCTGCCAGACCACTACCCTGCTCCTCCTCCTCTTCTTCTTCTTCGTCGAATTCTCCCCCACAAAGGGAAAGAAGACGAATAATCACCAGCAAATCACCAACCTCATCAAACGACACACCCCACACACACCCCTACCCCCAACCCTCCAACTTAAATCTACACTCCTTACCCACCCGTCTAGCCCCCCTCGCATCCTCCCCTTTCCCCTCCACGATCCCCACCACCCCACCCACACACCGACCAACCTCCTCATCTCAACTATCCCACAACCAACAACAATTCCCTTGTGACAGTTTTCCGTCAGTAGCTCCTTTTTCCCCCCACACAATTCACACCCCTAGAAAATTTCACAACCCCACACTTGACTCGCCCTCTCATGACCAACAAACTCACCAGTCCCACATAACCTGTAACCAGACCGTTACTGCCACCAAAAAAATTCCCCACCTTCGTCCTGTTAACAACCCCAAATCAATACACCAGTTGTTCAACAACAGAAAGTTCAACGGCTTTCCTGACTTCCGCAGCTTCGATCGCCTGAGACGAGCGTACCATATACTTTGTTACTTGCTGGGTAACAATATATTGCGAAAATAGTCTAAATGCTTTTCCTCTTAACCTAAACTCGCGGTCTAGATGAGCTGGGGAAGGCGTGCTAAAAGGATCTTTTAATTCGCACAAATTGATTTTAGGGGCAGCCAAGAAATCAAACAAAGCAGAGGGGACTCTTCCAGCACCAAAAACCGGAAGAGAGAACCAAGAATGGTTTTCTTGAGGGATGTGGTGAGAAGATTTTGAAGTGAAAGTAGTGGCAAAATTTTGAGCCTCTGTTTCCCATTCCACCCAAGGTCCCGTACCCAACTGCCCCACCTGCAAGACTGGATTAGAGGCTGAGTCTGTGATCGGAAACATATCCAACTCCGGCGTCAAAGCAAAAAGTGCCTTGATGTCGTTAAAGCCATCATTCTTATTCCAGTCAGAAAATAGCTTTGAAGCTAAGGCAGGGGGTAGGGCTGGTGTTGATGCATACACCAAAAAGTCATGGTTATAATAACTTGGAATGGCCTTAATAGGAACATCCAAAACCTTTCCTTGACTATCCAAAGCGCTGAGTTTTCTAGACATATTGCCTTAGATTACCCACGCATGTGGTACAGGGAGCTCTCCCGACATTATAGGTTTGACTCCTGCAAGGAGATAAAGAAAACCTAATATTTAGCAGTGGCCCCATAATCATTGACTATTGCCTTGGATTACCCACTCATGTGGTACAGGGAGCTCCCCCGACCTAGTAGCTTATGCTGCCTCAGGCCTAGTTGGGAACAATGCTACCCATGATTCATCAGGCCCGTATAAAAGGGGCATAGCTCCTTTTTTCGACTGGTGCCTTGTCTAAAAGGGGGGGGAGTTATGTCTGAGATGACTCGCACATTGGAAGTAGTGAGAGCTGCTGTGCCTGGCACATTGGAAATTGGATCTGACACAAGAGGAGGGTTAGGTATTTTAGCTAAAGCAATGGATGTAGCCAGAGGTCGCACATTCGTCGACGTCGCGGGAGCTCCCATACCAAATGTAGGAGTTTCCGGCGTAGGGCCAAAGAACTTATTAAGTGCATTTAATAGTAATCCATCAATCTCTTCTGTAGTTACATACCTAGCAGATGACGAACTCCGTGGAGATTCGACAGTACCCTGAGAGTCGTCTAGAAGGTGACTCGACTCTTCAACTTCCATCTCTGAGACCAGAGAACGCCGTTCTTCATCCCTTAAGTCTGGCCTATCATGGGAAGATCCCGCCGAAGCCGGGACCTTCACATGCCGCCATGTTAAATCTGGGATAGAAGATGGTACATCGGCATCCCGGTGGACGTCAGCCACTACTTGAGTCACAAAAGGATGTGCTCCGTCCTGCCAGGGCTGTGAGTATCGCCATACACCTTGGCTGTGGCTGTCACTCGCTTGCGAGCTTGGTATACTCTCCAATTGGGAGCCCTCACCCAAGCACCCTAGAGGTTTATAGTTTCTGTAAGATACTACTAAATCTGAGGCTGACACACATGACCTGGTAGAAAAGCATGAATATCAGGTGATGAAATGTCCGCCGGGGCATCCTCCACCACATTCTCTGACTCCACCCCCAACCTGTCAGATTGGATGTTAGACTTGGTGGGGGTAGAGGCAGAAAGCGAGGTACCAGGCTCCGGCGATAGCCATGAGTCCTTTCGCACCGGAGGATCCCTTTTGGAAGATTTATGACTCCTACTTGACTTATGCTTAGTAATATTAAGGTCTTTAGGTCCCCCACTATCTTCCTTTTCTTCTTCTTTGAAGGTGAAGCAGAGTGGCCCGAAGCTGTCACCTGCTTCCTCAGGGGTGACCTTGATGTGGACCTCGTCGCCGTTGCCGATGGTGACGGTGAGCGAGGCCTCTTAGATTTGCCGGGGGAGGGTGTGGCAACCTGTGCCCGCCCAGACTCTGAGGTCTTACGTGCACGTATCTTACACTGAGGGGGGGGCATGTTTGATAATTAGAAGCTCCCAAAGCTCAAGGTTATCACATTGCAATGCTTTATGTGCTACATTCGTTGAATAAGTAGCGAGAAGTTGGTTCACTTCTTGCAAAGCCACCGCCGCAGTGTTATCCTTTTGAATTAAAACTTTAACACTTAAGAGGTTACAAATAGTGCAATTCTTTGTCACCCATATCCCCCGTGACCGATCTATGCATTTAACACATTTAATGCAAAGCTTGTGAGCAAAAATAGGAGACCTGAGCATAACGGCGTTGAACATAAAGCAATGAGAGGTTCAAGTGCCGACATGACAGAGACTGGGGGAAATCTACCCCACCCCCGGGATCTACCTGATCACCTGGCGCAACGCCGGTACTCCATCCCTGGAAAGAGAAAATTTCCAGGAATTAATGCTCATAAGGATACCCCAAAAAGGTACAAAAACATGTGTCACAAAACCGCTGGTCAACGAACCGTAGCCCTCAACCACTACTTTTCGTTTTCCTTTAGTTTCATATTAAAGATTTCAGCATATCTTTACCTGTCCAAAAGATTTAAGCATATCTTCTGAATCGTCATAAAGATGAAGCATATCTTTATTAAAGATGGAGTCTTTCAAGTATCCCTTTACACTTGAAACACTAGTAAGAGTCAGGCATCTTTTTATCCCATAAAAAGTCTAAGCCTATCTTAATCTCTAATCCGACTTCTCCCAGAAGCCCTCATAGATCGCCGTCTTGAAGGCCGTGATACCCTATTGTATCAATCAATCGTTTGGCAAACCATAGCGAATTGCAAATCCGTTAATATAACCACCCGAAGGTACAACCGCCGGGTTTTATATTCAATGTCAAACCAATTGTACCTGCCCCAGACCTCTTTGTAAAAAGGTCGCCGGGAGGGCAAGACCAAACAAACAAACAGCATTGTTTCAATGGCGTTGAAAAGCCGAGAAAACCACATCCAACAGGTGTCAGCATGATCCCCTGGATAAATGTGTGGAGCCCACCTCGCCGGGAATAACACAGGAAGCCTGCTCACAGGCTCGTAAGGTTACCCCAAAAAGGTACACAAACATGTGTCACAAAACCGCTGGTCAACGAACCGTAGCCCTCAACCACTACTTTTCGTTTTCCTTTAGTTTCATATTAAAGATTTCAGCATATCTTTACCTGTCCAAAAGATTTAAACATATCTTCTGAATCGTCAGAAAGATGAAGCATATCTTTATAAAAGGTGAAGTCTTTTCAAGTATCCCTTTACACTTGAAACACTAGTAAGATTCAGGCATCTTTTTATCCCATAAAAAGTCTAAGCCTATCTAAATCTCTAATCCGACTAGTTTCATATTAAAGATTTCAGCATATCTTTACCTGTCCAAAAGATTTAAGCATATCTTCTGAATCCTCATAAAGATGAAGCATATCTTTATTAAAGATGAAGTCTTTCAAGTATCCCTTTACACTTGAAACACTAGTAAGATTCAGGCGTCTTTTTATCCCATAAAAAGTCTAAGCCTATCTTAATCTCTAATCCGGCTTCTCCCAGAAGCCCTCATAGATCGCCGTCTTGAAGGCCGTGATACCCTATTGTATCAATCAATTGTTTGGCAAATTATAGCGAATTGCAAATCCGTTAATATAACCACCCGAAGGTACAACCGCCGGGTTTTATATGCACTGTCAAACTAATTGTACCTGCCCCAGACCTCTTTGTAAAAAGGTCGCCGGGAGGGAAAGACCAAACAAACAAACAGCATTGTTTCAATGGCTTTGAAAAGCCGAGAAAACCAAATCCAACAGGTGTCAGCATGATCACCTAGATAAATGTGTGGAGCCCACCTCGCCGGGAATAAAACAGGAAGCCTGATCACAGGCTCGACCACAGAAAACGCAGTTTCTGATGAGCCCTCAAGCTACCAAACTCGCCGGGGTAACTTACCTATTTTAGCCATCCTGACTAAAACTCGGTAAACAAAACGGCTTTCTAGGAGGAATCGAGAAAAACCGCCGGAAAGGCAACCCACACCAAACAGAACGCAGTCTGATAAACATAATCAGACCCACAGTCCGAAGCTCCTGGATCAGCCAATCACAACTAATCCAGGACACACATGGCACATGAATACATTTTTATTACAATAAACAATGAAAACACTTGCATATGTGAAAAAACTACGAGAGGCTGGCTAGGCCTGGTGAAAACGGAAAAAACACTTAATGACGTCGAAACACCATCGAAAAGCACTCCATCCCACCAAAACTGGAACAGCCACCACATCAAAATCGTAGAAAACACCCGGGTAAGGGTAACACTGACTCGGGACCCAGAAAGAACTCCATTAAGTGAAGAAAAATACACCAGGAACGTCAGTACAAATAACATAGGCTACTCCATCAGAAATATAGCTAGAAGCCCGACATCGCGTAGTTAAAGCCTCCTAACAAGCTAGGACTAAAGATGGCTAAACACGAAAAACAGTTTCAGAGCGTCCTCAACTCGGCCACGAGGGTCCGTCCGAAATAGACGCCCCAACAAAAACGACCCAAAATACACTTGTTCTGCGAGAAAACCACCCATGACACCCCTGTTCAGCTAATCCTAACCTTACTCAAGACATCCCAGAGTAAACAAATGAGAAAAAACTCACTAGGGACGCAAGAATGCGGAATCAAAGCGGAGCACTGTGGGGGACACGTCCGGGTGCGGTGAACGCAGAGCAAGGAAGGTGGATAGATGCGCTAGCCAGCGTCTGGTCCAAGAATCCACAAAAGTACATCCACGGAATATGGAAAGCTTATGAATAGTTATTCTTATTTTATTTTTATTTTTTATTTGTTACGAAGTTTTTTCGTAGTGAGAACCCAATCATAAAGACGAACCATGAGTGATTTAGCGTGTGCTTACGATGAAGGTTCCTCTGAGCTCTGCGGCGGTAGTTTCAAACTGCGCTTATGGGCGTTTGAAGAGATAGCCTTGTAATAGGCATAATCGTCAATGATGGAGGGGCCACTAATAAATACAACACTACCAGAAATGGCGGATCCAGGGGGGGCGGGGCAGCCGCCGGCCCCCCCCCCCCCCCCCCCCCCCCCCTTAGTGACCAAAATTGCACCCTTACATCTCATATATACTGCATTTTATCTGAAATACAATACATATAAAGTTATGGCGCAGCGGGTGCCCAACCCCGAAACAGCGGTTGCCCAACCCGAAAGGGGTTGAAATAGGGGAGCTATCCCCCCGCCAAAGGCGGCTTTCTAGGGCCTTTCCTAGCTGATGCTGAGAGGATTGGGTTCTAGTCATGTGGTGATGGGCTGGTCTATCAGAGTGAGAACTGAGCGATCTCTGCCATACCCATAGCTTACTCTGACTGTTCCTTTTACTTATATATTTTCTAGATCTCAAGTGACGGCATCTCTTCCGTGGATTGACCTCCCAATCTACCAAGATTGAAAGCCAAAGCGTCACATTTTTCCTTTGCCCCTCATCTTTCTCTTCATAATTGCTGAGGGACACAGGGCCCTGGGTGGGGCTTTGGTTTACCGGGCGTTTCCGCACCCTCCTCAGCTCCCCGCCATGGAGTGGCTTCGGTCACCCAGGCTTTATTGTGGTCGGCAGGGAGGGTTCTGTGGGGGCGCTCGGTTATGGCCTTGGCCTTCCTCGGGGACTTGGGGCTGTTCGGCCAGGCAGCTTGGGGAACAACAACAAGTTATGGCGCCCCTCATGTAGGCCTATATATATCAGCCCCCCCCCCCCCCTTAAGCCTGAGCTGGATCCGCTCCTGACTACCAGTCACAGTTGACCTAACTTAGCCCACCACTTGCATGACTAACTGGCGTATCTGACATCGGCTTGGGTCATCCACCTTCCTAATCCAGTCAGCTGGACCCCGGATCGGCGGTGGCTTCGCCAGGTAAGAATAGTTACCCAATAAAAATTGTACTTTATCAGTTTTCTTTGATGTGTTAGTTGTTTTAGAAAACAATGTGTATAGGGGTAGCTTTTATTCAGAGAGGAACTTTTATTACTGTTAAACAACTACATCAGTAATAATAATTTATACAATTCATAATTAATGTATTCTACGATCAGCATGTTCAAGTATATGAAGAATTATTTTATAATATGAAATAAAAGACTTCCAAAGTCTCCAATCGACATGCGAATTCATATGATCAATGATCATATCAGCTGGTTATCAGGGTACGGGCGTACATTTGATGGCGAGTGGTCGACTCTGAGAGTGTCCCGGTGTATCTTGAGACATCGAGGGTAAATCGTAACCCAAGGACTTAAAAAGGTGGGGGGAAGTGAGATTAAGGACAAAGAACAGATTGTGTGAAGAAGAAAGGGGGAAGACGAAGGGGAGAAGAGATACAGGAAGAAGAAGTGGGAAGGCGTGGGGGAGACGGAGCGGAACAGGGGACGCCATCTCAAAACGTTTACAACACGTCGACACGAGGGAGGGCCAGTCGGTGCTGGCAAATATCTACACAACTATCTCTCTAAGTATTTTCTTTCTTCTCTTTGCATTATGCATTCTACAGTGTAGATATAGGGGAAGGGGATAGAAAGAATAGAAGTGGGGATACAGTATAGCGGGGGAGATGGAAATAGGAAATGGGGATGGTGGGGGTGAGGGAATGGGGGAGGGAGAGAAACAGGATGAACAGGGTGGAAGAGATATGAATAGAAAGAGCAAGGAGGAAAAAAGGGAGGAAGGGGAGATAGATTCAGAGATTGAGAAGGAACGCCAGGAGATGGAAAGTGAAGAGGAAAGAATCGAGAGAGAAGGGGAAACGAAGGAAGGGGATGGGGCGGGGGGTGAACAGAACAACGAAGAGGGGGGGGGGAGAAACAAGGGATACCCAAGGGAAAGGAAGGGAAAGAAAGAGGAAAGGGACAAATGAAGGAACAAGGGAGGGGGGAGACGGGGAAAGAAGTAGCAAGGGAAGGGGAAGAGGACAAGGGAGGAACAGGAGGAGAGAAAATAAATGAGAAGGGGGTGGGGGAAGGGGACGAAAGGGAGCCAGGAAGAACAGAGGGGGATACAGACAATAACCAGAAAAAGAGAGGAAGGAGCGAGGAGGGAGCAGTAATGGAATGTGGGACGGCAGGAAACGAAGAAGGGATGAACAATGAGAAAAGCAAACAGGTCAGGAGAAGTGGAAGAACGGTAAAGAAAATAACATTCGCGGATGAAGAGGATGAAAAATGGAAAGAAAGGGAGAAAAGGGAAATAGGAAAGAAGAGAGACGGAAAGGGGGGCAAGGGAGAGAGGGAAGATAGGGGGGAGATAGAGGAGGAAGAAGAGAAGGAAAAAAAGGAAGGGAAAAGGGGGAGGTTCATGGCGTTGTGTGGAGGCAGCTGTAACAGATGGCTTCCGCAGGAAAAGCTGGAGGCAGAAAACCTAACGGAAGCGCAAGCAAAGAAGTGCACGTTAATATGTTTGAAGGAAATAAAGGAAATAGGGGAGGAAAACCTGGAAAGGGAACGAAATGGGAGGGAGGAAATAGAAAAGAGGTGGAAAGAAGACAGAGAAAGAATAAGCGAGGAAAAGGAAAAAATTAAGGAGAAACTAAACATACAGAGAAAGGAAAGTGAAGAGAGGGTGTGGGGCCTAAAACAGGGCATAGGACAAGTGGAAATCGCAGCGGCAAATGAGGAAAAGAGATGGAGGAAAAGGGTAGAGGAAATGGAGAATGGAGAGAGATGGTCATAGGGAGATGGCAAAGGAATGGGAAACTGAGAGAGTTAGCATGAAGGCGGAGAGGAAAGAGTTAAGGGAACAAGTCAAAGAGCTAAATGACCAAGTGGGAAGAATGATTGAACGGGGGATTGCAAGGGCAGAGAAGACCCGACCAGGGGAAGCTCAAGGGGGTGGAGAGGAAAATAGAAGGGAAGGGAAGGCAAATAAGGGTGGAGGTGATGAAGGAGGCCGACAAGTGGAGAAGGGATATGGGTGTGGAGGGGATGAGAAGAAACAGAGGGGAAGCGAAAGAAGTGAGGGAAGGGCAGAGAGATACAGGGGGGAAAAAGAGGAAAGGGAAGAATGGGGTAGACAGAGGAGGAGGCAGAGTGAAGGGAGAGAAAGAAGGGATACGGAGGAGAGAACGCATCACCAGTACCAGGACGATATGAACAAAGGAGAAAGGGGAACAGACAGAAGGGCGGAACAAAGGGGATGGAGAAGGGATGCTAGAGAGGACCGGGTACTACTGATAGGAGACAGCATGATAAGATGGATGGGGGAGAAACTATTTGGCAAGGAAAAGAGAGGGAGAAGCGTGATAAGCCTCCCAGGGGCGGATATAGAAAGAATAATGCGAGGTTTGAGGAACACAGAAATGGACAAGAGGGAAGGTGGAACTGTAGTGATACAGGGGGGAGGAAATGGGCTAGAGGGGAAAGGAGCAGAAGGAACGGTAGGAGCAGTAATGGAAGGAATAAACAAATTCAAAGAAACCAACCCAATGGTAATGGTATGGGTAGTGGGAATTATAGAAAGGCCAAGGGAAGGGAAAACGGGGCAATACGAGAAAGAGAGAAAGATGACAAATGAGAGAATGCAGAGGGATATTGGAGAAATGAACAAAAGACTATGGGCAAGGGATGAGGCAGGAGTAGGATACATCGACCCCGACTACAAGCTGAGCCCAGGAGATTTTGCGAGGGATGGAATACACCTGTCAGAAGCGGGGAAATGGACCGTAGGGGGAAAGATTAGGAGAGCAATAGAAGAAAGTGAGGAGCAGAGGAAAGAGTGGCTAAGGAACACGGAAAGATGAAGGAAGGGGAGAAGAGAGGAAGCGGGAGGAGAAAGGGAGGATGAGAAAAAAGAGAAGGAAAAGAAAGAAAAGCGGGAGGGAAATGAGAAGAAGATTGAAAAGGAAGTAGAGGGAAACTTAGACATGGGAGAAAGAACGGTGGGAGAGAAAGAAGGAGGAGGGGAAGAAAGAGAAATAAGAGAAAGGAAGAGAAAGCAGAAGAACAAGGGAAAAAAAGAGAAGAAGAACAAAGGGAAAGAGCGGGGGGAGGGGGGAAACGAGAACCGAGGAATAAAAATAGGATGTGTAAACATAAATGGGATGAATAGAGGGAAAATACAAGACATTGAAGAGGTATGGAGTGAGTGGGAAATGGAAATGATAGGAATAACAGAAACACACCTTAGGGGAGAGACAAAATGGGAAGGGGATAAATATACGCTCATTGGGAGAGGGAGGGAGACATCAGAAAAGTAAGGGGGAGGGGTAGGGTTAATGATTAGGAACAACTCAAAATGGAAAATAGAGAAACTAAAGGGTGGAGAATCAAAGGAAATGGAGGATATAATGGGAGTGACGCTAGCGAGGATGAATAATGGAAGGGAAGAAAAAATAACAGCAATAATAGGGTACTTCACGGTGGAAGGGGGGAGAAGGGAACGTGAAGAAAACAGAATCAAGTACCAAGGAATACAAGAAATGATAAGGGGTAGGGAGGAAGAGGAGATAATTATAATGGGAGACAGGAATGCACATATAGGGATACTAGGGGAGAGGATAAATGGGAATGGAGAAACCTTGATCCAATTTGCGGAAGAAAATGACATGGAAATACTGAACCAAACAATGGGAGAGGGAAAGGCGACATGGGTAAGACACGGAGAAGGCCAAAGATCGGCGATAGACTTCATACTAGCGAATGGAAGAGCAAGGGAAGAGATCCAAAACATGTGGATAGATGAAGAGAATGAAGTAGGGATACAAAGCAACCACAGACTCATGGTGATAAACTACACAAAGGAATGAAAAAGCAAAGGAAACACGAGATGGAAGCTTAATAGATGGAATCTTAAAAGTGAAAGATGGGTAGAATACAGAGGTTACCTGGAAGAAATAGGGGAAAGAAGAGAGGGGAGCATAGAAGAAATGGACGGAGAGTTGATGATGGACATAAATAGAGCGGCAGAAAGAAGCATAGGAAGAATAAGAAGATGGACAGGAAAAAGAAAACAAAAACCATGGTGGAATAGGGAAATAAAACAAGCAAGATGCGAACAGAGAAAGGAGAAGGATGATAGAGAGAAATAGGAGGGAAGGCGGAGAGAGGGAACGAGAAGAAAGACAAGCGGTAAGGGCATACGAGGGGAAAAGAAAGAAGGTAAAAATACTAATACAAGAGGCAATGATAAAACACGAGAAAGAAGAAGTAGAAAAGATCAGAAGCAAGGGGAAAGAGGGCCAAAAGGAGTGGTATAGGATGTTAAGAGGTGAGACCGGTAGAGAGGAAGAAAGCGTGGAACTAATAGTGGGAGATAGAATAATAAAGACAGAAGAAGAAATAAAGATTGAAATAAAGCGATACTGGGAGGAAATAGGGGGAGTAAATGAACAAGGGGAGGGGAGGGAATGGAACTTGGAAATGAGAGAGAGAAGGCTACCAGAACAGGATAAGATGGAAATGGAAAGGGAGCTCACAATAGAAGAAGTAAGGAGAGGGATCAAAGCACTAAAAAAGGGAAAGGCGACCGGACCGGATGGGATACCAAATGAAATGTACATAGAGGGGGGGGGGGGAAGAAATGGCAAGAAGGCTGAAGAAAATGTTTAATGAGGTAATGGGAAATGAGAGGGTACCAGAAAGATGGAATGAAGCGAGAGTAACACTATTGCACAAGGGAGGGTACAAGAGTAAGAAGGAAATGAAAAGCTACAGGCCAGTGACAGTGACAAATACAATAGGGAAACTCTTCTGCGGGATATTGAAGGAAAGGATGAATAGAGCCATAGAGGGAAACGGAATAATAAGTGATGAGCAAAATGGGTTCAGAAGAGACAGGAGGGGGACAGATAATATCTATATACTAAGCGAAGTGATAGGGAAAATGAAAAGAGAGAAAAAAATGGGTTACTGTGTATTCCTGGATATAGAGAAAGCCTATGATAGAGTAAACAGGGAACTGCTGTGGAAAATAATGGCAAGGAATGGAATACCAGAAAAGTATATAAACATCATAACATCGATGTACCAAGGAACAAAGGCGAAGTACGCGCTAGGAAATATAGAAACGGGATGGGTAGAAAGCAAGAGGGGGGTAAGGCAGGGGTGCGTATTATCGCCGTTATTATTTGCGTTATATGGAAGAAATGACACAGAGGATAAAAAGAGTGGGGAGGGGATTCAGATAAACAAGGAAAGACTGGGGGTACTTCTGTTTGCTGACGACGTAGTTCTGATGGCAGAAACGGGAGGAGGGTTGCAGAGACTACTAGAGGAAGCAACAAGATTCGGGGAGGAACTTGAAGTAAGATTTAGTAAAGAAAAGAGCCAGGTGATGAAAATGAATGGAGAGCTTCAAGAGGACGAGGAATGGACATTGGAAGGAAACAGAATGAAGAAGACAAGGATATAAATATCTGGGGGTAACGATTACGGAGAAAGGGTTTGAGAAGGCGAAAAGTGAAAAGGTTGGACAAATGCAACAATGGAATGGGAGACTATGGAGCGCGACAAGGCTAAGAGCGAATAGCTACGAAATAGTGCGAGGGCTGTGGAAAGGATTAGGAGTACCTGCAATAATGTACGGCTTAGAGGCGGTAGAAACAACAGAGGCGGAAACGAAGAAATTAGAAGCGGTGCAGAATAAAATCGGGAGGACAGGACTGGGGGCAAATAAATATGTAGCACAAGAAGCAATCCGAGGGGAGATGGGGTGGAGTACGTTTGAGGAAAGGATTGGGAAAGCGAAAGGGAAGTACAAAGTGAGGCTGGAGGAGATGGAGGAAGATAGGTGGCCGGGGAAGGTATACAGATGGGCGAGCGAGCAAAGTAAATGGAACAGAGAGTGCAAAAAAAGATTGGGGAGGATAAATATAAAACAGGACCGGGTGGGAGGGGAATTTAGAAAACGAAATGAGAGAGAGGAGTGGGTCATACTAGAAAATGGGAGGGGATGTGTCAGAGAGATAGAGAAAGGGATAAAGGAGGAGGGGAGAAGAAAGTGGAGGGAGGGGGTAGAAAATAAAGCCACGCTGGCATATTATAGAGAGAAGGAAACACCATCTAGAGAACTATTCTATGATGGAGGATGGGGATCGAAACTATTTAAAGCAAGAACAGGATCGCAAGAGACAAATGAGAGAACAAGGAGATGGAATGGAGTGGGACCGCACTGCAATCAATGTGAAATGGGAGGAGACCCAATAGTGGAGGATGTAGAGCACATAGTAACGGAATGTACAAGATATAATGAGGAGAGAGACGAGTTGGAGAGGTACATGAGGAATAGAGTTGGGGAGAGGGGGTGGGAGGAGATTAAGCAGAGAGAAGATAGAGGGGTAGGGGTGCTATTGGGGTTAACACAAGACATGGAGATGGTGAAGAGGATGTTGGAGAAAATGTGGAGGAAGAAAAGGGGGTAGGGGGGGGGGGCAGCGGAGGTGAGGGGGAGGGGGGAGGAAGTGAGGGGGGGGGGTTATACAAAAAAACAAAAAACTGTCTCTTAAACTGTCCTTCTACTCTAAACTTTCCCTCCTACTAACGTTTTCTGAACCAGTACCGATTTAAAGGTCAGCCCTGTGGATCTACCCGGTCTGCGGGCGGGTTCGATAGAAGAAGAAGAAGAATCAGAACTGAGATCATCAGATCAGTCAGATGCCTCTAAGAAGTTCTTTTCATGTCACGACAGAAGAGGGGGTAGATGGGGAAATGGGGAAAAGAATGAAGGTAGTGAAAAGATTCCTGGAGCAGGTGTGGCAGAAGAGAAAACGGAATAGAATAGAATAGGGTGAGGGGGGAGAAGGGGACCAGCGGGGGAGGAAGAAAAATGAGATTAAATAGTAGAGGGGAAAAGTTAAATTAAGGTAAGGAGAGAACAAGATATTGGGGGGTGGAGGAGGGGATAAATTAAGGAGAGTTCTGCTTAAGCTATATAGGCCTACTTCAATTCTTTTTCTTTAACTATCCTTTCTACGACTACATATTTTCTAAACTAATTCTTAAATCTAGCTCTAGCTGTTTCTGGAGAAGTCACCGGTGCATAGGTGAGCTGGCTTTGAAAAGGGACAGCAACTCCACAAAAAGAAGAAGAAGAAGTGTTTTGTAACTTTGTATTTGTTTTAACAGGAGACAGGGCATTTAACGGACGGGATTCTTCGTCTGCTCGCCCTTAAAAGCCACCAAGAACCAAGAATTACTTTAGTATTTGCGTGTCATCTGCGACGTCTCTACAGGAAGATTAGGCCTGGCTACCTATTGTATTACTGTACTATGAAGATATGTTTAAGAAATATATATGTAATTGCTGCCGTGACAGTGCTTTGGAAAGCTGCCCTAGTTCATGCTACAGGTAGCCTATAGCCTAGTTATTATTTTATATTTAATTAATTTATGTATTAGCCTAAGGTTTGTCTTTGCATTTCAGCTGGTGTTATTGGTAAACCTTAAGAAAGAGGTCACCACCCTCTGAGAGCTAAGATTGGGTTAGCCTAGGCCTATGTAAGTTAGGTCTAAAGTTATTTAGTGGGTTAGCCAAAACTAGCCTAACCTAGCCCTAACTTTCTATCCTGGCTTCAAAAGGGTGGTTAGCCTATGTCTTTTCTTAACCCGTTGAGCCCCGGCTAGTTATAATATTTTGTTCACCCCAGTCCCAAGCCATTTTCACTTATTTTTTTTGTTTGCTAAAATGGAAGACAAGGATGAGAAATGAAAAAAAAAAAAAAAAATCACCTCTGACATTTTTTTTTGGGGGGGGGGGGGGGGAGCTTCAAAAAAATTTGTTGAGCCAAAATGGAAGAGAATGGTGAGAAATGAACACACAAATAAAAAAAAACTAATTTCGGTCATTTGGGGGGCGGGGGGGGGGGGTTTCAATAGTTCGTCTCCCCCGCATGACCACTCGCCCGGGAGCACTAGGGTAAAAACTGAGTATGGCATTGTACGGCATACATCCTAAGGAGTATCTCACATAAATCTCAAGCCTCTAGCCCCCATACGACCGGAGTAATGAAGGTTCAAAGTGGCGGTAAACTAGGGGTGTAAACTATCCCCA
This sequence comes from Paralithodes platypus, assembly GCA_032716605.1. Lineage (NCBI taxonomy): Eukaryota > Metazoa > Arthropoda > Malacostraca > Decapoda > Lithodidae > Paralithodes > Paralithodes platypus. The sequence goes on from CM064566.1 coordinate 18,593,102, forward strand.
CTAAGCCCACCACCACCAGCCGCGCGGCTGTCTCGGCCCGCTCACACCTACTGGCCCGGCTCCCCCACACACTACGGTACCGCCCCCTCCTATTCTCCCGCCATTTCCTGCCTTACGAGCCACGTAAGTGTTTTTTATATGTCGGACGCACGTGATGCGTCGCTGGGAGTTGGTGATCAAAGACTGCCGACGCAACACGTGCGACGCTGGGTCTCAACGGGTTAAGGTGTACCAGTAATTGATTATAGGCCTGAACAATTAGATTATGATTAGGCCTAGCCTAAAGCAATGTGTATTAAATTAGCCTAGGCTATAGGTGGGTACTTTATACCTATAGCCTAGGTTAGGTAAGATAAAGCGATTCCATGGTTGCCAATTATTTTTAGGATAAAATTCTAGTTTATTACTAGAATCGCTGCAAAATAGCCTAGCTTTGTTTAAATGCGCTCGCGGTTACGTTTGCGTCTAGGCTAATGTGACAGATTTGTTCTTAACTTAATAATATTGATATATAGGCCTATGGCATAAATCATCTAAATAACCTTAACCTAACCCAACCTAACTTATAACCTAACCTAGTACAGTATTATTAATGGGGCTGCCATGATACTGTATACAGTACTGTTACACAGTTACTGTATACCGCTAGGCTTATTATTCAGTCGCGTAGAACTAGTATACTGTACATTTAATCGGTATCGTGGAAGGAGCCTTTTGCCGCGGTTCGCACGCTATCGGTCACGGGTCACGACCATTACGTTCGCATCTAATTTGACCGTTTTTGCTTATCCTATATCTCAATAATTTGGTAAAGTTACAATATATTTTTACATTTTACATTCATAAATAGCCTAGTCCACTATTATACTAGATAGCTTAGGTTAGGTTAAAGATATTGTTCAATGTTTCTTAATAAATAGGCATCTGAAAAACAGTTCTCCCCACTACACAGGATCTTACGCTTATTGTTATCATCCTTTATATTTGCCAGAAGGGGGCAAATAACCGCTGGCCGTGGGATAATTTTTGAAAAAAAATTGGACAAATTAGGCTAGACACGTTGGGCGTGCGAATATTGCTGCGAAGGTCTCGTTCAATATCGGTAAGAGTTGTGTTAGCGGACATACCGTTTTCTTTGTTAACATAGTCACATGCTCGCAGTTACATTTGTGTCTAATTTGACTTGTTATTTGCTGTTATTTGCCCTACTGGTAATATATATATATGATGAAAATAAGTCGTGGGGGGTGAAGGGGGCAAAGCCCCCTCAACCCATTATTGTATCCCACGGCCGGTAGCAAATTGCCTGGCCGTGGGATACAATAATGGGGTGAGGGGGGGGGGGGGGGCATTGCCCCCTTCACCCCCCACATGACTTGTTGTCATCATCTTATATATTACCAGTAGGGGCCAATAAGTAACAGCAGCCAAATAAATTAGACGCGAATGTAACTGCGAGCGTGCGACTATATGAAAAAAGCGGACGGTACGCCCGCTAACACAACTCTTACCATATTATAATATAATCACCTGTTTTGTTGTAGAAATTCTATTATAAAGTGTCGATCATGTTCTAGAATAACACTGGTATCCTATTATATTTAGTCACTCATAATTTATTATAGATGTTTTTTGTAGTCCCACAATTTTCAACTAGGGCCTAGGCATGCACTTTTCCTCTTTTTTATTTTTATGATAATGATCCCCCATGAGTCAGTCGTACTTAAAAAGTACAGTACAGGTATAAGGATTTTACGTAACTAAGTAAGCACCTGGTAATTGCTATCAATATTCTCTATTCTATCTATTGCCTTAATCCCCGAGGGGATGGCCACAAGTAAATCGCCTACATGATCCTCTGTCATTTATCATATGTTGCCCCTCTTCCCACCCTACACCACTTTCACTCATATACAGTACCTTTCAACTTCATCCCTCCACCTCACACTCAGTCTGCCTCCCTCTCTGCTCTTCAACCTCACTCATACATTCTTTTAGTCATTCTCTCACTCACCATACACTCCACATGACTGAACCACCTCAAGGTCTTGCTCTTCACTCTCTCCAGCACATCTACATCCACACCACAACATTGTGACATTCCTTCATTTGTCATATCCCAGCCTGGGATACCTCCACAAAAACATTTACGGGAGGTGATTTCTGCATCTAACAAATTTTAGCTGCTATGGTAAAGACCGTAAAGTTATAGATAGCCTAGTAGAATATATATAAGGGGAGTCCATAAAAATTCTTAAAAATCCTCCTTACACATTAAATGTATCAGTGAAGTAATGCGTACTGGTACGCTACGGTGGATTAACCATGTGGAGAAAATGGATGTGGATGATTGGGTAAAGCACATTAAAAGTATCCAAATGGAGGAAGGATCACAGTCAGTAACCTTAGGCTGACTAGAGTCCTGAAGAGAAATCTCTAGGTTGAAGTACTGTACTTAAAAGCAAGGGTGCTGCAAGAGATCATGCAGCACGGAGGCTATCAGATGAAAAAAGGCGTCCCATTGCAAAATATGGAACTGTCATTTCAACCGGTATATACCAGTAATAATAAATAACCCTTGATGGTGGCCAAACAAGGCCAGCCACCCCAGTACAGGTCTCCCTCACTATCTGATGCCTTGATTTACGATATTATAGGTTTTAAGGTTTTTAGCAAGGACGTTTGAGAAGAGACTCAGACCAAGAGTGAGAGAGTGGAAATGAGTTACTTGAGAAGTGCGTGCAGAGTTACATGGAGGGATAGACAGACAAATGAGGAAGTAAGAAGGAGGTGTGGTGTAGAGGTAGATGTGCTGGAAAGTGTGAAAAAGCACGCCTTGAGATGGTTCGGCCATATGGAACGTATGGGAAGCAAGAGAATGACTAAGAAGGTGTACGAGAGCGAGGTGGAAGGACAGAGAGGGGAGGTAGACCGAAAGAGAGATGGAAGGATGGAGTGAGGAAGTATATGGATGAAGGCGGTGCTGGTTGGGAGGAAGGGCGTCGACTGACTGGGGACAGAGGTTGTTGTTGTTGTTGTTCCCTAAGCTGCCTGGCCGAACAGCCCCGAGTCCCTGAGGAAGGCCATGGCCACGATCGGGCTTTCCCACAGAGCTCTCATTGAGTGTAGGTTGTGTTGTTGGCGTAAGTGGTTGTGTGAAATGCAGTCTTCGATGATGTGTTTAATGGTATGGGGTGCTGTGTTACATCCCGGGCAGGCGTCGACAACGGAGTCATCCAGTCTCTTCTGATAGCTCAGGAGAGCTGGATGGTGTCCGCATCTCAGCCTGGCCAGGTGGACTCTGTCCTCGCGAGGGAGGGAGGATTCGGAAGGATGGATTTCGGGAGGTCGTGCATGCAGCTGCGTGTTGTCTGTGAGTGAGTGGATGGATTGGCGAGAGATATGAGTATGGATGTGCTTCTGGAAGTTGGTTCGGGGTGGGCAGGGAGGGAGAGAGGACAATAATTGTGTGTGATACTGTGTGCTGGGTGTTGTTTTGATATTTCTTGGTGTCTGTGGGTGTGTTGCCATGTAGTTTAGTGGGTGGTCTTGGTTCGTGGAGGCTGCTGCCAGGAATTGAGTGCCTCTCATGTCCAGATGGTCTTTGACTTTGAGGATTTTGGTTTCTTGATGTAGATGATCTGTGGGTGCAGTAGCTGTGCAGCCTGTAATGATCTTCAGGGCTTTGTTTTGAATAGTCTGTAAGGTCTTATGATGTGTTTCAGCTAGGTTAGAAGCCCAGGCTGGGCTTGCGTATTCCATTACTGATCTTATGTATTGTATATATACTGTGGTGGTAGTTTCTTTGTTGTGTCCAAATTTTGTGTGAGCAAGTGACCTGAGGGCGTTAAGTCTGGGTGTCAGTTTCTTTTTAATGTTTGTGGTGTGCTGTTTGAATGTCATATGAGTATCATATGTTACTCCTAGGATTTTGGGTGTGTGTGTATGTGTTAGGGGTTTGTTGTTTATGGTGAGTTGAGGGATGTATTCGTGTTCACCTGTCCAGCTTGTGAGCAGGGTTGCGGTGGATTTGGCTGGGGCTAGATTAAGTCTGTTTGTAGTGCACCAGCCATGTAGTGTGTTGAGATAGGGTTGAAGGAGATCTGTTGCTCTTCTTGGGTCATGGTGTGTGCATGTGAGTGTTATGTCATCTGCATAGGAGGCTAAGTTTATTTGGGAGTATTGGGTGTAGTTATATCGTGCATGTACAGATTGAAGAGTGCGGGCGATAGGACGGATCCTTGTGGGACTCCGTTTGGAAAGTTTCTGATTTTAGATGACTGACCGGCAAAAGATACGTGTGCACATCTGCCTGCTAGGAAGTTGGCCAGCCACCTTTTCGTGTTGTTGTGCATGTTTGTGTTGTAGATTTTGTTTGTTAGGTTGTGGCGGGGGATGGCATCGAAGGCTTTACTAATGTCGAGTGTGGCTAATAGTGATCTGTGTGGTGGTCTAGCTGAGTTGATGCCGTCGAAAGCTCTTTGTGTAAGGTCTGTGAGAAGAGTGTTTGTGGAGTGCAGTGGCCTAAAGCCATTGTTGTGTTGGAGCTAGGGGTAGGTCGGGTGTAATTAGTTGTAATACTAGGCGTTCCATGACTTTGGAGGGGGAGCAAAGGAGTGTGATGGGGCGGTGCGAGGAGGGTAGCGTGGGGTCTTTGTTGGGTTTGGGGAATGTGATGATGATACCATGCTTCCAAATGTCTGGTATTGTGTTGTGTGAATAGCTGTAGTTTGATATGTTAGTGAGTGTTTGTATGCCTTGTGGTCCCAGGTGTCTGAGGTGTATGTTGCTTATGTTGTCTAGGCCACAGGCGGGTGAGTGCTTGAGATTGTTGATGATATGCTTTGTCTGGTGATTGGTGAAGGGTGTATAGTCAGGGTCTGTGGGGAATTGTCTCTTACGTCGGATGACACGTCGGTCGTCTTTGTGAGGTTTTAGGTGGCTGACATGTGAGAAGTGATTGATGAGAGTGTTTGCTTGTTGTTTACATGAAGGAGTAGAGTCTGTTGTTGTGATTGCAGCATGTGATTGTGTTGTGTTGCTGTTGGAAAGTGTGATGCTGTTTAGTGTTTTGTAGAGTTTTTTGGGGTTTGTTTGTGATCAAGTGTTTGTAGGAAGTTATTCCAATTTAGTTTTTGTTGTTCTTGTATTTTGTTGTTAGTTTGGGTGTTGAGTGCTTGAATTTGTTGTGTGATGTCTTGTGTGTGGGGTGCTGGGGAGTGTTTCAGTGTGTCGCATTGTCTGATGAGGTTTTGAATTTCTGGTGTGAAGTTGGGGTTGTGTCTTTTTCTGTTACCTCTTGGAATGTGTTTCTTGTCAGGATTTTGGATAGTTTTATTGAGTATGTGTACAGCATTGTTGATGTTAGTGATGGGTGTACTGTTTAGAGTTGTGAAGTGTTGTTCTGTCTCATTTGTAAATGCTTCCCAGTTAGCTCTTTTATAATTGGTGTATGTGTGTTTGTGGCTAGCTGGGGTGAGTCTGGTTTTGGTGGTGATAATGATCGGGAGGTGGTCAGAGCCTAAGGTTCTGACCACCCTCCAGGATGTTGTGGGGGCGAGTTCTGGGGAGCAAAAGGTGATGTTTGGAGATGATGGGTTATAGAGGGCTTGGTGAGGAATATGGGTATGTTGATGGATGTCGTTAAGGATGATGAGGTTATCTGTTTGGTTTTGTAGTACCAGCCCTCTGTCTGTGTCGGGGTTGTCGACAAACCAGGCCGACGTCTTGGCGTTGAAGTCACCACCCAGGATGATGTGTGGGGTGTTTGTGATGTGTTGTAAGTGTGGTCTGTATTCATTTGGTACTGTAGGGGATGTTTGGGGAGGGATGTATGTGTTTATGATGGTTATGTTGGATTTGTTGCCAGTGCGTATTTTAATTGATTGTATTTCTGTTGTGTTATCATTTGGGGGGAGGAGGGATTTGGTTTGTACACTGGTTACTATGTATGATATTTCATTGTGTACCAGGCTGATGAGTCCACCGCCCCCGCCGACGGCCCGGTCTTGTCTGATGGTGGTGAAATTATGAAATGTGGGTGTTTTTTGTGATGTGCGGAGTTTTGTTTCTTGTAAGATGGCAATGTGTATGTTGTGTTGTTTGATGAAGTGTGAGAGTTCGTGTTTCTTTGTGTTAATGCCATCTATGTTCAATTGGAGAATGTTAATGTTATGTGCACGATGTATGTTGGGTGCTGCTGCACGAGGATGGGGTGGGGGTGAGGGAGGGGCTGGAGGTTGGGATGGGTGAGGTGGGGGTGGGGATTGGGGAGCAGGAGATGGGGGTTGGAATGGATTAGGATGGGGTGTGGTGTGTTGAGTTGAGTTGAGTTGAGGATGGGGACAGAGGTACATGGGGGCGGTTTGTTCGTGGCCATCCCTTCGGGGATCTCGGCGTCAGGCAATAGATAGATGGATAGGTGTTTATGTTTGGGTTTTGGCTGGTCCGAGAATGCATCCCCATTTGCCCCATTAATTTTAGGGTCTGTTATATGATTTTTATATTTAAGATCGGGTTTTCAGGAACGTAACCCAATCGTAAATCGAGGGAGACCTGTACTGTACTGGTACAGTTCCGAGCAGGTGAAGCAGATACAAACTCTAGGAGGGGCTGGCCATAATTGACCACCGCCATGTATTATTATATAGTAATACAGTATACAGTAGTGAATGAATGATGGTACTCACTGCTAACAACATTACATTACTGAAATTAGGCAAATTTTTGCTTCAGTTTCAAACTATTAATTACTCTGTACATACATACATACAATGGTTTAACGTAATTTTTCCATTACATGCAATGTAACGGCTCAGACGGGGTTGCCTTTCAGTACGGTAGTTGGAGTGTACTGTAGTACAATAAAGTCCCGCCACAGCACTGCCCCACCAAGTCATCACTGTGGCTGATGTTGGTATAGTGCTAACCGTGCCTCAGCAAGACTCAACAGAGTCCCTCTGCAGCACTTGCACCTGCAGTATCTGCAACCACACCAGCCTTAACAGTGTTACAAAAAGACAGCACCATAACAAGACTACTGTATAAATTATTAAGAGTATGTGAAAAATTTGGAATCGAACATTCAGTCAAATTTAATCCTATAAAGAGCAATATCATAATATTTAAATCTAAACTTCTATTGAAATCAAAGCTACCTAAATTCCATTTGTATGAAGAAATTATAGAAGAAGTAAGTAAAGTAAAGTATCTAGGACACTATATTTCAAGTGATCGCTCAGATGATGAGGATATGGGTCGTCAGCGAAGGCAACTTTACATGCAGGGAAATTCAATATTAAGAAAATTTCATATGTGCACATGGGATACAAAAATAACATTGTTCAACTCCTACTGCTCACCAATGTATACAGCACAACTATGGTGGAACTATAAGAAAATGACAGTGAATAGACTAAGTATCTCATATCACAATATCATGAAAATGTTTCTGGGGCTCTCAAAATATGAGAGTACAAGTACGCTATGTGCCTATATGAACTTACACTGTTACCAATCACTCATTAGAAAGCTAACATATAAATTCATTCAGCGCCTTAACACTTCTGAGAACAGTATCATTAAAATACTACAAACTCCAAGCATAGTGTACACCTCTAGGATCCAGGCACACTGGAGGAAGTTGCTCTATATTTAACCTTAAGTAATGATTTCAGGTCTGCTACTCTACAGAATTAGCATACCGGTACTGAACCTCATAGTGCAGTACAGTACCGATATTCCTATACAATACAGTACAGTACTGTACCGGAAGCTAAATGATGTGAGGCATGGTACTGTACACAATTAGGACAGTGGTTTTGGTAACACAGTAGTTTGATGACCACTGTTTTTGGTTGAGGCAGTGCTGTGAACTACATGATAGCAAGCTGGGTATTATTTAATTTCTTTTTATTTTATGTAGCCTATGTAGCTTATATATATTTATGTTACTGTAAGGTATATATGGACCCCAGTATGGTCCCCTCTGTACTGTGTGAGTCTGAAATAAAGTATTACTATTATTATTATTATTATTATCATTATTATTATTATATTAGGCATTTAATCTAACCGCACCTCCACAGCACGTCTATCTGGTTCATCTGCTCATATCTGTACTTGTATCTACTTTAAGTCTTTTATGGTACAGTATCATTATTATCATCAGACTTTCTTAGTCCACTACAGAAGTGATATACTGTATTCTTGAGGGGTCAATGTCAGCCTGTGTATGGTACCGGTTCGGTACCTCACCACAGTGGCCTATACCAGCTTGAGATTGTGTGTATACTGTATGGTGATCAGTACTTGTGGAACGTTATTGTATGCTCAATGTCTCTGACAGGGCCAAACAAATCAGACTCATAAATGCCTTCAAGATATTTTATGATAGGGCTCCAGAGTATTTAAAGAGTCATTTTGTTAAAGCAAATGAGAGGATTGGACACAATACAAGGAATAGGATGTATAATGTTACGGTCCCGAGAATCCAAGGACAGGGTAAGCTAACATTCTTCTTCACTGCCATCAAAGACTGGAACAACCTACCCCAGTCAGTCCGTGAAAAGAGAACACTGTATTCCTTCAGACGTAGCTTGAAGGAGCACCTGAACCGGACAGCTGCGAGAAGGGAGCACCAAGCTTATGTCTACTACTAAATACAACATAAGAGATAGGCAAAACAAACTAAAATGATTACTGAAATATTTTGACCAGTCCAACTATAGAATGTGTATCTATCTATCTATTGCCTGACGCCGCGATCCCCGAAGGGGTGGCCACGAACGAACCGCCCCCATGCACATCTGTCCCCGGTCAGTCGACGCCCCTCCCGCCAACCAGCACCGCCTTCGTTCATATACTTCCTCACTCCATCCTTCCACCTCTCTTTCGGTCTACCTCTCCCTCTCTGTCCCTCCACCTCGCTCTCGTACACCCTCTTAGTCATTCTCTCGCTTTCCATACGGTCCATATGGCCGAACCATCTCAAGTTGTTCCTTTTCACACTCCAGCACATCTACCTCCATGTAAGGTATCTTAACTCCCTCAGACATATTATGTTCCAGTAAGTCCGAGGAGACGGGAGCCCCAGGATCATTGCCACTGCCTCGCACTACACTCTCAACAACACTGCGGCCGTTAGAATTATCGCAGGAGGCTGAGGTTGCCACCAACGGTTTTATCGTATGGTAACTTATCGGACTTACTGAGCTCATATGACGCAAAATCGCGTCATAAACTTATTGGAGAGGTATAGAGATAAGTCCATATGACACGATCGCGTCATATGAGTTTTTTGTGGACTTATTCATATGACGCGATCGCGTCATATATGTCTGAGGGAGTTAATACAACCCCCTAGAAATACTTTCTCTAAAGTACAGTATCTACTTTTGTTTTATCCTCCCTTTTTCCTCAGCTAACCTAATCCCACAAGGACCCCAATGGAAATACGCCTAACGGCCTTATTGGGCTATCCTTAGTTGGAATTATGCAAAGCTGGTACATGTCATATGTGTAAAATATTATGTGGTACCAACATTATAAAATGCTAACTAAATCAATATTATTATTATTATTACAGTATTATGCTTAACAACCTCAATTTCAACCCCCCCCCCCCTATCAATACTTTTGGCAGAGGCGTTGAATATCAAACACAAGACTTCTCACATGCGGGACAGTTACTCTATCTATTGAACCCTACAAAATCTGTATGATTTCAGGTGCGTGCAAGAAGCGTGACTTTGGCCACGGGAGCGTTGTGTGTGTGTGTGATGCCGACCACTGTGACACCCTCGCCCCGCTGGCCCTCCCTCCTCCTGACTATGCACTTGTCATCACCTCTACAAAGGACGGAGTGCGATGGAAGACCCGTACTTCAAAATTTATAGCTCCCAGTAAGACAGTACTGTATATAAGATGATAGTATGAACTCAATGGCAATATACAGTACTGTAGCTGCAATTGTATCAAATAAATTAATTATTATGTTCCCTCCACCAACCGACTTTACTCCTAAACTCATTAATGAAATCAACAAATACATGTGGCAGTCCAGGGATTCGATCCTAGGATGCTCACACCGAAATTCAGTGCATTTATCCATTGTGCTACGAAGACAGTTAAAGAATGGTGGACAAGCCTTATAAATAAATTGACCCAACAAATAACTACTGTCCCCTTAAGCTAACCATCCCTAGTCTAGCTTCATAACTATAGTATATTCGCTGTAAGTAGGCGAGAAATCATGTTCCCACCTGGTAGAAATATTAGCTCGATTACTCAAGTCGATTTTGAGTTAGAGAAGTTAAAGATCATGATTTCTCGCCTACTTACAGCAAATAGACTACTGCCTTAGTTGGAATTATGCAAGGCTGGTACATGTCATATTTGTAACATACTATGTGGTACCAACTCTGTAAATTGCTAACTGAATAAATATTATTATTATTATTATTATGTATAACTTAAGCTAGAGTCAACGGGGGGAGGGGGGGGGGGTTATAAGAACAACCATGATTTATAAGACCACTACATGACCCCCCAACAGGGAACAATAAAGGGCCAGAGAGGTGGAAAGAAGAGAATGACGTAGAAGTGGAGGTTGATCGCAGCACCAGCTACCAGAGGATCATTGGTTTTGGTGGAGCCTTCACTGATGCTGCCGGGCTTAACATTCTCAGTCTTCCCAAACAGTTGCAGGAACAGGTCCTCAGGTAACATTAACTTCTTCAGCATGATAACATCTTTTTACTTTTGATTCTGGCTAAAATGAGACAAATTTCTGCAGTTTCAGAAGGAACTGTGTTTTTCAGAGGGTTTATGGAGATTGTATTTACCCCTTTATGTCCTAGAGTTAGATTAAATGCTAAAGAAAATCGTCTATTGGTAACTAGAATAAGATAAAAAGTATGTCAATGTGCTGATGGGGTTAACACTAAGAATGCCACTTTTAGGACTTGAGACTGAAACTACTTTGTATGGCTTACTCAGGCTTTAATGGGGTAGTGCTTGGTTTTTGGCCTATGTACCCTGTATTTATATATTAATTTATTTTTTAGTTCCCTCGCTAGACCCGCATCAAGCTTAAAAATACACCCCCTAGACCCCCTTTCAAGATTAATTTGTATATATTACAGGGTCTTTGCAAAAATGTTCAAGTTTTATCATACTGTACTGTACAAACCTTTACATTGAAATTATATAGGAATAGTAATATAAATTTTCTTTGTGGTGAAGGTCTTACTACTCTGTTGACGGGCTTGAGTACAACCTTGGTCGAGTACCAGTAGGAGGGACAGACTTCAGTACTCACCCCTATACCTTCGACGACCTACAGCCTGGCCAGGTCGACCCTTCACTCAGTCATTTTAACCTGGCCAAGGAAGATCTCAAATATAAGGTAAGTCTATCTATCTATCTATCTACAGTATATACTCAGGCCCAATCCCCACTTTTCCAAAAAAAAAATTGGGGGGGGGGAACTCAAGACAGGGCCAGAATAGGGACAACACAAAACACAAGAGAAAACAATGAACACGTAAAACAAAATACAAATTCACACACATCTAGGTCATCTACAACAGCAATAATTATGATCAATCATATTACCGGTACTAAAGCGTTATTTCCACATAGCGATTTTGATAAGTTCTTTTGTCTTTATATTGTGTCGTCCCTGTTTTGGTTTGTTTATTTTGCAAGTTTTACATTATAATTAGATAGATATACAGTTGATGGGTAGATAGATATACAGTAGATAGGTAGATAGATCAGTAGAGAGAGACATATGCATACAGTACTACCTATACATATCTTTGGTGATGGGCTGGTCTATCAGAGTGAGAACAGAGCGATCTCTGCCATACCCATAGCTTACTCTGACTGTTCCTTTTACTTATATATCTTCTAGATCTCGAGTGACGGCATCTCTTCCGTGGATTGACCTCCCAATCTACCAAGATTGGAAGCCAAAGTGTCACATTTTTCCCTTGCCCCTCAACTTTCTCTTCATAATTGCTGAGGGGCACATGGTCCTGGGTGGCTTCGGTCACCCAGGCTTTATTGTGGTCGGCAGGGAGGGTTCTGTGGGGGCGCTCGGTTACGGCCTTGGCCGTGCTCGGGGCCTTGGGGCTGTTCGGCCAGGCAGCTTGGGGAACAACAACAACAACAACCTATACATATCTTTTCAAACAGCACATGATGTAGTTTTTAACGCTATACTCTCCCTTGATTGGCAGGGCCAGGGCGTGACCTTGTTACAGGGACTTTAATGGATGTGAGTAGCCCTACTCTTTGAAAAGATTAAAGAATATTCTATCTATCTATATGCTCAGGCCCAATCCCCACTTTTCCTATTTTTTTGTTCTATTTTATTCTATTTTATTTTATTTTTATTTATTTTTTATTTTTCCTTGGGGGTGGCTGACTCAAGACAGAGCAAGAACAGGGAAAACACAAAACACAAGACAAAACAACGAAGACAAATCACAAAATTCACACACATCTAGGTCACCCAGGAGAATACCCAGAGACCAGGGTCACCAAGGTCGCTCCAGCACTCCCCCGGCCACCCGGAGAGGCTCCGATCTCGGCAGGCAGACATGCAGCGGAGCCAAAGCCACAAGCCCGCCCACCACACTTCCAGGCGCACCCTTCATATTAATCGTCCCCCCGGGCCAGGCGCCTGATGGACTATTATCTATTCCAACTTGCGCCCGACCCCTTCCCCCAAATGACCACGTGTTCACTCAACTATTCACGAGCATTCGCCATTCATTCCTGTTTATTACCACTTCCTTTGCCTGATCTATAGTCATTCCTCTATCATCCAAAGCTTGTCTTACACAGTCTCTCCATCTCAATGGGGGTCTTCCTCCCCCTTCTATCTCCCCTTGTATCTGACTCACATATTCTCTTTGTAAGCCTTTCATCTCCCATTCGTTCAACATGACCATACCAGCTCAGCACCCTTCTGTCCACTCTGGCCGACAAGTGTTCCTGCTGCCCCACTCTCCTACGTATCTCTTCATTCCTCAATCCGTCTTTACGAGTAACTCCACACATACTCCTCGAGCAGCTCATCTCCATCACATCCAGCTTTCTTCTCTCCTTTTTCTTCAGAGCCCATGTCTCAGCCCCATACATCACTGTTGGCACAACAATTCCTTGATACATTGCACTTTTTACTTTCATTCCGAGATTTCTCGTCTTCCACATACTTCCCATTGTTCCGAAAATCTTCCTTCCTTCACACACACACTCTGTTTTACCTCCATTTCCATACCTCCACTCCTGCTTATCGTTCCTCCTAGATATTTAAAACACTTCCAATATTTCCCCATCCAGCCTCACATCTAGATTCACCCTTCGATCACCCCTATTACACACCATTACTTTACTTTTATTGACGTTCACCTTCAGTTTCCTCCTCCCACAAACCACTCCAAACTCTTTGACTACCCGCTACAATTTCTCCTCAGAATCTGCCACCAATGCTGTGTCATCAGCGAACAGCAACTGATTAAACTCCCAATCTCTACCATTCTTTCCTACTAAACCCAATCCTCTTCCCATAGTTCTCATTTTCACCTCCCTCACCACACCATCCATAAACATATTAAACAGCCATGGTGACAATACACAACCCTGTCACAAACCTACCTTTACCTCAAACCATTCACTCAACTCACCATTTTCTACTCTAACACATGCTCTGCTCCCTTCATAAAAACTCTTAACTGCTTCCAACATATTTCCTCCAATTTCATAAATACTTAACACCTTCCACATTGCTTCACGAATGTTTATTTTGTTTATTTTGTTTTTTTATGTTGCGTTGTATTGTCCCTGTTCGGGCTCTTGTATCGTGTCGACCACCCCCAGCTATGGGGTATGTGCCTGAGTACATACGGTACATACTGTTGTTGTTGTTGCTGTTCCTCAGGCTGTCTGGCCGAGCAGCCCCAAGGTCCCGAGCAATGCCAAGGCCACAACCGAGCGCCCCCACAGAACCCAACCTGCTTACCACTAATAATGCCCAGGTGACCGAAGCCACTCAAAGGCGGGGAACTGAGGAGGGTGCGGAAACGCCCGGGAAACAAAAGCCCCACCCAAGGCCCTGTGCCCCTCAGCAATTATGAAGGGAAAGTTGAGGGGCAAAGGAAAAATGTGACGCTTTGGCTCCCAATCTACCAGGGTTGTCAGTAGGGAGGTCAATCCACGAAAAAGATGCCGTCACTTGAGATCTAGAAAATATATAAGCAAAAGTACATACTGTACTGTACATACATAGGCCTACATACATACAAGAAAGTGAGACTCGGTGATGGGTTTTACTAATTGTAGCCTACAAGTCTCCCTCGATTTACGATTGGGTTATGCTCTTGAAAATTTGATCTTAAATAGAAAAATCGTATAGCATACCATAAAATGAGTGGGGTAAATGGGGATGCGTTCTGGGACCAGCCAAAACCTAAACCCAAACACCTAAAAACCTATAAATACTGTATCATAAATCGGTGCATTGGATAGTGAGGGAGACCTGTATCATTACACCATTACCACTACAAGCTATTTATGAAGTGATGTGGTAAAAGTGTTTTTCCCCTGAGGAAATTATATGTCTGTATCACAGTGGAAAAACAAATACTCCTTCATTTCATAGGAGACAACTGACTCATGACTCATTTAAGGGTAGATTTTCACTAAACCCCTTCTGTACCGGCGACATCCTTTTCTTTATATTCTGGCAACAATTAGACGATATTATTCAGCTGAGGAATGTCGTCTACTTATTTATAAGGTACAGACTATCTCAACTCATCCTTTTAGCTATCATATATCCTTCCTTAGCTTCATAATATCGTCTAAATGTAGCTGAAATCAAATATATAAGACTTCACTGGTACAGAAGGGGTTAATATAAGGGATTATTTTTCGAACCTCCTTCTCGCTCATGTTTACCCCTATTAGTTTTGAGATTTTAAGACATTTACCCGTTAGTTTGGCAATTTTAAGACATTTTGCCCAATTTCTTGTAAATTTTAAGACCTTTCGGGCCATTTAGGTGTCAATATTTTCTGTGCAGTCTGTGTCTCTATATATCTCTCCGGCAGAACTCCTCACACACTGTAGCCTACTCACTGATTATTCTTTCATGTCATTCTTTCCTACTATATTTTTGTATTTATCCATCTTTTTCTCTCACTCCCTGGATTCTTCTCTCCTACCATCCTTCCCTCTCACTCCCTGGATTCTTCTTTCCTTCCATCCTTCCCTCTTACTCCCTAGATTCTTCTCTCCTACCATCCTTCCCTCTTACTCCCTGGATTCTTCTCTCCAACCATCCTTCCCTCTTACTCCCTGGATTCTTCTCTCCTACCATCCTTCCCTCTTACTCCCTGGATTCTTCTCTCCTTCCATCCTTCCCTCTTACTCCCTGGATTCTTCTCTCCTATCATCCTTCCCTCTTACTCCCTGGATTCTTCTCTCCTACCATCCTTCCCTCTTACTCCCTGGATTCTTCTCTCCTTCCATCCTTCCCTCTTACTCCCTGGATTCTTCTCTCCTTCCATCCTTCCCTCTTACTCCCTGGATTCTTCTCTCCTACCATCCTTCCCTCTTACTCCCTGGATTCTTCTCTCCAACCATCCTTCCCTCTTACTCCCTGGATTCTTCTCTCCTACCATCCTTCCCTCTTACTCCCTGGATTCTTCTCTCCTACCATCCTTCCCTCAGCTTTCTCTTCATAATTGCTGAGGGGCACAGGGCCCTGGGTGGGGCTTTGGTTTCCCGGGCGTTTCTGTCGCCCTCCTCAGCTCCCCGCCATGGAGTGGCTTCGGTCACCCAGGCTTTATTGTGGTCGGCAGGGAGGGTTCTGTGGGGGCTCTCGGTTATGGCCTTGGCCTTGCTCGGGGCCTTGGGGCTGTTCGGCCAGGCAGCTTGGGGAACAACAACAACAACAACAACAACTCCCTGGATTCTTCTCTCCTACCATCCTTCCCTCTTACTCCCTGGATTCTTCTCTCCTATCATCCTTCCCTCTTACTCCCTGGATTCTTCTCTCCTACCATCCTTCCCTCTTACTCCCTGGATTCTTCTCTCCAACCATCCTTCCCTCTTACTCCCTAGATTCTTCTCTCCTACCATCCTTCCCTCTTACTCCCTGGATTCTTCTCTCCAACCATCCTTCCCTCTTACTCCCTGGATTCTTCTCTCCTACCATCCTTCCCTCTTACTCCCTGGATTCTTCTCTCCTTCCATCCTTCCCTCTTACTCCCTGGATTCTTCTCTCCTATCATCCTTCCCTCTTACTCCCTGGATTCTTCTCTCCTACCATCCTTCCCTCTTACTCCCTGGATTCTTCTCCCCTTCCATCCTTCCCTCTTACTCCCTGGATTCTTCTCTCCTACCATCCTTCCCTCTTACTCCCTGGATTCTTCTCTCCTACCATCCTTCCCTCTTACTCCCTGGATTCTTCTCCCCTACCATCCTTCCCTCTTACTCCCTGGATTCTTCTCTCCTACCATCCTTCCCTCTTACTCCCTGGATTCTTCTCCCCTTCCATCCTTCCCTCTTACTCCCTGGACTCTTCTCTCTTACCTTTCTTTCCTCCTTTCCTTTTATGTTTATCAGTCCCTCCTGGAATGCCTGTACACTCAACCCTCGACTATCACGCCTAATTGACCACTTGCGAGTTTCGTTCTATAAGGAAGTTGGAGCTGTAGACAACGTTATTTAACAGAATTTACAGCTAAAATACGGTCGTAGTACATTTATAAATACATAAAACCCAATTCAACATACCATTTATCCATCAGAAACATACATTATTCTTGTATTTCTGTTTAATATCGATGTTCACGGCTCCAACTTCCTTATAGCCAGAAACTCGCAAGTGGCACAGATCAGTTTTCAATCTGATGCCACTATAAGCGCGCAATAGCCGAATTGAAGAACTGATAGGGATAACTTTAATTGGTTCCCAGACCCCCAACTTGACCATAGTTTGTCTATTATTTACCCATTTTCTAGCTACCTTTCATATAATATGTATAAATAATGAATTTGTATTTTGTTTCTGTGTTTTCATTGTTTTCTGTTACATACATACATACTGTACATAACATTTTAAGACTGAGTGCTCCACACATACGTGCAGTTTCAATCTCTTGTCCTAATGGTGGCGTTCCAGGCAACCCTGTTGAAGGCTGCTTCACTTGTCAAGTTTTTGGATTTGAGATCGGCACATATAGTCCGATCCCAGGTCTTCCTCGGTCCACCCCTTGGTGCAGCTCCCTCCACAATCACAGACCTGCATCTTTTCACCCAATTTTGTTAATCCATTCTCTCCACATGTCCATACCATCTCAGTCTACTTGTACGCATCTCCTCGCTAATACTCTTTATACCTAAACGTCTCCTCAGCTCATCATTTGTTATTCTATCCTGCAGCCTAGCCCCACACATCCATCTCACCATTCTCATCTCATTACGTTCCATCTCATGTTGTGTTGTCCTTATTTAGGCTCTGTCTTGAGTCCCCCCCCCCCCCCTCCAAAAAAAAAGAAGAAAAAAATAGGAAAAGTGGGGAATGGGCATGAGTACATACATACATACATACATACATACATCTATCTATCTATTGCCGGACGCCTTACTCTTTACGGGGGTGGCCACACGCAAAACGCCCCCAAGCAGACCTAACCCCTGTGAGAAGGACAATCCGTGCCAGTTTACTGAAAGACTTACAGGATTGACCACTCAACTTAGGGTCCGTCTGACTCTGAGGCCTTCTATGTATATTTTTAGCACTATTTTTCTACAGTGGTGTGCGGCTAGTCCATCCACTAACCTGCTTCACCCTTAGGTGAGCAGTACGGATTTGTATAAGGTTTACTCCCTTAGACAGGTTGCCGACCAAGGCTGACGAGTCCCATCCACCCAAATTTTTATAAGGTTGTCTCCCCTAGATGGGTTGCTGACCAAGGCTAATGAGTCCCATCCACCCGGTATAATGGATATGGATATTTCTGTATTTTTTTTTCTCTCCCGCAGATCCCTCTGATACAGCGTGCAAAGGCCATGGCTCAGCCCACCCCACTTAAGTTGTTTGGGTCTGCTTGGGGTGCCCCCGGATGGATGAAGGACAATGGTAAGATCTGGGGCCAGGGCAAGATCAAACCAGAGTACCTCGCCACTTGGGCCAAATACCACATCAGGTACTATGTGCTGGTTTTCCATTCTAATATTTAAAAAAAAACATATACAGTGTATATATATATATACAGTATATACTGTATACAGTATACTGTACATATATATTAAAAGAGTTATTTCCGCATAGCGATTTTGATTAGTTCTTTTGCTTTTATATTGTGTCGTCCCAGTTATGGTTTGTTTATTTTGCAAGTTTCACATTATAACTTATGGGGAACATATTGGTAAATTGACGGATTTTTCTCTGTGTGTCTTGTATGGTCGGTCAATAGTATATCAATCACCTATGCTTTGTTTCCCTGAACATTCAGGTATGAGACTGTTTAAGGGTATTTATAGATATTTGCATGTTGAGGTCCACAGATTATATAGTACAGTATTGATATACAGTACAGTATGATTCAATTATGAGTGCAGATGGTAATTCATCTGATCAGTCAATTACAAACTACTCTGGTATTATTATCATGCTAGTTTTATTAACATACTTATGATCAAAGAGAGGAACAGAACTTACCTGATATTGTAACTCCTATAACAACTTTCATGCTATGCTAGTTTTATAACCATCTATCTATCTATTGCCCGACGCTGTGATCCCCGAAGGGGATCTTATGATCAAAGAGAGGAACAGAACTTACCTGTCTTGATAGCGTAATGCATAGTGTGCGGAATTTTGATGTGAGTATCTTGGGTTCGAGTCCTCGGAGTGCCACATGTATTTGTTGATTTCATTAATTGAGTTTAGATGTGAAGTTGGTTGGTTTAAAAAACAAAATAATTTAACTAACCTATAGCAACTTTCATGCTAGTTTTATTAACATACTTATGATCAGGGTGGATGGGATTCGTTAGCCTTGGTCGGCAACCCATCTAGGGGTGACAACCTTATAAAAATCCGGATGGATGGGGCTCGACAGCCTTGGTCGGCAATCTGTCTAGGGTAGTAAACCTGATACAAATCCGTACTGCTTATCCAAGTGTAAGGCAGGTTAGTGGATGGACTAGCCGAACACCAATGTCGAAAAATAGTGCTAACAAGATAAATAGAGGGCCTCGGAGTCGGACGGATCTTAAATTGAGTGGTCAATCCTTTAAGTCCTTCAGTAAACTAGCTCGGTTTGTTCCTCTTGCAGGGAATAGGTCTGCTTGGGGGCCTTCTATGTATGGCCACCCTCATTAAGGGGAGTAAGGCGTCCTGCAATAGATAGATAGATAGATGATCAAAGAACTTACCTGATATTATAACTAACCTATAACAACTTTTTCCCTCCCCAGGTTTCTTGAGAGTTACCAGCAGCACAACCTGACTTTCTGGGGCCTCACTACGCAGAACGAGCCCACCGACGGACTCTCTCAGGGATTTAATTTCAACGCTGTGGGATTTACGGCAGAGGAACAAGTAAGAGCAGTCTATGGGCACCACCACATTCTTTTTCTTTCTTTGGCAATTTCAACTTACGGGTTTAAATGGAGATTTCCAATTGATTTTTTTTTTTTTTTTTTTTTTTTTTTTTGTGACCCCTTTTTCCCTTTTTGAGATTTTAAGGCATTTGCCAGGAAAACCAACCCTCTCCCCTTAACCCCTTCAGCACCAGGATGTCTTCTCACCTTTGATTCTGGTTAAATTAGACGATTATATGCAGTTTAAGAAGGACGTATATGTCATTAAGAGGGATTATGGAGATCGTATTTACCCATTTGAGTCGTAGAACTTGATTATAAACTAAAGAAAATTGTCTAATGGAAACCACAATATGATGAAAATTACATAATGGTAGTGAAGTGGTTAAGGGGGGATGGGCCGGTTTTCTCGACCACTTTCTCCCTCATGTTTAGCCCCATTAGTTTTCAGATGTTAAGATGTTTACCCCATTAGTTAGTCGATTTTAAGACCTTTCGCCCCATTTCTTCGTCAATATTTAGATCTTTCGTGCTATTTAGGTGTCGATTTTTTCCTTGGCGAACGATAGTGAGCCTGTAATGTTGGAAGAACTGGCCTTTGGCCGGGAAATTTTTCTACCGAAAAATGTACAAATTAATCTAGAAGGGGGGTCTAATGGATGTTTTTTTTAATTTGATGGAGGTCTAGGGAGGAAACTAGAAAAATAATGAATACATGCAAAAATCGGCCAAAAAGTGAACCATCCCCCCTTAAAGAGTTAATATGTCACTTAGATAACTTTCCATGCAGGCAGCTTGGGTAGCGAGTCACCTTGGTCCGGCCCTACACTCTGCCGGACTCTCACACCTCCATCTCATGATCCTGGACGACAACCGCTTCTGCCTCCCGGCTTGGGCCGACCAGGTGGGTAATGTAAACTCCCATTTATCCAATAATCATGAGTCTTTTGAAATTTTGGATAAGCGATTTTTTAGATATACGAGAGTCCTTCTATATACTGTAGCGCAAAATATGTGTAGAAATGGCCAAATAAACTGTTTTCAATGTATTTATACCCATTTCTAGGCTGTCTTCACTTTAACACTTTCTCTGTGGGGTGTTTTGGGCTATTTAGGGCATATTCAGGCACTCCTGAATGATTTATCAAGCATCTGCATTAAATTAAATGTATTCTGCCGAAAACTAGGCAAAAATAGCTTCAAAATGAGACCAGAACGGGCCTTGTACGTGGCCTGGTTCACCCGCAGCGGTGCCATAGAAACGCGGGAAACCCGCTATTTGTTAGCACTCGCTCGCTTGGCAACACTGTTGTGAGAGGCAGTGAGAGACCCGTGCGAGACACAGTCTACCTCAGTGGGCCGCTGGCTGCTCTGAGGGTCGGAGGTGGGCCCCTCACGCTCCCGCCCACTGACGCTCAATTTTTAAGTTTTTTACAGGCTTTTAAAGCCTGGAAATTGCTGCAAAGTGCCAGGACGTTCCAGAACGTCACCCGCAGGGAAAGGGTTAAATTATCATCTAATTCAAGCTATGTCTACTTCAGAGGGACTAAATTGGAGCAATTAAGCACCCAGAGAGGCTTAAATAAGTGAAAACTAATGAAAAACAGGGATAGCAAAACCTTTGGTTAACTGGTGGGCGCTAACTCGATTTGATGTATCTGTCAATGCTGGGTGCACCATGGAAGTAAGCGCTGTAGTAGAAAAAAGGGACCCCTGCCGAAGGATAAGTCAGAAATAGAGAAATTTGAGTGTGTAGTGTGCAAAGGCGAGCTTGTGTTATGTGATGATCCTGTGGCTGTGAATTTTGGAAATGAGTCATTGGAGCTGGTGAACAAGTTTTGTTACCTAGAGATACCATCTCTGCCGGTGGTGGGGCCGAGGCTGCCACTGTCGCTAGAATTAGATGTGGCTGGGGGAAGTTCAGAGAACTGCTGCCAATTCTGACCATGAAAAGAATGCCTCTCCAGCTGAAGGGAAAGGTGTATGCCTCATGTGTTAGAAGTGCAATGACGTATGCCTCAGAAACATGGGCCGTTAAAGTAGAGGATGTCAACAGAATGGAACGTAATTAGATGAGAATGGTGAGATGGATGTGTGGGGCCAGGCTGCAGGATAGAATAACAAATGATGAGCTGAGGAGACGTTTAGGTATAAAGAGTATTAGCAAGGTGATGCGTACAAGTTGTTGTTGTTGTTGCTGTTCCCCAAGCTGCCTGGCCGAACAGCCCCAAGGCCCCGAGCAAGGCCAAGGCCATACAAGTAGACTGGGATGGTATGGACATGTGGAGAGAATGGATGAACAAAATTGGGTGAAAAAATGCAGGTCTGTGATTGTGGAGGGAGCTGCACCAAGGGGTGGACCGAGGAAGACCTGGGATCGGACTATACGTGCCGATCTCAAATCCAAAAACTTGACAAGTGAAGCAGCCCTTAACAGGATTGCCTGAAACGCCGCCATTAGGACAAGAGACTGAAACTGCACGTATGTGTGGAGCACTCAGTCTTAAAATTTTATGTATTGTATGTATGTATTGATATTTTTGGATATTTGAATTTTGGATAAAAGGAAGTTTACTGTAATAAGGAAATCAATCAACAGCATCATGATAGAGGATTGTATCTTATAGCTCATTATCTTTAATATTCACAGTAAAACAAGAGTAAAAAATAGTATTCCAATTACTGTAATTCAAAATTATCAGTACTGTATCTGATATTTCATTTTGGATGCCATACTCGGATACAAATTTGCCATTATAATTGCCCACTTATCCCTATCCTCCTGAAAATAGGAGTCTTCTATTAATTGTTTTAGTACATACAGTATATCCCATGTAACTCCTGCATGTCATAAAATTATTAAAATAAGTGGGTGGATGGGACTATTATCCTTGGCAGCCAATCTTTCTTGGGGAAAGAAACTCCTAAGCTAAAATTTGTCCATTAGCCTGATAGCCTTTCATGGCCTAATACAGATAATAGGTTACTAAATTTAACTATGCAACACTTAGCCCTCATGGCAACTCCATTCCCTTAGTGCACTGATTATCATTCAGACCAGTTATCTCTTACCTCTGACGATTTGTAGTGGGACGCACACAGACTATGCCATTTTTGCATGGAGATGGACTTTTTAAAACAATGATACTGTGCAGCCTGCAATATACATTCCCCCCTCCCCCCTATGGGATTAGGGGGGCCTCTACCCATGTGGTAGAGGAAATATAAGAATATTCCCCTCGTAGCTACTGCATGTCGTAAGGGGCGACTAAAGGGTGATGACGTAAGCCTGGGCCACCGTTCATTCTATTTGGCCCATTTTATCCTCATGGTAGCTACGGGACACTAGAACACCATATCTAGTCCCTGGAATGGCTGCTCTTGCCCTGAAGGGCTGCCTTCGAGCATATGAGATGGTTCCACGCTTGCATGGAACAGGGGACTTATTTATAAGTAACTTCACCCCCTATCTATCTATCATCCCATTAACTTGATAAATGATAATACTGTACATACATACAGTATACTGTATACATACTGTACAATGATTTAGAAACATTTTCCATTACAGTACATACATTGTAACGGCTTAGGCGTGGATGCTTTTCCGCAGTTCGAACATAATAATACAATGAAGTCCTGTCACAATACCTCCCCATTATGTCATCACTTTGGTCTTCGAATATAATATGTATTAATGGACTACATTTAAATAGAGATTGAAAATGTGATTGTTATTTTTAAATGTGTGTGATTTTATGTTTTGTTTTTCTGATGTGTTGTGATGTCCTTATTCGGGCTGCCTCGAGTCCCCCCCCCCCCCAAAAAAAAAGGGGGGAGGTAAGTGACTAGAGTTTAAAAAAAAAAATGGGAATGGTGAGTAAATACATAGGGTGAAGTGGGGGTGTAACAAACTATTAGTGGATAAAATATTCACCAAAAATCAGGTAACAAACTTTATGGAAAAATAGTTATATCACAATAAACTATGGGTCAAGGCCTATCATGGTGATTTTTACTAATCGTGTAAGTAGTAGTTAACCCTTCCTTCCCGGAAGGGCTCTTGAACGCCCATAAAAAAGCATACCCGAGCTGCCCGGAAGGGCTCTTGAACGCCCAGTGGTTGAAAGCCTGTGAGCTTGGTGTGCGAGGCGTCGGTCCGACGCATGTAAACAACAGCCGGCTGGACCGACGCCCCGCATCTCCGGCCACAAGAAGGAGTGCGTCGCTTCTTCGTGTGTGCCTGTATGTTGTTGTTAAGTATCGAAAAGTAGTGTAAAGTGGCTGTTTTTGCCATAAAGTTATCTCCAATGAAATCATCTTCACAACTGAACCAGTTGACTTAGAGAGCTCTACTTAACCTAAGAAGTGCGCATGGGGGTAATTAGACACCTCTGCCTGTGCTGACGTATTTGAGCTGTTTCCATCACTAAAATATTCATTTTACCATATATAGCATTAATACTTATCCATACGCGCCTATTATGGGTTGATTATAAAGGTATTAACCTGAAACAACAATAAAACGAGTGAAAACAGCATTTGAATGGTCAAAATCGGAGATACAGGCCGCGAGTTATATGATGTATGGGTGAGGCAACCTGCTTTCCCGCCAATTTCCCCCAAGGCCACTGAGACACAGTCGATCGATACTCTCTCTCTCTCTCTTGCACTCGCTTGCTAACAGTGATGTCAATGCCCTGCTTGCAACTCGCTAATGTTAGCACGAAAATATACCTCAGAATAAGGGAATAACAGGGAAAATAGGTGATAACTGAAGGAGGGGAGGAAAGTGGGGAAGGAGGGGAGGTAGAGGAGTGATATTTTGCATGGCCCAGGGGCAAAAAAAAAAAATAAATAAATAAAAATATATATATATTTTTTTTTTTATGTTTAACCCTCCAGCCCCGGCTATGTATTATATATACTGTATATTCCTCGAAACCCGGGTGTTTTGGCCGAAAAACGTCTAGGCTAGGCTACCGTATATTCGTTAATCAGACTGCTTCCCGCATTCCCGCGCATCCCCAAGCGTAGATGTGTTATTTACCTGTAGAATGGCATTAAGTAGAGCTCTCTAAGTCAACTGGTTGAGCTGTGATGATGATTTCATTGGAGATAACTTTATGGCCAAAACAGCCACTTTACACCACTTTTCGATACTTAACAACAACATACAGGCACACACGAACAAGCGACGCTCTCCTTCTTGTGGCCGGAGATGCGGGGCGTCGGTCCAGCCGGCTATTGTTTACATGCGTCGGACCGACGCCTCGCACACGAAGCTCACAGGCTTTCAACCACTGGGCGTTCAAGAGGCCTTCCGGGTACCTGTTATATGCTTTTTTATGGGCGTTCAAGAGCCCTTCCGTGGTGAGAGGGTTAAAGTTGATTTTTTTTTTTCTCTGACTCTTAAGAGGCTTCTCGCAGTCCGCCGGGGGAACTCTTAAGAGTCTTCCCGCAGTTCCCGGGTTAACGCCATTCTACAGGTAAGAAACACATCTACGCTTGGGGATGCGCTGGAATGCGGAAGCAGTCAGAATAACAAAGATACGGTAGCCTAGGCGTAGACGTTTTTCGGCCAAAACCCCCGGGTTTCGGGAAATATATATATAATACATAGCCGGGGCTGGAGGGTTAAGGTCAACTTATTGAATTTTTAAAAAGGGTACCCCTTGTTCGGACCATACCCACCATATGGGGTGGTCCGAACAATGCATGGGAGTGATCGAAACACCACCTTTTTCACTATTAAAATGCATAATGAGATTGTAAAAACTGGTGATCTCAAATAAAATATATGTTGAAAGTGTCTTTATTGCCAATTTTAGAGCACATTCTCAAGAAAGAAATATTATATTCCATACTGTCACAACTTATGATTTTACCAACATAAAACACCTTACATCCGACATTCTTCCCTTCTTCTAACTCCAGCTCAACACAACCAAGTACTTTTTGCATTATTTGGATTTTTATTTTTTTGGTCGTTAACCCCTTATTGGCGGCGCTCGACTTAAGTCGTGCACCAATTTGCAGCAAGTTAGGAGCATTATTAAGGCTTTTAAAGGGTTAAAATCGAGTGCAAATGGCCGGGAGCACAGCGGGCCAGACAGCCGACTCCCAGGGCTTACCGCCGCCCATTAACTCATGTTCCCTGTGTTTTCGAGAGGCCGGCAGTGTAGCCAGTAGTGAGCATAGCTGGGAAAAATATACCGATATATGCTAAACTCCCATGTTCGTGGCATCACTGCAAGAGAACCACGAGTGCTACGTAGCTCGTTCTGGTCTCATTTTGAAGCTTTTAGTGCCTAGTTTTTTGCTAAATATTTTTTGTTTTCATGCAGATGCTTGATTTATCATGCAGGAGGGCCTGAATATGCCCAAATGAGCCCAAAACACCCCGCTAGACAAGGGTTAAACGCCATTTAAATTTGTGGTGTACCGAACAGTTCGGTACGCACCCCATCGCTACACTCCCTTCGTGTGAGGGGCAAGGGAAAAATGTGATGCTTTGGCTTTCAATCTTGGTAGATTGGGAGGTCAATCCACGTTAGAGACGTTAGAGTCTTCATAATTACTGAGGGACACAGGGCCCTGGGTGGGGCTTTGGTTTCCCGGGCATTTCCGCACCCTCCTCGGCTCCCCGCCATGGAGTGGCTTCGGTCACCCAGGCTTTATTGTGGTCGGCGGGGAGGGTTCTGTAGGGGCGCTCAGTTATGGCCTTGGCCTTGCTCGGGGCCTTGGGGCTGTTCGGCCAGGCAGCTTGGGGAACAACAACAACAACAACACCCCCTTCGTGTCATCAATGTTTACACATGCATGATGCTGAATGAAATGTCTGAATGGAAACCTTTCTCACCAGATATCATTGCAGCTAAGTACATTTCACTATTAACCCTTCCTCCCCGGGCTGTCTTACCCAATGACGGTCGCCCCTACCCGGGCGATATGGCTGAAAAACGTCTGGGACTAGGCTACCGTATTTATGTTTATTTTCACTGCTAGAACTTTCCCACTCATCTATAATCGTAGTGCGGTTTTCAATCTGTATTTTGGCATTGAATAGAGCTCTGTAAGTCAACTGGTACAGTTGTGATGATGATTTCAGTGGAGCCAATATTGCAGAGATGTTGCCAATATGGGGGCTTTTTAGACACTAATTTCGTCATGACGTCAGAACAATAACATTGAGGAGTCTTCTCCTTCTTGTTTTCGGGGGTGCGGTGACGAACGCTTGGGTTTGTTGACATACGTCGTACGCACGGCGTTCGGACCAAGCTTAATTAGGCTATTAAGCTCATGCCTTAGATAAGGCATACCGGGTAGCGGCCCTTCTTTCGTGCTGTCCTTACCTAAGGCAGACCGGGTAGGAAGGGTTAAGCATCACACCACTAGAATCAGCACGTTTTCACAGTCAAGAAGCACTATATTAGAACTCGAAATATTACATCGATCACCTAAAAAATAGAAAAACTGACCTGAAAACCGTTGCGATGTATACAATAGTTTCCCGTCATCCTCAAGCACTCCGTTTTCTTCTTTTGAGGTGTTGGGAAAACTATTTTATTATTGATAGGGCAGAAATTATGGACACTGTTCGTTTCACCCCCATGTTCGTTACACCCCACTTTTACCCTACATACATATGCTGAAAATGTAGTGACTCTGGATATGGGAGGTTCTCAACTTCACCCAGTAAGCTCAGTGCAAAACCTTGGAGTATACTTTAACTCTAAATTGAACTATGAGAATCACATCAATCAGGTCATCAAAATTTGTAATCTCTAAATCAGAAACTTGTATTCAGTGAGACGGTTTCTTAACAAGCGCTGTCTTCTAACATTGGTTCACTCAATTGTCCTATCACGTGTGGACTATTGTAATGCCTTATTGGTTGGCCTTCCTAATTACTTGCTACAAAAAGTTCAGTCCATACTAAATAGAACAGCGAGGCTCATATTTGATCTACCTCCAAGAACCCCCACTTCTTAATATTTGATTGAGCTGCACTGGTTGCCAGTTAAAGCTAGGATAGAGTTTAAGTTGTGTCTTATGACTTTTAAGGCACTTATGTTTGGCGAACCTACTGTAAGTATCTTGCTGACCTCTTGAGACGCCCTTTGGCACGTTCTGGTGCGATCCTTAGAAGCAGTGATGATGTGCTGCGTCATGATGAACCGGTAGCTATCCAACAGTCCTCTTTCTCTGATCGGTCCTTTTCTTTCGTGGCTCCTAGGTTATATAATGAATTGCCTTTATCAATTAGACAGCTGAACTCCATAGACTTTCAAAAAACAGTAGAAAACCTTTCTCTTCTGTAGGAGTTATGATCTTGCAAGTGGCATAGTGACAGGTCGTTACAGACTCTAACTGCTGCCATGTTAAATAGTTGTTGTTGCTTGAACTACAGGTGAACTGCACCACACTTCTCTTGATTGTGGTGCAATGTGTTACGAGCGCTAGTGAATTCCTCTTGGAAGAACTGGTGCTTGCGAGAAATAAAAGACCAGATTATTATTATTATTATTATTATTATTACATATAATGTGTGTGTGTGCAGGTAATGTCCAACAGTGAGGCAGCCAAGTATGTGTCCGGTGTGGCGGTTCACTGGTACACGGACTGGATCACCCCTACAGTTACCCTGGATCTTACCCACACCAGGCACCCTAACCTCTTCCTGCTCTACACGGAGGCTTGCACAGGTAACAAACTACATTATTTAGGGGAGTTGGGTAATTTTTCTGGTTCCCCTTCTTCCTCATGTGTAGCCCCATTAGTTTTCAAATTACAGTATAAGACGATCGGTCCATTAGTTTGGCGATTTTAAGACCTTTCACCTAATTTTACTTTATCAATATTAAGACCTTTCGTGTTATTTAGGTATCAATTTTTTCCTGGCGAGCGATAGCGAGCCTGTAATTCTAGAAGGAATCGGCCTTCGGCTGGGAAATTTTTCTACCAAAAATATTTACAAATTTATATTGAAAGGGGGTCTAGGGGGTGTTATTTTATGTTTGATAGAGGTCTAGGGAGGAAACTAGGAAAATAATAAAAAAATACATAAATGAGGAAATAAATACGCCCATCCCCCCTTAACATTAAATGTTGCAGTATAAATTTGTTTATCCGGCACACTCGGGGGTGCAAGTATACCAGATAATCCTTTTTTTTTATAATTACTCTTGTCAATGCCACCCAATTCATAATATATGCATCCTAAGTACTATACCCTGTTTCTTTTCAACTGACGGTAAATTGCAAAGTTCCCATCAAGATTTCACAGTTATTTTGAAGATTTTGTAGTGAAAAATGGTGCTAATTATATAAACTTGGTCTTAATATGATGCAGAGACATACTGTATTGGTTTCATATATTTCCATTAACCT
Organism: Paralithodes platypus; assembly: GCA_032716605.1. Lineage (NCBI taxonomy): Eukaryota > Metazoa > Arthropoda > Malacostraca > Decapoda > Lithodidae > Paralithodes > Paralithodes platypus. The sequence continues at coordinate 18,622,124 of CM064566.1, forward strand.
CTTAAGTGTGCATGGGGGTAATTAGACACCTCTGCCTGTGTGCATGTATTTGAGCTGTTTCCATCACTAAAATATTAATTTTACCATAAATAGCATTAATACTTATCCATATGCGCCTATTATAGGTTGATTATAAAGGTATTAACCTGTTACAACAATAAAACGAGTGAAAACAGCGTTTGGATGGTCAAAATCGGCGATACAGGCCACGAGTTACATAATGTATGGGTGAGGCAACCTCCTTTCCCGCCAATTTCCCCCAAGGCCACTGAGACACTCGATCGATACTCTCTCTCTCTCTCTCTCTCTCTTGCACTCGCTTGCTAACAGTGATGACAATGCCCTGCTTGCAACTCGCTAATGTTAGCACAAAAATATACCTCAGAATAAGGGAATAACAGGGAAAATAGGTGATAACTGAAGGAGGGGAGGTAGAGGAGTGATATTTTGCATGGCCCAGGGGCAAAACAATTTTTTTTTTTTTTTTTTTTTTTGTCGATGTTTAAAAAAAAAAAAAAATCTCTGACTCTTAACCCTCTCACATCCGGATGCGATTTTTGAGCCTATTAGGGATACTTTAAAGCCTTTGTTACCGTCAGGGGTATCTATAAACCTTTAGTTTGTTTACTTCAACCTCTGCAGTTGTCTTTGAGTTAGCTGTGGGCAGAAAACTAATTTTGGAGAGGTAATTATAACAGTGAGAGTAATCTATTTCTTATTGTTAATCTGGCAACCTCTGCGTCCTATGGTCGTGAGAGGGTTAAGAGTCTTCCCGCAGTCCGCCGGGGGAACTCTTAACCCTCTCACCACGGAAGGGCTCTTGAACGCCCATAAAAAAGCATATAACAGGTACCCGGAAGGGCTCTTGAACGCCCAGTGGTTGAAAGCCTGTGAGCTTCTTGTGCGAGGCGTCGGTCCGACGCATGTAAACAACAGCCGGCTGGACCGACGACCCGCATCTCCGGCCACAAGAAGGAGAGCGTCGCTTGTTCGTGTGTGCCTGTACAGTATGTTGTTGTTAAGTATCCAAAAGTAGTGTAAAGTGGCTGTTTTTGCCATAAACTTATCTCCAATGAAATCATCATCACAAATCAACCAGTTGACTTAGAGAGCTCTACTTAACGCCATTCTACAGGTAAATAACACAGCTATGCTTGGGGATGCGTGGGAATGCGGGAAGCAGTCAGATTAACAAATATACGGCAGCCTAGCCTAGACGTTTTTCGGCCAAAACACCCGGGTTTCGGGGAATATATATATAATACATAGCCGGGGCTGGAGGGTTAAGAGTCTTCCCGTAGTTCCCGGGTTAAGTATCGAGAAATTAGCTGCTAAGGGATTCAATCTACCGTCAGATGAAATGAAACGGTATAGTTTTAGTTTCCTTCATATTTTTAAACTATACCTGTACTAGGAAGCATTACTGAAACATTTGCTCAGTAATTATTGCTGTACAGTACGTACTACAGGTCTCCCTCACCATCCAATGCCCCAATTTATGATATTATTATAGGTTCTCAGATGTTTGAGTTTGAGTTTTGGCTGGTCCGAGAACGCATCCCCATTTACCCCATAAATTTTAGGGTTCGCTATACGATTATTCTATTTAAGATCGGGTTTTCAGGAACATAACCTAATCGTAAATCGAGGGAGACCTGTACAGTTGTTGTTGTTGTTCCCCAAGTTGCCTGGCCGAACAGCCCCAAGGCCCCGAGCAAGGCCAAGGCCATAGCCGAGCGCCCCCCATAGAACCCTCCCTGCCGACCATAATAAAGCCTGGGTGACCGAAGCCACTCCATGGCGGGGAGCTGAGGAGGGTGCGGAAACGCCCGGGAAACCAAAGCCCCACCCAGGGCCCTGTGCCCCTCAGCAATTATGAAGAGAAAGTTGAGGGGCAAAGGAAAAATGTGACACTTTGGCTTCCAATCTTGGTAGATTGGGAGGTCAATCCACGGACGAGACGCCGTCACTCGAGATCTAGAAAATATATAAGTAAAAGGAACAGTCAGAGTAAGCTATGGGTATGGCAGAGATCGCTCAGGTCTCACTCTGATAGACCAGCCCATCACCATATAGACCAGCCCATCACCATGTGATGTACAGTACACCTGTACAGTACTCACCAATAATGTGGCTTAGGGTAGCACAATATGTAAGTAGATCCACAGGTGTCATGAAGTTGGTGATATTAAAAGTACAGTACTGTAGATAATCCTCCACAATGCTATGTCTAGATCCATTTCTTTCGTGTTTCTTACATACAGGTCTCCCTCGATTTACCATTGGGTTATATTCTTGAAAACCAGATATTAAATCGAAAAATCATATAGCCGACCGTAAAATTAATGGGGTAAATAGGGATGCGTTTTCAGACCAGCCAAAGCACAAACACAAACACCTAAAAACCTACAATAATATCCTAAATTGGGGCATCGGATAGTGAGGGAGATCTGTACTTCCATTTTTTTTTGCAATTTCAAGACCTTGCGCTTAAGTATCGGCACCACTTTAGGCATGGTTATACAGTAGTTGGATAAAATTAAAGTTTGTCCCACTAATACCAGCACACAGTCACAGTTAAGGGGAGATGGGCTGTTTTTCTGGTCCTCTTTCATCCTCATGCTTATCCCTATTAGTTTTGAGATTTTAAGACATTTGTCCCATTAGTTTGTCGATTTTAAGACCTTTCATGCCCTTTTGATGTCAATTTTTTTCCTGGCGAATGATAGCGAACCTGTAATTGTGGAGGAAGCGGCCTTCGGCCGTGACATTTTTCTACCAAAAAATTACAAATTAATCTCGAAAGGGGGATCTAATGGATTTTTTTTAAAGTTTGATGGAGGAAACTAAAAAATATATTAATATATAAATAGATAGACCCCCAAAAATATCTACTGTCCCCTTAATTAACACAACTGATTGGAGTACGCGGGAGGGAGGACATGGCAGCTAGCTAAGTAGGCCTACATACAGTGCTGCACATTACAGGCTGCATATGGCCTTGGAATTGCTCGGGGCCTTGGGGCTGTTCGGCCAGGCAGCTTGGGGAACAACAACAACAACAACAACAGGCTGCACAGCTACTGCACCCACAGATCACCTACATCAAGAAACCAAAATCCTCAAAGTCAAAGACCATCTGGACATGAGAGGCACTCAATTCCTGGCAGCAGCCTCCACGAACCAAGACCACCCACTAAACTACATGGCAACACACCCACAGACACCAAGAAATATCAAAACAACATCCAGCACACGGTATCACACACAATTATTGTCCTCCCTCCCTCCCTGCCCACCCCGAACCAACTTCCAGAAGCACATCCATACTCATATCTCTCGCCGATCCATCCACTCACTCACAGACAACACGCAGCTGCATGCACGACCTCCCGAAATCCATCCTTCCGAATCCTCCCTTCCTCGCGAGGACAGAGTCCACCTGGCCAGGCTGAGATGCGGACACCATCCAGCTCTCCTGAGCTATCAGAAGAGACTGGATGACTCCGTTGTCGACGCCTGCCCGGGATGTAACACAGCACCCCATACCATTAAACACATCATAGAAGACTGCATTTCACACAACCACTTACGCCAACAACACAATCTACACTCAATGAGAGCTCTGTGGGAAAGCCCGATCGTGGCCATGGCCTTCCTCAGGGACTCGGGGCTGTTCGGCCAGGCAGCTTAGGGAACAACCACAACAACAACAACAACATCATGCAGCGATCGCCTTGCTCATCACGGGTGGTTTGAATGTTATGGTCACGGTTTATTTGTAATTTTTGCCTGTTTCGGTCAATATTGGAAATTGTTTGTACATAAATATGCCCCAGGTGGATTCGTGCTATAATTTTGGGGCTTCCATTGTTCTGGATGCCGGATAAATAAGGTTCTACTGTACTGTCTTGATAGCGTAATGCATAAATGCGTGGAATTTCAGTCTGTGTATCATAGATTCGAATCCTTGGAGTGCCACATGTATTTGTTGATTTCATTAATTGAGTTTAGAAGTAAAGTTGGTTGGTGAAAACATATGAATTACAGAAGTTTTATTGGCATTACCGGACTGCCTTCTAGAATGATGACTGGCATCAAATTAATAGTGATACACACCGATGCATGATTATATGGTTGTAGGCCAGTACATAATGACAGCAACAACAATACATGTCTCCCTCACTATCTGATGCCCCAATTTAGGATATTATTTTAGGTTTTTAGGTGTTTGGGTTTGGGTTTTGGCTGGTCCGAGAACGCATCCCCATTTACCTCATAAATATAAGGTTCGCTATATGATTTTTCTATTTATGATCGGGTTTTCAGGAACGTAATCCAATCGTAAATCGAGGGACTCTGAGGGAGACCTGTACTGTATTACCAATCTAGTACTGTAATTTCTTTCAATATGAAATAGAAGATATGTAAATAATGTAATAATATGGTGAACACTGATAACTATTATTGACTGATCAGGACAGTGGCCGTGGCAACCTCTGAAGGTAGTGCTGGGGTCCTGGGTCAGAGCTGAGGAGTATGCTGCTGACATTATAGAGGTAATTTATACTGTACTTCAAGGAATAAAAGGTGTTAGACTGACAATTTGATACACAAAAATTAACATGAAATAGCACTGTTTTGGCCATTTTATCACTTCCAAAGACATAATTTGAACTATAAACCATAATTCTATCTTCACATGTACAATAATATAACTTAGAAATATTGGACTTGGCTTTTGTTATTGTTGTTGTTGTTGTTGTTGTTGTTCCTCAAGCTGCCTGGCCGAACAGCCCCAAGGCCCCGAATAAGGCCAAGGCCATAATCGAGCGCCCCCAAAGAACCCTCCCTGCCGACCACAATAAAGCCTGGGTGACCGAAGCCACTCCATGGCGGGGAGCTAAGGAGGGTGCGGAAACGCCCGGGAAACCAAAGCCCCACCCAGGGCCCTGTGCCCCTCAGCAATTATGAAGAGAAAGTTGAGGGGCAAAGGAAAAATGTGACGCATTGGCTTCCAATCATGGTAGATTCGGAGGTCAATCCACGGAAGAGACGCCGTCACTTGAGATCTAGAAAATATATAAGTAAAAGGAACAGTCAGAGTAAGCTATGGGTATGGCAGAGATCGCTCAGTTCTCACTCTGATAGACCAGCCCATCACCAGTGTTATTGTTGTTCCCCAGGCTGTCTGACCGAACAGCCCCAAGGTCCCGAGCAAGGCCAAGACCATAACCGAGTGCCCTCGCCAAGAACCCTCCCTGCTTTTGTTTGACACCCTGCTTAAACACCTCTCCCTCTACCCCCCAGGCCCTCCAACACTGGGTGACCGGCTGGACTGACTGGAACCTGGCGCTGGACACCAAGGGCGGCCCAAACTGGGTGAAGAATTTTGTGGACTCCCCCATTATTATCAATGCTGTGAGTTGAATTATTGTTTGTATGTATGTATTTACTCAGGCCCATTCCCCACACTTCCTTTTTATTTTTTTATTTTTTTATTTTTATTTTTTTTTAGGGGGGGGGGGGATTATTGTTGCTTCATTAAAATATTATTATTGCAGTAACCTCTTCCTCTTGTATTCATAGATTTCTCTTTATTATCAGCTCAGGCAATCTGGTTTTGATTGCTTTATTGAAATGCGATATATTAGTAATTTGTTAGTAGTCTTGGCAAATCCAACGTCAAGGCTATTAACCTAATTGCAATGACGACTTGTCTATTTTGACTGCTATGTCGTCATTCCAACCGCGGTTAAAAAATAAAACGTCTAGAGTATACTCCTTATCTTGCTCTAGGAGACGTTGTACATTAACCAAAACTACCACCGAAGGTGAAAAAAGCATAGAAGAGAAGAAAAAGGGGTTTACCTTAGTTACCGCTTAAGGCCCATCCCGTGTTCCGTCATGTGCAGATCCCTGTCGAACGTGCGCATGAGCGACCCTCTCTTGTTATCATTTTTTCACGCGCCTCCATTGATTGAGTCCGCTTTTGTTGTGCTCCTTTAATTCACCCTGTTTAGGTTCGTTTTCGGCTTATCTGGCCTTCTTTTTTTTTTGTTAGACAGATGTTACGTGATCTAGGGCACACGTAAATGGGCTCCTAAGTGTGTATAATGGAGACGCGTGTGGAAATAGCCTACCGAAGGTACGGGGGCGCCTGGCGTTCCTCGTATATGTTTTTAATTCTTTCTCTTTTCATATTCTTTTTTCCTGTTAGTCTGGGCATAGTTTAGCTTTTAGCTTATTTTAGCCTAGCTCGTTTTCTCATTCAGGAATTGCTATGCCCCTATGAGTTTTAATTTTTTCATAGCCTAAGGTGTAACGTTGGTAAACAATCTGAGATTTCGATGGTGGCGGTGCTGTTTGTAGTGTTTGTGTCGGCCGCATTATTAGCGTTATTCCAGAGTCCCCCCTTTCGAGCCTTCACTGTGTCTCAAGGGCCTGGGCGACAGGTGGTTCGTGATATTCCAGGGGTACCCCAGGGGGGCCCCTCCTTCACACCACAGGGTTTTTTCGCACCTGACACATTCTCTGCTCACGGCTAGGCCACCCTTTTTCTCACCAGTTTCGTTTACTGGTTTTTGTTTTCCCTTCCTGTTTCACCTCTATCCTTTCTTAGTCTTTTTGCCCAATCCAGGGGTACCCCAGGGGGGCCCCTGTTTGTGCGAAACCACCCTCCCTGCCACTTCTCCTCACGGGCTTTGCTCTATCTCTGTGGGTTGGGCCTCCTCTCCCCTGGTGTGTCTTCCTTGCCTCTCCCTTTACCGGTTGAGTTAGGATCATATATCAAGGAAGACACTGCTCAGCTTGGTGGCCATCCACGCTTGGAGTTCATAAGGAGATGACGCATTTTTGTGGCCTTTTTTGGTATTCCCTAGACGCTCCTCTCGCTTTTTCGGCGCCGGAACATCTCGGCCGGTCCCGCAAATTTGCGGGAGCTCAATTCGGTCCTCTGGGACGTTTCGGCTACCCGCAAATTTGCGGAGATCGCTGGGGGGTCCCACAACGATGCGGGAGGGTTGTGTCGGTACGGTTATGCCTCCATTGGCCCGCAAATTTGCGGTAATAGTTGGCTTTCACTGTTGACCTTTTTTATGTCATCTTGTTGCCTGAAACTATCTTGGTGTGTGCACTTTCCTGGTGTTATAGGCCCTGCATGTAAGATGTTGAGTGGTGGTTAACACTTTCTCCATCTTTGCAGGTTCTGCTAGTGCTCTTCCACCTCGCCCGCCCTACTCACCTACCTCTGTGATCCCGGTTTAGGGTGAGTACGGATACCGGTTTGCATGTGTGTTCCTGTTTCCCCATGCTCATTCCCTGGTTCTTATTGGACATTCTCTCCACTTACTCCGTCGACGTGCTGATTATGGTGTGTGTTCTTCCAGTGCAGGTCGGATGCCTTGCTTTCGCCATGGTTGTAGCTCCCTGTGCTTGGAGAGCCACAAGTCCTGCTTGCGCCACTCGCAATGTGTGTCCTCTACGGCCTACCTCCCTGCTCTGTGTGGCCCGTGTCTGGCCCGGGTGGATGTGGTGCACCATAGCCCTGGTTCCTCAGCAGCGGCAGTGGCCTCTGCTTCCCTTCAGTCGGTGTGGGCGATAGTCTCCCGCCACATTAGGATTGTGGGCCACCGTTCCCCGGCCTTTGTTGCCGACCGGATCCGCGTCGCCCTGGGTATCCCTGACCCGACTGAAGGCCGTTCACCTGGCCCTCTCCCCTGGGTCCCGCAGCCGGTCGTCACATTGTCGGGGGGATCCCCAGCTCCGTCCACGCTCTCGCTCGCCTCGTCGCCCGTCCTCTCCTGCCCCTCGTCGTCCTCCTGATCGCCTTGACGACGCCCATCGCCCTCGTCATGGTTCTCGCCCTGAGGCCGGGGTTAGCGGCGCTGCCCCTGTGCGCCCTCCCCTGGCCTCTACGGATAGGGGCTCTACTCCCTTCCGCCTGCTTCCCCAGCCCAGACGACTTCCTCTTACGTTGTCCTCTCCGCGCGCGGTTGTTCATGCTGTAGCTGGCCCTCTGCTCCCTCCTCCTACACTGTCCAGGAGGGTCCGCCGGGATGTAGTTGCTTCTCCTCCTACTTCACCTGCTTCGGTGCCTATTCTTCCTTCACGGTCTCGTCCCACGGTGGCGGTCCCTCCCTCCTCCGCCTCGGTGTCGGGCCGCCCTGTTATCTCAGCCCCGGGGATCCTTGCTCTGTTTCCCCCCGCGGCTCCTTCTGACCTCTTTTCACCCGGCCAGCTTTCCCACTCCCGTCGTCCTGCTCCTCCTCCTTCTTCTCTCCCTGACCTTCACTTACCGTCTCGCCAAGGGGGTACCCCTCCTCTTGGCTCGGTGGGATATAGCGAGGTTTCGGGGTCCCCTTTCTCAGGGGCTGATGTGTCGCTGGAAGAGGGGGATGGTGCTGTTTCCCCCTCGGGCGTTCGTGTTCGGGGACGAGTCCCTCAGCGGCGACACAACCGTGGTCGCTCGCCTTCCATGGGCCGCGACGCTCCTGGTTCGTGTCGTGGGTCTCGCTCCCGCTCACGCTCGCCCCTGCGGGCCGACCAATCTTGGGGGGGGGGGGGGGTCGCCTCTCTCGGATCGATTGTCGGCTATGCAGGGGTGGCTTGTGTCACGCATCGACGGGCGCTTGGAGTCGATGCAAGACTCCCTCTTATCGCGCTTCTTGGCAGTGACACACCCTCAGCGCCTCACCCTACCTACCCCTGCTACGGTCCCCCTCCCTTCTGCAGGCCTACGCTCTGGTCAGACTTCAGCCGCCGGGACATCCTTCGGGATGTTTAGTCCCTGGCTGTGTTGACGGGACTGTCCTCCTATGGGACAGGTTTGTGCGACGACGGTACGCCTGGCTTAGCCATCATGCTCGATCACCCTCTCCCATTGGGGGCCTGGTTTGCTGAGGCCTTTTACTTCGCCAACCGATCCGTCGACGGCTCTCCTTCAGTCCCTCCCCCGGAGTCGTCACTGCTTTTGCCTCCTCTTGTGTCTGTCGGCGGGTTGGACGGCACGTTCTGGTCCTGGATAAGCGCGCCCGTTCTTGAACTTTGTTCTATTGCTACCCCGTTCTTCTCTCACCCAGATAAGTCCTCTGTCGCCAGGGATTTTCCCTTGTGACGGTGGGTGACGCACTTCTTATCTTGTCTTTTAGGTTCCCTCCAGACTTCTGTTCACCACCTGCGGCTTATCGGGGCGTCTGCCCCAGGCGATCTTCGCGAGGGTTTGGTCCGCGTTCGGCGGATCCACCTTCGGCTCGCGGTGTCTTTGGTTCCCGAGCTGAAGGCGGTTTTGTGCGTGGCAACTCGGCAACGCCGGACGGTACGGTCCTCGTTCTGCCGGACAGCCCCCTTGGATATTCCTCAGGGTTTGTTGTCCTCTGCGCTCTCTACGTCCCGCAACGACGCGCTGTGTCGCGAGCGGGTTCTTCTCAGTCCCGTCCTTCTGACGGTCCTCTTCGGGGTGCTGCTGCACGTGCTGCCCCCATGCACGGGCGCAAGACAGGGCCGTTGCAGGCCAGTGCGTCGGTTCCGCCTCGCACTTCTGTTCTTGCCCCCTTTCATCCCCGCCGTGTCGGGGCTGGCCAGCCTTCCACTTCCGGCCGCCCTTCGACGGGGTCAGCCCCGCGACGGACAGGGGTGGGGGTGGCCCGCCCTTTTCGACGAAGTTGGGGGGGGGTAGAGGGGGTCAACGTAGCGCTCATGACCGCAAGGACCGTACCGGGGGTACCTCCACGTCAACACAATGTGTAGGTTCTCCGGGTCGGTCTCCTTGTTCTCCTTCTCGCCTAGCCGCCCGGGTCGCTCCCCTCCTCTCGGGAGCTCCCACAGGTTGTTTTTGCCCTTGCACCCCTCGATGGCCGCGAGGGACGGGGGGGCGGAAGATTGCGCGGAGGGGTCTAACCTGGAGATGGAAGTCCAGACCCCCACTCCGCTCTTGTCACCGACGCCGGCCCGTCTCTTCAGAGGTGGCCAACGTGTTCACATCCATGCACGAGCAGGGAATCGTCAAGGGGGTGAACGCCGGTCACCCGGTTTTCCTCTCCCGTGTATTTCTGGTACTGATGAAGAACTGCGAAGCGATGCGACCGGTGGTGGATCTGTCGGCCCTCAACGGGCACATCGTGCACACACGGCTTCGGATGCTGCCGATACCCCAGGTACGCCTGGCCCTGCGCCCTCTGTCGTGGATAGTGTCGCTGGCCCTCCAGGATGCGTCTTGGCTCGTTCCTCTCCATCCTCGATTCCAGCGATTCTTGGCCGTTCGGACTTCCGTCCGTGTGTTCCTGTTCGACAGACTTCCCTTCGGTCTCCACATCGCGCCGCGGATCTTCTCCACACTGGTGGAGCAGGCTCTGGGTCCTCTCCTCAGGAGCGGGCTCCAGATCCTGTTTTCCTTGGCCGATTGGTTGATAGTTTCCGAAGCCCTAGGACTGTGCGTACGCGACGCCCTCACAGTCGTTCACCACGTCGCACAGTTAGGGTTCCCCATCGATGTTCCCAAGTCATGCTTGACCCCGTCGCATGTCGTGCCGTGGGTCGGTCTCGCATGGGATTTGTCCAGCGCTACGGTGACCCAGAGTCTGCCAAACGCGGTGCACCTTCGACGGAAGGTCTTCGCCGTGTTGCACTCGGTCTCCCTCCCGGGGTGGCTCTGGGACTCATTAGTGGGTTCGCTGAATTGGGCCGCTCTGCCCATTCCCTTAGGGAGACTCAGGCTACGCCGCCTACTCCTCATGGGCACCGAGGTGTTTCCGTTGACCCCTATGGATCGGCTCCTGCCGCTCCCGCGTACCATTCGCAGACACTTCGGACACTGGGTTGCTCGGGGCACGCTCATTGCGGCTGTGCCCTGGACTGCCCCCCCGCCGACGATCTGGGTAGACACAGATGCGTCGCGCGTGGTAGGGTGAGGTTACCAATCAAACCTGGGACATCAACTTCACGGCAGATGGGTGGGACTCACACCCCTACACATCCATGCCCTCGGACTGTTGGTTCCTTTGTTCTTCCTGAGGGACCACGCGCTGGCCCTTCGGGGAAAGTCGGTGGACTTCGGGATGGACACTCAGACAGCTGTCCACTGTATCCAAAAGCGGGGGTCCTCCAGGTCATTGACTCTATTGGGGTTCTCGGTGCAGTTGTTCTTCCTCGCGAACCGACACACCTTCTCCCTGCATGCCTCCTCCCTGCCCGGGACTGCCACCCTGTGGGCGGACGCCCTGTCGAGAGGACGGGGCGTTCTTGTAGGATGGGCAATGCAACGGACTGTGTTCGTCGACCTCGCGGCTTCCTGGGGTGTTCCGGAGGTCGACTTGTTCGCATCGAAGGTGCCGCACCAGTTGCCTCGGTACCTGTCCCTCCGGCCTCGCTCTCCGGAGGGGGGTCCGGACGCTTTCATGGTAGACTGGAACAGGTGGCAGTTGATATACATATTTCCGCCACCAGACGCACTGTTGATGTGCAAAGTCCTCGCGAGGCTGCGGCTGTACCGCGGCCGAGTCTGGCTCCTCGCGCCTCTGTGGCCGGCACGGGCTTGGTACGCCCAGTTGACGCGGTGGTGCCCGAGTCCGGTCCCTCTACCTGTCTCCGACTTCCACTTGAGCTAGGTTGGGGACCTGCGGACCTCGTTGGCCTTCGCATCGTGGATGTTCATGAGGCACGGTGGCTCCCAGTCTACGGACGGGACCTGACTGACTTCCTGAAGCGTTCCTGGCCGACTTCTCCTTGGGGGACTTACGGGTCCCGCTGGAGGTCTTTTACTAGGTGGATACAGGACACTCGCCAGACAGTTGGCTCTACTTCTCTCGTCCTACACTCCTTGTTTCACCTCTTCCGTACACGTCACTTTCACGTCGACGCTCTCCGTAACCACTTGTCTGCCGTCCTGGGGGTCTTTGAGTCCGTCGCTGGGCTGGTCGTTCCGCCGCAGGAGCTGGATTCCTTCATGACGGCTGCCTTCCGGGAACGACCGCCTCCGCGCCAGGTCCCTCCACAGTGGGATCTGGGGCGGGCTCTGGACCTTCTGGCTTCACCCACGTATACACGGGCCGCTACACCGGTTCCGTTGCTCGGGCGTACACTCTTCCTTGTCGCTCTGGCCACTGGGGATTGGGTGTCTGCACTAGCGGCATTGTCACGGCCCCAGGACTGCGTGCGGTTCTCCCCGTCCTTGCATGGCGTCACGTTAGCCCCCTCCCCTCATTTTGTTGCCACGAATGAGAGGGAGACCCACGTTTTCCAGCCTTTCACCGTCCAGGCTTTACAGCGTGGGCATACTCGCCATGTGTTGTGCCCGGTGTCAGCCTTGCACTCCTCTGTTGCGTCTGTGGCGCCGCCTTCGGGTACTGCTGTGTGGGTGTCTCCTCGGACAGGTGGGAGGCTCTCGCAGGTGCAGATAGGACGCCACATTTGTCGGACCATTCGTGCCAGTAACCCTGTTTGTAGGGGTTCTGCGCACGATGTGCGATCCTTTGCTGCCTCCTTCCGGTTCCTGCACAGTTGATCATTACCTGACATCGCCTCAGCGGTTTTGTGGTCTTCTATCAATTCCTTCATCTCCTCCTACCTCTCCGTGTCCAGTGTTCGGCCCCCTCGGCCGGTGATAGCTCTCGGGAGTCGTGTTTCCTAGAGCTCTGGCGAAGATACCTGGTCTTCCCCCCTTGTCCCTCTTTCTTTTACTTTGTTTTATTTGAAAAAGGGGGGGAGGGGGGAAGTACGGGTTTGCAACACTTGATTGCAAGTTTGGGATTATGTATTATGTATACAGTACATAAGTGTTTTTGCCACATTGAAAATTGTGTTTTGTTATTGTGTTCAACGTTTTTGTTGGTTTTGGAAGAAAAGGAATTTTGGGTACAGTACTTTTTTGGTTTAACCCTTCAACCCCGGGTGGTACACGTGTGTACCATTATGTTTTGACCCGAGGAACCCGGGTGGTACAACATTGTACCATTGCTTGCGTATGTGCTTTCGAATGGCGCGCGTAAACATTTCGTTCCGTGGTCGCTAGGTGACGCCACCAGACACCATGTACGCCACCAAAACAGTCTCTACCCTGCCGCCAACATGGATACTAGCCCAAAAAGTGATTCCCCTGTGTCCGATTCCATGCTCCCTTCGACGCCTGCCCAGGTTCGTTGCGCCCTAACGCAAAGGCACGTACAAGATGCGTTGACTCCCGGAGGTATTGAAATAGCTTTGAGGAGTTATGAACGTGGTGAAGGACAAAATAGTGTTGATGACTTGGGCAGTGATAGCTCCGAGTCTTATCAGTCTCACTATAGTGAAGATTTAGACGATCTAGACGAAATTCATCAAAGAGACGCGCAATTTGTTGGATTTGAGCATGACGATGAAAGTGATGATAGTACTGAACGTGATATAGTTGTGCAAGGTGATGAGAGTGTAGTGAGAGTGAGCGAATGGGACAGCACTAGGTCAACTGCCAAGTTTAGGTTGAGTGACACGACACCTAGCCCTTCGCCAGCTAAATCCCCATTCAAGATACGTTTTTATAAGAAGCAAGTTCTTGAAAAGGCGGCCGCGGCAGCCAGGAAAGAGGCCCTAAAACTTGGTGAGGGAGCAGTGCGTGAGGGTGCCAGTGAGGCTGAGCGTGAGGGTGAGGTTGACCCGCCATTGTCTTCCTTATCTACCCACGCCACCCAAGTTGCCCCAGGCGCCCGCCATTCTTCCCCACCACCACCAGCACTGCCTAGGGTTGAGGACCCCCCACTTTCGGCCTATTTACCCCCTATTTCCCCCGAGAGGAGACATGCTACTACAGAAAAGGGAAAAGGGAGAAAATATGTGAAAAAAGGAGCTACAAGTAGGCGCTCTTTGTTCGAGGCTCCCGCGGCTTCCACCCCTGCCGGTCCCAGCCATACGCCCCCGCAACTTTCCCCAGGGTCCACCCCACCTCTCCAGCCTACAACAGAGGTTCCTGACGATGTATTTGACCTCGCATCCATACCTGCACCTACAGACACTGAACCAGTGCTGTCTACGACTCGTCGTAGGCCAAGGAGCCCCGAACCTCTGCATGAAGATGACAGAGCCTCACCTGCCACTCGTTCCCCACCTCGCCGACCTACACGCCGCCCACGCATCATTCGTTCCCCGCGAGATTATGAGGGGGGGTCTGAAGATGAAGGGCACCTCACAGATGACTCTGGCCATGATTACCTGGGTCCACCGTCAGGGCAAGATGACGGCTCTGACGACAACGACGATGACTTTATGGACATCGACGACCCTCAACCCAGACGCTTGGCCCAGGGCCGTCGTGCTGCTGGCCGCCCTGGCCGCCGGGCTGGGCCTGGGCGCCGTCGCGCTCCTGGCCGCCCTAGGGTGCGCGCCGCCAAAGTTCGTGGGCGTGCTGCCCCAGCTGCAGCTCCTCGTCAGCGTCGCCAGCAGGACCCATTTTATATTTTCAACTGGCAGGATGTGGCTGCTGATGAAGTGAATGACCCTGATGTAACCCCTTTTGATGAGGTACAGGAGGGTTCAGGAGTTACCCCAAGTTTTCCCGCAGGCCCTAATGCTCCACCACATGAGCTTTTTGAGGCATTTTTTGATAAGGAGGTTACTGAGTTTGTCATAGAGGAGACAAACAAGCACCACCAAATCCAGGTGAACTTTTTTGGCAAGGTGACCAAGGGCCACATGAAGCAGTGGACCCCAGTGATTCATCCAGAGTTCATGGTGTTCCTGGCAATCACCATGCTAATGCCTCATGTAAAGAAGCACAGGTTGGCTGACTATTGGATCACCAAAGATCTGATATCCACCCCTGCCTTCGGGAAATACATCTCTCGGGACCGGTACCTCGACATCCTCGGAGCGCTCCATCTTGTCACCAACACCGACATGCATCTCTCTGACAAGCTGTGGAAGATTAGGACGTTGTACGAGATGATGCGAGAACGTTTCACGTCATACTTCACGCCCTTCTGCAACGTCTGTATTGACGAGTCTCTTGTGCTGTTCCGGGGAAAGCTGAGCTTCAGGCAGTACATCCCCTCAAAGAGACATCGCTTTGGTATAAAGTTCTTTGTGCTGTGCGATTGCCAAACTGGCTATGTCCTGGACTTCCTGGTCTACAGCGGGAAGGAAGGGGACGTGGAAATAGACCCCCTCATTGGCTTTGGCGGAGCAGTGGTTCAAGCCATGATGAACCGGTACTTCGAGAAGAATCACGTCCTCTACACGGACAACTACTACACGTCCCCCACTCTCTCAAAGTACCTCCATCAGCGCAAGACGGGGACTGTAGGCACAGTTAGAGCGAAAAGGAAGGGCATGCCAACTTTCCCTCCTAAAACCAAGAAAGGCGATGTCTTCAAGAAGAAGTCGGGACCCATTCTGGCTATCCACTGGCACGACCAGCGGAAGGTCAACCTCCTGAGCACCGTCCACAAGGGGGAAATGGTTGAGACTGGCAAGGTGGATCGCCGCACCCAAGTCAGGGTGACCAAGCCCGATGCTGTAATGGACTACAACATAAATATGAGGCTGGTGGACAAGTCCGACATGCAGATAGGCTTCATCGACTGTCTGCGTACCTCGTGCAGATGGTACAAAAAGTTCTTTCTGCACATGGTGGACATGTCAATGCTGAATGCCTACAATATCTACAGGCTTCGGAATCCGCGCACACCCAGGAAGTTCAGTAGCCTGCGGAGGTTCCAAAAACAGGTGTTGGTGGAGCTCCTGGACAGGTATGCTACGCCACAGAGGGCAGTGGCACAACCTGGGCGCCCCGTTCAGGACCGCATGCAGTGTGCACAGTATCTAAATGTGCACAAGCTCGGTTACCTGCCTCTGGAACGAGATGGAGTCACCATTAGCAGAAGGCGGTGCCATGTCTGCTGGAACAGCCAGGTGAGGCCGAGGAAGCAGAAAAAGACCACCATGCAGTGTGTGGAGTGCCAGGTGTCACTATGTGCTATACCGTGCTTTGCTGAGTACCACACCAAGCAGGAGTATTAACTAATAATCATAGTGAAAGTACCAAAGACTGACAATATGTATGTATATAGGCAACAAGTGGAAATAAAACAATGTATTGTGATAAAAAAGTAATGTACAGGTATTATGAAAACATATATAAATAAGTGAAAAAAGACACAATAAATTGTATATAAAACGTTTACAAAGCATATAACTAAGTGAAAGTGACACATGACATAATATTAGATGGCCAAAGTATAATAAACACCTGTGATAACGAATAATCAGTGCCTAATATAACAATAACCTACCTCAATTACTAATAAAATGTACCGTATCAAGTGAAAATTAGCATTATCAGTGACAGTGACACTCTCTCAAGCATATTTACCAAAGTGAAAGTGACACACGAAGTAATATTAGATGGCCAAAGTATAATAAACACCTGTGATAACGAATAATCACTGCCTAATATAACAATAACCTACCTCAATTACTAATAAAATGTACCGTATCAAGTGAAAATAAGCATTATCAGTGACAGTGACACTCTCTCAAGCATATTTACCAAAGTGAAAGTGACACACGAACTAATATTAGATGGCCAAAGTATAATAAACACCTGTGATAACGAATAATCAGTGCGTAATATAACAATAACCAGCCTCAATTACTCATAAAAACTACGGTATCGAGTGAAAATGTGAAATATTAGTGACAATGATAGCCTAATACACATATTTTATATAATTGGACTCCAAATAACTATAATAACATCACTATCAATAAATAAAATCGCCTCCGGGAGGTAAAAACTCTGGCGCGACGAGTGGCTAAGTGCGCAGTAGGTTAGCCAAGCCGGGGCCTGGGCCAAGGCGACGCATCCGACCGCGGGAAGATTTTCCCGCATAAAAATCACTCCACTTCCCGCGCTCGCCATTATGCAATCACTTGGGCTAGAGACCTCTACTCAACGGCATTCTACACATGAAGGTTTGTGCAACATTTTTTGTTTTTTTTATAACTTTGTGTCATGTATTTCAGGAGTAACAGGTGAATCAACATGGACCAAAATTCCTCAAAACCCCCGGTCACAGAGTACAGTCACGATCTACCCTAGCCGGGGTTGGAGGGTTAAGACAAGTCTATGTTTTTGCATTACTATGAATGACGGGCACGTGTTAAAACTGTTCTTTTTAGCTACTCCTCAGTTTTTCACTCTTATTAAACTCTCTTGTTTAAATTGTGTCTTTGTCATTCATAATTATGTTTTATGCATTGTTTTTTTTGGTATGTTGGGCTTGGATGTCCTCCTCCTATTTGTTACGCAGCCTTGACGTTGGATTTGCCAAGACTACTAACAAATTGGGAGGTTTGACGTACCTCCCAACCTACCAAATAGGAAAACCTACTACAGTATTTGGTAGTAGTCTTGGAAAATCCAACGTACATAATACCCTCCCTCACGCCGGACCCCTGCCCATCCGCGTTCTTCTGCTGACGTGAGATGTGATAACAAGAGAGGGTCGCTCATGCGCACGTTCGACAGGGATCTGCACATGACGGAACACGGGATGGGCCTTAACCCTCCAGCCCCGGCTATGTATTATATATATATTCCTCGAAACCCGGGTGTTTTGGCCGAAAAACGTCTAGGCTAGGCTACCGTATATTCGTTAATCAGACTGCTTCCCGCATTGCCGCGCATCCCCAAGCGTAGCTGTGTTATTTACCTGTAGAATGGCATTAAGTAGAGCTCTCTAAGTCAACTGGTTGAGCTGTGATGATTTCATTGGAGATAACTTTATGGCCAAAACAGCCACTTTACACCACTTTTCGATACTTAACAACAACATACAGGCACACACGAACAAGCGACGCTCTCCTTCTTGTGGCCGGAGATGCGGGGCGTCGGTCCAGCCGGCTGTTGTTTACATGCGTCGGACCGACGCCTCGCACACGAAGCTCACAGGCTTTCAACCACTGGGCGTTCAAGAGGCCTTCCGGGTACCTGTTATATGCTTTTTTATGGGCGTTCAAGAGGCCTTCCGTGGTGAGAGGGTTAAGCGGTAACTAAGGTAACCCCCTTTTTCTTCTCTTCTATGCTTTTTTCACCTTCGGTGGTAGTTTTGGTTAATGTACAACGTCTCCTAGAGCAAGATAAGGAGTAGACTAGGCATTTTCTTTTTTAACCGCGGTTGGAATGACGACATAGCAGTCAAAATAGACAAGTCGTCATTGCAATTAGGTTAATAGCCTTGACGTTGGATTTTCCAAGACTACTACCAAATAGTAGGTTTTCCTATTTGGTAGGTTGGGAGGTACGTCAAACCTCCCATTATTGTGTTTGTAGACCTGGAGAAGGCCTTTGATAGGGTGCCTAGAGATGTTGTGCAGTGGGCTATGAGGAAACTTGGTGTGGAAGAGTGGCTGGTGCGTGTGATAATGAAGATGTATGAGGATTCGCGAAGTGCAGTGAGGGTGAAGGGTGTACTGAGTGATGAGTTCGCAGTCCGTGTTGGAGTCCATCAGGGTTCAGTGTTAGCCCCCTCCTCTTTATTATGGTCATGGAGGCACTGTCTAGAGTTTTTAGAGGCGGACTCCCGTTGGAACTGTTTTATGCAGACGATTTAGTCCTAATAGCTGACAGTATGCAGGATGCTGAGGCCAAATTCAGAGAGTGGAGAGAGGGCATGACGAGCAAGGGTTTAAGAGTCAATATTAACAAAACCAAGGTTATGCATTGTAGATTGAGACAAGGCCATGTGGAAAAGAGCGGTGCATACCCATGTGCAGTGTGTGGAAAGGGAGTGGGCGTTAACTCAATTCAATGTAGCATCTGTCGATGTTGGGTACACCATGGGAGTAAGCGCTGTAGTAGAATAAAGGGGCCCCTGCCGAAGGATAAGTCAGAAATAGAGAAATTTGAGTGCGTAGTGTGCAAAGGCGAGCATGTGTTAAGTGATGATCCTGTGGCTGTGAATTTTGGAAATGAATCTTTTGGAGCTGGTGAACAAGTTTTGTTACCTAGGAGATACCATCTCTGCCGGTGGTGGGGCCGAGGCTGCCACTGTTGCTAGAATTAGGTGTGGCTGGGGGAATTTCAGAGAATTGATGCCAATCCTGACCATGAAAAGAATGCCTCTCCCCCTGAAGGGAAAGGTGTATGCCTCATGTGTTAGAAGTGCAATGACGTGTGCCTCAGAAACATGGGCCGTTAAAGTAGAGGATGTCAACAGAATGGAGCGTAATGAGATGAGAATGGTGAGATGGATGTGTGGGGCCAGGCTACAGGATAGAATAACAAATCTTGAGCTGAGGAGACATTTAGGTATAAAGAGTATTAGCGAGGTGATGCGTACAAGTAGACTGGGATGGTATGGACATGTGGAGAGAATGGGTGAACAAAATTGGGTGAAAAATGCAGGTCTGTGATTGTGGAGGGAGCTGCACCAAGGGGTGGACTGAGGAAGACCTGGGATCGGACTATACGCGCCGATCTCAAATCCAAGAACTTGACAAGTGAAGCAGCCCTTAACAGGGTTGCCTGGAATGCCGCCATTAGGACAAGAGACTGAAACTGCACTTATGTGTGGAACACTCAGTCTTAAAATTTGATGTATGTTATGTACTGTATGTATAGAAAAATATATTATTCTTGATCTGTACATAATTATCATTGCAATTTTTAAGATTAAATTTATGTACTGTAGATATTTCTTATATAATTGGTTGATAATTAGTGGTAGGTGGGGATGCCAATTTTCCACATTCTGTGGCCAATGTGTTGGTCAGAGAATGTATCTTTGCTGGAAAGTGTATTGGGTCATTGACCACCTACCTAAGGTCGGTTTATAGACTGAATGCACCATTACCTGAATGCACCAACCCCTAGTCTGAATGCACCGTGTGTCAGGTCCCAATGCACCATATATCTGGTGCCAATGCACTACTCCCAGTCGAAATGTACCGCTCCTTTTGGTCTCGATGCACCAACTAATTTATGGCCAGTTGACACAAGTTTCTAGCTGACTTTTATTCAACTTGCATGAAATTATCTAAACAATAAGATATAGGCTATATCTTATTGTTTAGATAATTTCACGCAAGTTGAATAAAAGTCAGCTAGAAACTTGTGACTTAAGAAGTCAGTGCTTCATAGCAACAACATGAAACAAATACAGTATAATGAACAAAAAGAAGCAGATAATTCAATGAAACAAGGGTTTCACACACAGGCTTCAGAGCAACACCATGAAACATATAGGCCTACTTTATTATGCCTACAGTTCAATGAACACAGAGAAGCAGATAATTCAATGAAACAAAAGGGTTACTCACACAGGC
The DNA here is from genome assembly GCA_032716605.1 of Paralithodes platypus. Taxonomy (NCBI): domain Eukaryota; kingdom Metazoa; phylum Arthropoda; class Malacostraca; order Decapoda; family Lithodidae; genus Paralithodes; species Paralithodes platypus. The sequence continues at coordinate 18,642,416 of CM064566.1, forward strand.
TTCAGAGCAACACCATGAAACATATACAGTTCAATGAACACAAAAGGTAGTTTAGGAGCTAATTTAGGAAAAACTGATGGCTTTAGTTAAACAGAGTTTGTTCCCTCAGTCACCATTCTGGGTGTGTAGAGAACACAGGTCTGTTCATTTACCATGACTAATAAAAGACCAAGGAATAATTGCACTCCCTACCCATGTGTTGTCTGTGCAGCAGAAGTGAGGTCCCGCCAGGAAGCCATGCAGTGTGATAACTGCAGTGCTTGGCAGCACAGAATTTGTAACTCTGGCATCACAAGATAATTCTACAGGAAGCTAAACAAGGGAGAGGTGGAGTTGCCTGTGTGGGTTTGCCATAGCTGTTCTGTCAACATCCAACAGTAAATGGGAACTGACAACACTGAAATGCCAATCACAGATGATTCTGCAGAGGACGTAACACCACCAAACACATCACCTTTCTTCAATATCAGCTTGCCTGTGGAGGAGGTCAATCAAGTTGAGGAGACATCACTCACTACTGAACCAATCCCCACCGACATCATGGTAGATGCCCCAATAACCTACTATGTAGTAGAAGGAGGTTCAAGAAAGGGTGGGGATCTTCTCACAGATAGCCTTGGATTCCAGTATGTCAAAAAGCAGATTACTTCTGTATCGGTATCATGGATATGCAGCGTCCGCACTAAGAAGAAAAGGTGCTTTGCCAGTGTCAGTCAGCAAGATAACCTCTTCACCAGAGGCCCCAAGGAACACAACCACGGAGGCAACCCAGGTTCACAACTTCAAGCACTTGCCATATCACAGGTTAAAGCAGCAGCCAAGCAATATATCTACAAATCCTCTGGGAAGATAGTTTCTGATACACTCTTGGCACTTGCAACTGATGAAGATCAACTGCCAAAAGTATCCAACCTTCAGAGAACTGCCAACCGTGCCCAACAACAACTGCGACCAAAACATCCAATATGATTTGGAATTTGAGATTGCTACACCTCATATTCCAAGTTATTTTCTTCAACGAGATATTTACCATGAAGGCCAACGTCACTTAGTGTTTGCATCTCCTCTCCAGCTTTCCTTCCTGTGCAAGTCCAAGATCTGGTTTATTGATGGAACATTTAAAGTTGTCAGGGAGCCATTTGTACAGCTTGTCAGCATTCACAGCTACATCAAGGCTGGTGACACCGCCAAACAAGTCCCACTGTTATTTGTAGTTATGTCAAGACGAAAGACCAGAGATTACAAAGCTGTCCTGGATGCCATCATCGAACTCCTCCCACCTGACATCATGGTTGAAGAGATTGTTGTTGATTTTGAACGTGCTCTGTGGAGTGCTCTTCATAAGTCTCTACCTGATGTCCCAGTGTTTGGGTGCTGGTTCCACTGGGCACAGGCTGGAAACAATCGAGTTAAGGAATATGGCCTATGCTCTGCATACATTCATCAGATTCCTGTCCGTAACTACATACGTGATTTGATGGCACTGCCCCACCTTCCAGCCTCCCATATCAACAATGCGTTTAACCACCTGAAAGAAAGATGCCCTCAGACTTCCGCAGTCCAGAAGCTCCATAAACTCCTTAACTACCTCGAGAAGACTTGGATAACCAGCACATCACGTCCACCATCTACCTGGTCAACATTTAATAGACTAGTGAGAACAAAAATGAAGTCGAAGGCTGGCACCATCGACTTAATTACAATGCCCCAGTAAAAAGATAAATCTCTATCTGCTTATCAGTACACTTTTTGACGAGACCAAGCTACTCCCTCTACAGGTTAGGTTGATTAAACAGAAGAAGCTGTGTAGGATCCAAAATAAGAAAAACAAGTCAAAGCAGCAAAAGCTAAAGCAATTGTGGACTGCTTATGAAAACCACGACATAGGCCTAATTACATATGAGTACTTGAGGCAGTGCAGTAACTTAGCAGATCATGGAGAAGATTGAAATCATATATAGGCCTATGACACATTTGTAGCTGTATAAAACAGCTACAACTAAGACTAAAAACTTTATACGAGTTATATTTTTTAAACTTTTAGATAAGTATATTTTGTAATTAACCTATATAACAATGCAGCATTAAGAAACTGATGTTAAATAAAATATATTCAACCTATATGAATCATGTACTTATTCCAACATCCTGGTAATCTATAGGTCTACAATAAAAAAATGAGAAAACTCGAATTGTGAGAAAGATCTAGGTGTGTTTGTTAGCAATGATTTGAAGCCTAGAAAACAGTGTATAAGCGTTCGAAACAAGGCAAACAGGATTCTCGGGTTCATCTCTAGGAGTGTGAGTAACAGAACTACTGATGTTATCTTAAAACTTTACTTGTCATTAGTGAGACCCCATATGGATTATGCTGTTCAATTTTGGTGTCCTTATTACAGAATGGACATAGATTCATTGGAGAGAGTACAACGTAGAATGACAAAAATTATCCATAATATTAGAAATCTTCCGTATAAAGAAAGGTTGAAGAAATTAGGCTTACATTCGTTAGAGAGACGCAGAGTTAGAGGGGACATGATAGAGGTATTCAAGTGGGTTAGTGGGATTAATAAAGGGGACATGAAAAATGTACTAAAGCTCAGTGATAGCGAAAGAACTCGTACAAATGGTTTGAAATTGGATAAATTTTGTTTCAAGAAAGATATAGGCAAATATTGGTTTGGTAACAGAGTTGTAGATAGGTGGAATAGGCTACCAAGTGCCTATAGTGGGATCAAGAACGATAGGGAGCTTTAAGATACAATTAGATAGGCATATGGACGAGATGGGTTGGGTGTGAGGGTGATCTGTCAGGTGTGGCCCAGGACGTTTTTCTGACCTCTGACCGTTTCGGTGAGGTAAGTCCTAATGGTGTTTTTAAGCTGGGCTTATAATTAGGGTTGGGTGTGACAGGGATTTGCCTTGTGTAGGCCAATCAGCTTTCTGCAGACTCCCATTTTCTTATGTTCTTCTGTAATAACACTGGTGCATTCGGTCTAGGCAGCTGGTGCATTCAGACTAGGCTGGTGGTGCATTCAGGCAATGGTGCATTTAGTCTAGATACCCTAAGGTCACTCAATGTTCTGTTCGCCACTCTCCTAGTGGCACCGAGGAGCGTGTCGCCCCTCATTCTGGTTGGTGATTTGGTGCAGCAGACTATTAGAAGGGGCAGCACGCTCCCCTGCGAAGATGGGCTCGTCTGGCACTTTTTGCAGTTAGACATCGAGGGTTCTCTTGAAGTTGTCTAACGAGACGCCCCTCATATCTTTTACTCGCCGTGAGAGTTTGTTGAAGAGACGTGGTCCTCTGTGTGATAACCAACCCTCTCGCAGAGAGCCAATAGCACCCCGGTTATACATCCAGGGGATATCGCATTCCCAGCCTCTCCTATTACTGAATTTCATGACTATCGGGGTATGTAGGTTTGGTACTAAACCCTCTGCGATTTTCCACGTGTATATTATTAGGTACACTTTCCAGCATCACGTCACAGTGGTTGACAGTATACCCTGGGGCATCAGTATGGATATATGGCCCTGTAGTTTGGAGCAATACACAGTACAGGTCTCCCTCACTATCCGATACCCCAATTTACGATATTATTATAGGTTTTTAGATGTTTGGATTTGGGTTTTGGCTGGTCCCAGAACGCATCCTCATTTACCCCATTAATTTTAGGGTTCGCTATACAATCTTTCTATTTATGATCGTATATCGAGGGAGACCTGTACTGCTCCCAGCAATCCCATATGGTCCCTGGAAGTGGTCATGTGGTGCTGAAGCCAGAGACTCCCACATAATTGTTGTACTGTATTGCAGTTGGGATTTACCATCTCTGTTTCCACAACCACCTTTGAGTAACCAAGGCTCAAACATGTATGCATGTATCTCAGCCTTATGAAATACATTCTTGATTTATCTTGTGGATTTTTAGTATATCTTATGTGTTAATATGTGTATCTCTCATGGTTAACTACGGAGATAGTTTCTTGCCTTGGAAAGGGACCATGTGAGGATAACATTTATGGCTGGGATTGTTTCATGACTAATGACTAATGACTAAGAGGGTGTACGAGAGCGAGGTGGCGGGACAGAGAGGGAGAGGTATGTTAAGGGGACCGACCGGTTAATTACAAACTTCCAGGTCTTACTTTCAATTTAAATGAAATTTGGCACAGGTGTATATGACCATGAAACTAGATAAAAAAACAAAAAACAAAAACATTTTTTTTTTTTTGCTTTTTTCTTGCAATTTAGGTAAAAAAAATGTTGAAAACCATAGCACTGCAGAAAATTATAAACTCCTACAGAAATCCCCATAGCACATGTTTTATGTGATCAAACAACTCACAAAAGGTGTATCTGTAGTTTCTATAAAAAACATTTTATATATTTTGTGTATTTGTTCGATTTAGGTGATTACGGATTCAGGCGAATATATTTATAGAAAATTACAACTTTGACGACATATTGTGAAAAAACAAAAATTACTAGAGTAAATTGGCTTTATAGGCCTTGTAGTGTTTTTAATTACCTTTCCAATGGTATATACACCATTCCTATAGGTCCAATAATAACTGTAGAATAACATCCGAAAGTGCGACAATATAGGTTCTGAGAAAAACAGGTGAAAGTCTAAGGTAATTAGATGAAAATGTTTACTTTTGTTTTTTAGATTTACAATATTTTACGCAGGAACATGGCAAAGTAGAAGATAAAGCGTATGGGAGGTTGTAGAGTAGCTTACGCTCTTTCGATTTATATAGGTATGCTCCTCGTACGACCAGTAGTTACTGAGCATGTTAATTTCAAAGTTCGCTATATAACGTTTTTAGAATTACAGGAAAAGTTTGGAAAACATAAAAAAACACTATTTCCAATGGGTTTTCACTAATAACATTTCATTGGCTTATGAAGGGATGTTGACTCTTGTTGAGTAAACACCTATTGGTATTTTCAGGATTTCGAGTTTTTTAAGCCTAAATTAACCGGTCGGTCCCCTTAAGTCACTCACATGTGGCTGACTACTGAAGCAGCTGTCCTGTTTGTCCTCACACAAAATGGCTGATCAACTCCATGGCCACCTGGAGGTTTTCACTGGAACTGTTCCAAGATGGCTGCTGTAGTTCCAAGATGGCTGCCAGCCCAATGTGACTAACAGGTCACACAAATCACACTTAACAAATTCCCCTTTTTCTATTTTCTTGTAGCAACCAATACGGTCTCCATAACCCGAAATTCTTGGTAATCCAATTTGTTTCAATATGCATTTCTTATCACCATATTCACAAGTAACTTTCCAAACATGCGGAACAAACTTATTTACACTATGTACACAAAAGCTGAGGTATTCTTAATCTATAGCTTAAGCCTCACCAACAACAGCAGATATCAATAAATCTGCGTTGGCACCATGCTTAGTGAGGACATTTGCCATTTGATGTGCAGACTGCACCCAGCTAACACTGCTCAATTCTCCACGATTTAACATGTCCCCAAGAACAGCCAAGTTGATTCGAAGATGCTTATCGTCTACAGACTTGGTAGAGTACAGACTCTGTACAAGAGACTTATTATCCACAAAACATTTCACAAGTGGGGGATCATTCAAATTCAGGAGCTCCGCGACCAGATTTGCCAAATAAATACCAGCTTCAGCGGAATCCAAAAGAGCCAGTGTCTCTGCAGCAAGTGTAGACTTCACTACCCTCCTTACTTTCTTTGACTGCCAGGACAGGGGACATCTTCTACCATTATGGTCAACCAGAAATATCACATATCCACCTTGTGATCCCCCTCCTGGAAGATTACCAAATGACGCATCACTGTAGCATTCCAAAGTGCACTGTTCTGCATTATCCAAGGCACAAAATTGGAGCATCACACCATTCTTCTTCACTTTGCGAACAACTTTGTTTGCCTTATGAACATCTTCAATTGTAGCATTATGCATTACTGTACTCAAGTCACACACATCAAATGCTATATCCGGCCGTGTCTGGGTTCCCAACCAATTGAGTTGTCCAGTTAGTGCTCTGTATTCCTCTAGCTCTTCCATTCTCAGTTGATCCCTTCTGTGACTTGAACGTCCATGTGGAAGAGAAATTTCTCCAAGAGCATCTACATACGGTAATCATTCTGATGCAGACCAATGCCATTTTCATTCTGAACAACATTAACACCAATGTACCTGAATGATGTGTCAGTACTTGAAGACCCAATTCTGACTTTCTGCTTCAAAGGTTCCATGACAGAAGCATAATACTCACTTGTGCCAGCCCATAGAATATCATCCACATGTATGCACATCACACCAGAGAACACCCCCATCATGTATCCAGTAAAACAAAGCAGGATCAAGATGACTGATTTTCATTCCAAGTGAAAGTAACAAATCTTTCAATCTAGAGTACCATGCTCTTGCAGCATCATTTAGTCCATACAGTTTTCTTGAGCTTCCATAAACAGCCATCATTGAATTCCTTGGGTGGACGAAGAAAAACATCACGCTGAGTGGAGTTCCCTTGCAGAAAAGCAGTTCTGATATCAACAGTATGACATTCCCATCCAGATGATGCAATTAGAGCTAAACTAACTCTGAATGCATCCTTAGAACACGTTGGAGAGTCTGTACGGTTATTAGCCAAATCTTCCTCAAAACCACGAGCTACAAGTCTAGCCTTCACGACTGTGGATCCACCCTTCACTTTTTCAGTAATGACCCATCTCACAGATACCGGCGTCTGTCCACAGTCTCTCACTTTCTCAAAAACATAATTCTGGGTCCAGTTCTCCAATTCAGCTAACTTTGCTTCATAAACACCATCTCCTGCAGCTCTACATACGAGCACAGCTTCATCATCAGGCAACTCCCTCCACTTGGTTACAGATTTAGACAAATCTATCCATTCCACTTCACCCTGTTGATTCTGAACATTGTAACAATGTGTGTGTAAACCTCCAAATTTTCCAGCTCTACTTACAATTTTAGCAACAGTTTTCTTGCCATCAAGATCAAAGTACTCTATTCTTTTGCCTGCCTTGGCACTAGGCATGGTCCTGCCTGGAGTAATGTAAGCCTGATCAATGGTAGAGCTTGCACCAACAGTACCTTCTTCATTTCCATTTTCTGAACACAATTCACTCTCATCATCACTATCTGCATTCTCATGCTTTTGACTTGATACAGGAGTGGAGTCCTTTTGGAACACATCATCAGCCACAGTAGCCTTACAAGTATTCCGTTGCAGCCTACAGGAGTGCACTCTAACATAAGTACCCCCATGTTTTACAAGGATCTGTTTACCATCTTTACCAATGACATTCCCAGGACCACGCCACTTATCATCATCCTGACGCTTATAGAATACACTGTCACCATTCTTCAGATCTGATATATCATCTTCTCTCACTTGACGTAACAAAGCTCTACGTATTCTTTCATTTGATTCATTTCTTAAAAAATCCTGTCTAGCAGCATGCATAGCATTGAGGTTGTCAGCAACAATTTGTGAAGAAGTTCTCCCTTCAAGTGCAGGAGGCTCATCAGTCATTACATTAGGGAATGCAGGGTTACAACCAAAGACCAGCTGGTTCGGGGAAAAACCATGAACATTCTGAAGAGCATTTCGTGCAGCAGTGGCCCAGGATAAAGCAACGTGGACATTGCACTTTGTGTCATCAACAATGCGCTGCACACTGATCCCAAGTATGTAGTTCAATCTTTCACACACACCATTTGACCAAGGACTTTCAGCTGCAGTACACATCAATTTAATACCAAAATGGTCTCCAAGACATCTCATAACTTCATTATTAAATTCTCCAACATTGTCTGAGAGGAACTTGTGAGGTGCGCCAAAAGTTGATATCCAACTTGTAAACAAGGCATTCACCACAGATTCAGCCATTTTATTTGATAAAACTGTAGCAGAACAGAAGCGAGTTGCCAGATCAACCATAACAAGGAAGTGTAATCCATTCCAACTTTTCAAGTCCATTGCCACTGTTTCATTGAATGTGGTAGCAAGTGGCAAAGACACTACAGGATGTGGACGGGGTCTCTTATAACGGACACAGGTTTCACATTCATTCGTAACTTTGTCAACAGATTCCAAAAGGTTCGGCTCAGTACGACCTGCATCCTTCAAGAATTTCTTTAGCTTTTCAAAAGAAGGATGAGCAAACTGGCGATGTAATTTTCTGGCCACTGCATCAGTATTATCATCATCCACACTTAACAGGATTCTCTCCATCTTAGCACCATAAATAGGATGAACTATTGGTAGCATGTAATGTCCAATGGAAGTTGTGCACAAATCTACTTTGCGACCAAACACCAGTACTGTATCAGTGTTTGTATCAATGATCATCCCTGCAGTCTTCATTGATTGTTTACTCAGCAATAGGGGAATGTTACATTCAACTACATCTGTAGAAATATTGACATTCTTGCCAGCAATGACACATGGAATGATTACCCGTTTCAAAGAAGGCCACCATCTGCCATCACCAAATTTGAAAACTGATGTTGAAGACGCATAAGTAACTTTCTGAAGCTCATTCTCTTCCAACGTGTCAAAATAAGAGTTAAGCCATTCTCTACCACAAACTGTCTTTGAACAACCTAAATCAAGAATCATGGCTCCGATTGTTTCGCCAAAAAGAATGTCAATCTTGTCATCAAAGTTCACCTCTGAAGCCATCAATGTAATCTGCACTTCCTCTTCATCTTGACATGTAGAGTTCTCTCTCTTACTATCATAACGAGAATTACCTGTAGAATGAGGACACTCCCTTGCCCAATGCATTTTCGAACCACAGACATAACACTCAGATACTTTTCCGTCAGTACCAACTGGATTAGTCCTACCACCTCTCCTGTTCCTGCCTGCCTGGTAGGTGCCCCCTCGACCATGAAATGGATGACGAACTCCACTGCCGCGTCGACTGCCAGAAGTGCTGTAGTATGCATCATTTACCAACACTGGTTCCACTTTCACAGCTCGAGCCCCAATACCCAAATCATCATTGGATCTAGGCACAGCAGCAACACCACTATCAGCAAATAGTCTCTTAATTGTAGCTCGCATATTCTCAAAGGGCATTGTTGCTGTTGTAGACAATGCAAGTTGAAAATGAACATCACTTAAGTTACAGCTTTTCAGCAATCTACAAGCCAAAACCGCATCATGAATTTCAACACCACATTCTTTCAGTTTGTAATGTCTTTTATCAAATTCACTCAAGAATTCATCAACTGACTGGTAATTTTTTCGTTTACCGTTTTCAAATTCTAAATAGTTGTTAAAATACCGCCAGTTCTTATCTTGAAGAAATACTCTATCTAGTTTGACAATTAATGCTTTGATTCCTTCTTCAGCTTTCAGTTCATCAATTGATAATTCAGATAAGGCTTGTCTAGCACGACCAGTCAACGACAAGTGAACAGCAATAGCCACCTTTTTCTTGGGTAGATCAGTCAGCAAAGTCCACAATTCTAAGTCCTTTTTCCATTCCTCATAATCTTTCACATTATTACTAAACACTGGAGGGGACTTCAAACTAGAAGAAGCCATGGCTGCTGTGCTTCACTATACTTTATGGCAGAACTACGCTCTGCTACCATGTTAAGTCACTCACATGTGGCTGACTACTGAAGCAGCTGTCCTGTTTGTCCTCACACAAAATGGCTGATCAATTCCATGGCCACCTGGAGGTTTTCACTGGAACTGTTCCAAGATGGCAGCTGTAGTTCCAAGATGGCTGCCAGCCCAATGTGACTGACAGGTCACACAATTCACACTTAACCCTTCCTACCCGGCCTGTCTTACCTAAGGACGGTCGCCCGTACCCGGGCAAAATGGCTGAAAAACGTCTAGGCCTAGGCTACCGTATTTATGTTTATTTTCACTGCTAGAACTTTCCCACTCATCTATAATCGTAGTGCGGTTTACAATCTGTATTTTGGCGTTGAGTAGAGCTCTGTAAGTCAACTGGTTCAGTTGTGATGACGATTTCAGTGGAGCAAATATTGCAGAGATGTTGCCAATATGGGGGCTTTTCAGACACTAATTTCGTCTGATGTCAGAACAATAACATTGAAGAGTCTTCTCCTTCTTGTTTTCGGAGGTGCGGTGACGCAACGCTTGGGTTTGTTGACATACATCGTATGCACGGCGTTCAGACCAAGCTTAATTAGGCTATTAAGCTGCCGTCTTAGGTAAGGACGGTCGGGTAGCGGCCCTTCTGCCGAGCTGTCCTTACCTAAGGTAGCCCGGGTAGGAAGGGTTAACAGGTAGACCGAATGAGAGGTGGAAGGATGGAGTGATGAAGTACATGAACGAAGACGGTGCTGGTTGAGGGGAGGGGCGTCGACTGACTGGGGACAGAGGTGCATGGGGGCGGTTCGTTCGTGGCCACCCCTTCGGGGATCACGGCGTCAGGCAATAGATAGATAGATAGATTGTTTCAAAGCATTGATTATATATCTGAATAAACTATATGTACAGTCTATCCTCCTATAACACGAAGTCCTACAACGCGATCCTCCTTTAACATGAGGGGGGGTCCCCATAAATAGTACAGTACATTTATTCAGTTAATTGTAGCCATGATATTGTAGATTCAAACATTTTCTAACTAATTTCTCTATTTTATATTTATGCATTTTGATATGTTCTAGGAACTAACATATTCTAAGTCTTTCCTAGTACCGATCGGTCACTTTTATTTACCGCCGTATTGCCGCCGTATGTATACGCGATCGCATAGCACGAATTTCATGTAGTGCGAGAGTCGGATCGACCCATTTTTCTTCATTAGTTTTAAGGTAAGTGATGTTATTTTATATTTGTTAATGGTTTGATGATATCTGGTAGGTAATATAGGTGTTTGTTTAACAAGAAATCCGGAATAAAAGGGGCAAAATTGTGGGATGCAGACCCATATAGAATGATCTCCATATAAAGTGTGACTCCTACAACGCGAATTCCTACAGCGCGAGGGGCTCCGCCGCCCATATAGTCGTGTTATAGGAGGATGAACTGTATGTGGTAGCCAGTATGGCTGAGTGGTACCGAATGCGACTAGTGCACGGGAAGTTCAGGGTTCGCCTCTCCGCACCACCCAAAAAGGTTTATTGATCTGAGGGAATATACTTCAGCACTGCTTACTGCAATAGCGGACATTACAGGTGCATTAGACCAGTGTCCCATGTTCACAAGTATGTGCTAGTTCAATTACACTAGATACAGGCTACAATCACATTCCAACGATCCATTTCAACAGTACGATAATATTCCACATGCACTCTATACACATTATATATACCAATACCAATGGGGAGTTGGGCTAGCGACCTTCCCCTATTTACAGGAACAAAATAGATTATCAAATTATTAAGCGAGTTCCCTCGGCATATGGAAGCATATAATGGCGATTCATTCGTGGTCATCTCATCGGGGATCAAGGCTTCTGGCAAAAGATAGATAGATAGATATGTATGTATTTACAGTATTTTTTGTTGTACTAAACATTATACAGTACTCTCTCTCTCTCTCTCTCACTCTCAGCCAGCCGGTGAATTCTACAAGCAACCTATGTACTACGCCTTAGCCCACTTTACCAAGTTTCTGCCAGAGGGAAGCCTGCATGTAGGACTGACCACAAAGATCACAACGAACAGAAAAGTCACCATCGTTGAAGAGGATCATGAAGAAAGGAAAACTAAAACAGAGGCTGATGGCAATGAAACAGGAACAGAGGAAAATGAAATTAGAATGGAGCATAGGGCAACGGAAGAGAAGGAAGGAGAGACGGTAAATTCAAAAGACCAATATGAAAGAAAGGAGAAAATTGTGTGTCCAAATTATGGCTTGAGCTATGTTGCCTTCACAAGACCTGACAACTCTACTGCAGTCATTTTACTCAACAAGTAAGTGGCTTTCGTAATTATGTATATACAGTATACTCAGACACATACCCCATTGCTGGGCGTGGCCAACTCGAGACAGGGACTGAACAGAAACCTTTAAAGTTCTAATTCTTAGGGTCTGGGACCACTTTCGCGTTACCTCGCCTCTTTCTCTGTCTCGTTGAGTAGGAGAATTTTACAAGGGGAGGAGGATTCCTAGCCTCCTGCCCCTTATTAATTATACTCCATTCAAATGAACTTGGAAGCAAATCATAATTTTATTATTTTATTTATCAGTAGAATGTGATGGATTGGAATTGGTGTGTGGAGTGGCTCTATGAGATGAATTTATATTATATGCAAAAGATGAAAATCATTTAGACCAATCAAGAGTAACTGTGACCTAGATGTGTGTGAATTTGCGTTTTTATTTGTGTGTTTTTTTTTTTTTTTTTTTTTTTTTTTTTTTTTTTTTTGTGGTGTGGAGGTAGATGTGCTGGAAAGTGTGAAAAGGAACAACTTGAGATGGTTCGGCCATATGGAACGTATGGAAAGCGAGAGAATGACTAAGAGGGTGTACGAGAGCGAGGTGGAGGGACAGAGAGGGAGAGGTAGACCGAATGAGAGGTGGAAGGATGAAGTGAGGAAGTACATTAACGAAGGCGGTGCTGGTTGTGGGGAGGGGCATCGACTGCATGGGGGCGGTTTGTTCGTGGCCACCCCTTCGGGGATCACGGCGTCAGGCAATAGATAGATAGAATTTTTTGTTTTCCCCTATTCGGGCTCTGTCGCAAGTCAGCTGCCCCCAGTAAAAAAATAAAAATAAATAAAATATGGGGAATGGGCCTGAGCAAATAGATAGAAGAGTAACTGTAGTTTCCAGGGCAGCAGTGTAGAAGGGAGTAGGTAATACACAGCCCCACCTACCACTAGAATATAAACTAAAAGACTACATATCCTTTCCTACAGAGGTCACGTGACAGTGCGTGTGGGAGTGCGAGACAGCAGCGCGGGTCTGCTCTCTCTCACCCTGGGCCCCCACACCATCACCACCGTCTCTTGGAGGCCCTCAAGCCAGAATCACACAAACGCTTTTAAGGAGACCAGCTGGTTCAGACAATTATTTATTTAAATATTTTCCTATCAGGATCAAGGACACCATTTTTATTTTTTATTTTTTTTTTTCAATATACTGTATATAATGTATACCGGTAATTCACCTACTCAACGAGACAGATTAAGAGGCGAGGGAACGCAAAAGTGGTCTCGGACCCTGAGAATTGGAACTTTAAATGTTGTTTCTGTTCAAGCTCTGTCTCGTGTCGGCCACCCCCAGCAATGGGGTATGTGCCTGAGTATACACATACATACAGTACATACAATTTATGGTTTGTTAGCTTATTTTATTCAGCTTAGGAAAGATTTCCAGGAATCAAAGGGGTAGAACTATTACAATTAACACTGACCTCCACAGGTCCTTCATAAAAAGAATAGAATTAGGGCTGTTTGGCCAGGCAGCCTAGGGAACGACTACTACAAAATTGAATCGTTCACTGATCTGCCAGAATATAATGAAGCAAGGCTTCATCCTACTGTATAGGTTAATGCAGTAAGGAATTTAGTTGAACGGGGATATCACAAGTTTTATTTATTAACTTTTGAACCCCAACTGTAGGCTACATTTGTCAACATTCTTAGACTATTCTGCTGTGGTATGGACAACAAGACTGGAGGTAGATTGTTGTTGGTGACATAATTTTTATGGAAGTGTGTTTAACCCATGGACCACGGTTAGCTTTGAACCTATTTGTTCACTCTTGAAAGTGAATAATATATATTTAGTGTCCTGAAGACTATTTCCATGTTGGGAGTGAAATTTAAAAAAAAAAAATAGATTATTCATTATTCTAGTATTCATATGAGTGCCTAACTTTATGTGTAAATAATGATTCAAGTTTTGTGTAGGCCTAAGCTATAAGTTCATATTTCCATAAGTAAACTCCCTTTTATCCAAAATTTGAATATCCAAAAATTTCAGTTAACCACAGGTTTTGCTATCCAAATTTATCACTAGTTTTTACTTATTTAAGCCTCTCTGGGTGCTTAATTGTATCAATTTAACCCTTCTGAAGTAGACATAGCTTGATTTAGATGATAATTTGAAGTTAAGACAGCCTAGAAATGGTTTTAGATGCATTGAAAACAGTATATTTGGATATTTGTACTCATATTTAGCTCTATATAGAAGGACTCGTTTATCCATAAAAATCGCTTATCCAAAATTTCAAAAGACTCATGATTTTTGGATAAAAGGGAGTTTACTGTAGTAGTTATTTCCTGTGCAATTATTGTCTACCCTTTAGGTTTCGCATAGAAAACTTTAGTCTAGATATTGTTGTTGTTGTTCCCTAAGCTGCCTGGCCGAACAGCCCCGAGTCCCTGAGAAAGGCCATGGCCACGATCAGGCTTTCCCACAGAGCTCTCATTGAGTGTAGATTGTGTTGTTGGCGTAAGTGGTTGTGTGAAATGCAGTCTTCTATGATGTGTTTAATGGTATGGGGTGCTGTATTACATCCCAGGCAGGCGTCGACAACGGAGTCATCCAGTCTCTTCTGATAGCTCAGGAGAGCTGGATGGTGTCCGCATCTCAGCCTGGCCAGGTGGACTCTGTCCTCGCGAGGAAGGGAGGATTCGGAAGGATGGATATCGGGAGGTCGTGCATGCAGCTGCGTGTTGTCTGTGAGTGAGTGGATGGAACGGTGAGAGATATGAGTGTGGATGTGCTTCTGGAAGTTGGTTCGGGGTGGGCAGGGAGGGAGGGAGAGAGGACAATAATTGTGTGTGATACCGTGTGCTGGGTGTTGTTTTGATATTTCTTGGTGTCTGTGGGTGTGTTGCCATGTAGTTTAGTGGGTGGTCTTGGTTCGTGGAGGCTGCTGCCAGGAATTGAGTGCCTCTCATGTCCAGATGGTCTTTGACTTTGAGAATTTTGGTTTCTTGATGTAGGTGATCTGTGGGTGAAGTAGCTGTGCAGCCTGTAATGATCTTCAGGGCTTTGTTTTGAATAGTCTGTAAGGTCTTATGATGTGTTTCAGCTAGGTTAGAAGCCCAGGCTGGGCTTGCGTATTCCATCACTGATCTTATGTATTGTTTATATACTGTGGTGGTAGTTTCTTTGTTGTGTCCAAATTTTGTGTGAGCAAGTGACCTGAGGGCGTTAAGTCTGGGTGTCAGTTTCTTTTTAATGTTTGTGGTGTGCTGTTTGAATGTCATATGAGTATCATATGTTACTCCTAGGATTTTGGGTGTGTGTGTATGTGTTAGGGGTGTGTTGTTTATGGTGAGTTGAGGGATGTATTCGTGTTCTCCTGTCCAACTTGTGAGCAGGGTTGCGGTGGATTTGGCTGGGGCTAGATTAAGTCTGTTTGTAGTGCACCAACCATGTAGTGTGTTGAGATAGGATATTGTTCTAGATATTGTTGTATGTATATGATTTACCTTGTACAGTATCACTTTCATATCTAGTACAGTCACTTATGCATATGTAATATCTCTCTATGAGTAAGATTCATGTTAGCATCCAGGCAGTCATATTAGTTATGTCATATAGCCACTCTGGCAACTCAAGCCTGGGGCTTCTCTCACCAGAGGGCCAATACATGTTTGTGTACCACGAGACAGAGCTATCATCTTGTAGGCTCTGCTTCGTGCCTGTATCCCATATCATTCTCAATAAGAACCTATATATCTACAGCGTGTATACTTACTCCCCAACCCAAGATAGGCCTGTTGTGCATCTATGGAGTTAGCTTGGACACATATAACATGGCGCAGTGTGTATTAACCCATAACTGTCGGGGCGCAACATAAGTCGAGTATAATAAATCTGGACTATCTGGCGGCGCTCGACATAGGTCGTGTGGCAATTTCAGCACGTAATGTTGCTGAGAGAGAGAGACAAGTGGTGGCAGGAGAGTAGCGAGCGTATGACTGCTCCAGACCACCGCGGCGAACCTACTGACACGAATCCCACCTCCTCCCTCCCTCTCTCACTCGCTATATACGGAATTGTATGGGGAAAGTGCCGAATTACATGCTTTTTGCACTCGCGTTGCGCGGTTGTTGCAAGAAAACTAGCCATCATAAAAGGATCGTTATGGTGTCATTGGAAAGCTCTGTTTATGCCCTTTCAGGGATAGATACTTGTTTTACGCTCTGGGTCTTATTTAGGCATGAAAATGATCACGTAAACAGCCCTATTTTGGCTAAAAACACCCCGCTGGTGGCTACATATTATATACCGCCTAGGCCGCTCGTAAGGTGTTAAGAGAAGTTTATGTGGATTTCGCCAGACGCCGCCAGCCGCCATTGTCCACACACCCTGCATCCCAGCCACCATCACACCGCTTGGATTACAGTGTTATAGTGCTCAAAAGTGCGGAGCCGACGTTCCCAGTGCAGTGCCAGTGATATTATATGTGCCAGTGCTATATTGTGTGCTTTATTTTATATGTATTGTGTGTGGCATAAGCATAACGCCCGCACAAGTCCGAACCACGAGAGAGCGGGGCGTGAGATACTCCCCCTCTGACTGCCAGCAAGACACTGAGGCGTGAGGTGAGGGAGGCCGCCCACCACCGCTCCACCGCTCGGTACATACGCACGCACACACACTGGCAAACTTTTATTTCATCACCCAAGCATTCCCTTCAGTGCTAATTGTAATTGGGTTTTATACATTGGTGAGGATACAGCTGGTGTGTATTATAAATATTCTGCTGTTTTTGCCAGTCATTTTGATACCCCACTTGTATATCTGAGAGGCTAATAACTGTGTGTTTGTTATCTCCCTGTCTGTCTGTCACCCACACAAGATGTCAGACTCTGGTGATGTACAGGATGAAGGGGCAGGAACAAACTTGCCTTATGATGGGGAGGAATACACACCTTATTATCAGCACCCTCAGTCCCCAACCACACCTGCAGCCCCTTCTTCAGCTGATTTCCTGCAATTTTTCAAATACCTGGAGGAGTCTCGCAGGTATGATGAGCAGAGGAGACAAGAGGAGGAGGCCCGACGAGATCGTGTCCTGGAGGAGTCTCGCAGGCATGATGAGCAAAGGAGACAAGAGGAGGAGACCCGACGAGAGGCCATAAGGAGACAGGAGTTCCAGAGCTTATTTCAGCTGTTGGCTCCCACCAGGACCCCTCCCGACTCCTCCACACCTGCTGGTCACCTTGGCGAACAGCAGCCACATTCTTCTCCACATCCCTCACACAATCCTCCACCACAGTAGGCTACGGCCCAGACACCACCACCATTGAAGCCTGACGCTACGTTCCAGATGTTCCGGGAGTGGCGGAGACGCTGGGACGACTATGCTGTCATGGTGGACCTGTCCAACCTGCCTGCGGCCAAACAGATGATACAACTACGCATGTGCCTGACTCTCGAGATGCAGCGTGTCTTAGAACACACCCTCCAGATCGCTCCCTCCACAGACAAGACTATTGAAGAGGTGTTGGACACCCTGCAGCTTCATATCAAGAGTCTAAGGAATGAGGCACTCCGGCGTCGTGAATTGTTGAGCTGCAGACAGCATGAAGGGGAAACTTTTGCAGAGTTCTACGTCCGCCTCAAACGTCTCGCAGAAGAAGTGGATGTGTGCCCTGGTAACTCACCCATCTGTGTGGAGACACAACTCAAGACTATCATCCTCATGGGCCTCAGGGACAAGGAGTTAGTCCAGAAACTCATCGCCCTGGACTCCAAGTCAAGACTACAGGATGTCGTCACTACGTGCCGCTTGTATGAGGCTGCCAAATCTGCGACCACGGCCATTAGTGCGCCCCATGAACAAGTGACGGCCGTCTCTTCATACAAGAAAAACAAGAAACAGGGCAGTGACAGGACCCAACCCCCCAAGCCTCCATCGAATACAGCTGATGCCTGCCAGAGTTGCGCTCGCCGACACGGGCCTGACAAGTATCCCGCTGCTGGCAGCACCTGTAACAACTGTGGGCGCCACGGTCACTGGGCTCAGACAGCTAAGTGCCCTGCTCACAAGGTTCAGTGCCGCATCTGTTGTCTTCTGGGGCATTATGACAAGTGTTGTCCGTCGACTAAGAAGAAGGAAAGACGCCAAGGTGGCCCCCCAGGCAATACAGGTGCCCCCTCCAACTCTGGCAAGCCCCCCGACGCTAGGAGTAATAGCTGTCGTCAGGTGGGATCGACTCCTTCTACAGCTTCGACGCCGCAACCCATCTGTGTTACCCTCTCCTTTGGCGACGCTACATCCCGCCTACGGATGTTACCGGACACGGGCGCTGACGTCACCGTGATTGGCCGGCGTCACCTTGAGGATTTGGCTATCCCCATGAGCAGCCTGCGAGCCCCTTCGCCCACGACAACGTTCACGGCGGACGGCTCCCCCTGGGGGTATTTCAGGCTACCCTCACCCTGGGGCAGAGAGTGTGTACTGCCCTGATCCATGTGCACGAGGGTGTCCAGACTCCTCTGCTTTCATACAGCCACTGCAGGGAGTTGTTGTTGTTGTTGTTCCTCCCCAGGCTGCCTGGCCGAACAGCCCCAAGGTCCCGAGCAAGGCCAAGGCCATAGAGCGCCCCCACAAAACCCTCCCTGCTTACCACTAACAAAACCCAGGTGACCGAAGCCACTCTAAGGCAGGGAGCTGAGGAGGGCGCGGAAACGCCCGAGAAACCAAAGCCCCACCCAAGGCCCTGTGCCCCTCAGCAATTATGAAGGGAAAGTTGAGGGGCAAGGGAAAAATGTGACGCTTTGGCTCCCAATCTGCCAACTTTTAGGTTGGCAGTAGGGAGGTCGATCCACGGAAAAGACGCCGTCACTTGAGATCTAGAAGATATATAAGTAAAAGGAACAGTCAGAGTAAGCTATGGGTATGGCAGAGATCGCTCAGCTCTCACTCTGATAGACCAGCCCATCACCACATGGCTAGAACCCAATCCTCTCAGCATCAGCTAGGAAAGGCCCTGGAAAGCCGCCTTTGGCGGGGGGATAGCTCCCCTACTTCAACTCCTTTCGGAGTTGGGCACCCGCCATACTGTAGGGAGTTATCCATCATACCTCTGGCATTCCCAACGCCCATACAAGAGGTCAAGCACGTCAACAGGTGTAAGGCTACACCACTTCCAGTCTCCACGTCGCCCGCTGAAGCCAAGAATTACTTCCTGCGGGAGTTTAGCGACGTGTTGATGTCCAAAGACGACCTAAAGACTGTGCCCCTCAAGCCTATGGTGGGTCAACCCATGAGGATCCATCTTAAAGAGAGAGCTGAGCCCTTCGCCATCCATACTCCCCGACAGATTCCCTTTGCCTTTAGGGACCAAGTCAAGCGAGAGTTGGAGTCCATGGTGGCCCAGGGCATCATCAAGCCTGCTGGAGACGACCCCTCAGAATGGTGCCACCCCCTCATCGTTGTTGGTAAGGACAGCGGAGGAGTGCGCATCACCGTCGACCTCTCCAAACTCAACAAACATGTGTCCCGACCAGCTCACCCTTCGCCTACTCCCTCCGCAGCAGTTCGTGGTGTCGACCGAGGAGCTCGCTACTTCACCACTGCGGACGCCCTCTGTGGTTACTGACAGATGGAGTTGGCTGAAGAGGACCAGCACCTGACCACCTTCAGCACGCCGTATGGACGCTTCAAGCATTGCAGAGGACCCATGGGATTCACAGCTACGGGCGACGCCTTCTGCTACAGGGGTGATATGGCTCTACAAGGTGTGCAGAGGTGCGCTAAGGTCGTGGATGACATACTGCTGTACGATGAGGACTACAAGTCTCACCTCGACCGCATCCATGAAGTGCTGACTAGGTGCCGCAAGTTCGGGATTACCCTCAACAAGAGCAAGTTTGTGGTTGCCGCACCTTCAGTGGACTTCTGTGGATACACCCTCTCAGGGGATGGTATTTCGGCTGACACGAGCAAAGTGGCTGCAATCGGGGACTTTCCGGCACCAACCAACTTGACCGACCTCAGGTCATTCCTGGGTCTGGTCAACCAGCTGGCAGAGTTTACCCCTGACATCGCCGCCGCCGCTCAGCCCTTCCGCCCTTTGATGAGCCCCAAGAGGACATTTGTGTGGACTCCTGACCACGATGAGGCCTTCAGGTGAGTCAAGTTAGCCCTTGTGAGTCCTCCTGTTCTCGCACACTTCGACCCAGACCTACCCACCATTCTTCAGACTGATGCATCGCGACTCAACGGCATTGGGTATGCCCTCCTGCAGGACCACGGCAGTGGCCACCTGCGGCTCATCCAGCGTGGCTCTCGGTTCCTGGCGGACGCTGAGACCCGCTATGCTACTATCGAGTTGGAGATGTTGGCTGCTGTTTGGGCCATGTCCAAGTGTCGACTGTATTTACAGGGTCTACAGGATTTCACACTGATGACTGACCACCGCCCCCTCATCCCTATCATCAATCACTACACGTTGGACGCTGTGGAGAATCCCCGCCTCCAACGCCTGAAGGAGAAGACCTCACCCTATATCTTCAAGGCCGTGTGGCGTGCCGGCAAGTCGCTCTGCATCCCTGATGCCCTGTCTCGAGCCCCGGTCAGCCGCCCCACGCCAGAGGATGAGATCGCTTGTGCCGACGCCGCCACCTACCTCAGGACTATAGTGACAACCAAGGACGTTATCAACTCAGGACAATCTTCAGCACCAGACGCAGACAGGACGCTACAGGATCTCCGGGTCGCGGCAAGAGCGGACCCTGCGTATGTTCGTCTACTCGACTGTGTGACCTCAGGATTCCCTGCCAACCGATACGACCTTCACAATTCCTTGCTCCCATACTGGAAGATACGGGACGAACTCTACGCTGATGATGACCTCGTCCTGTATGGAGCTCGGATCGTGGTTCCTGCTGCCCTCCACCGACGCACCCTACAGCATCTGCATGACGGCCACTGTGGTGTGGAGGCCACTAAACGCAGGGCGAGGCAGTCTGTCTTCTGGCCGGGGATAGATTCCGACATCACCAACACTGTTCAAGTGTGTGAGTCGTGCCAGATCCTTCAGCCTAGCCTCCAGAAGGAACCACTCATGAATGATGACAACCCTACAAGGCCCTTTGAGTCTGTGTTGGCCGACTTTTTCATGGTCGCCGGGAAGTCTTTCCTGGTAGTCGTCGACCGTCTCTCGGGGTGGCCTGTTGTCGTCCCCTGCACAGGCGACACAACCGCCTCTGCGACCATCAGGATCTTCTGTCGCTACTTCCGGGAAGTTGGTGTGCCCCTTCGTCTGAGGACCGACGGGGGCCCACAATTCACCAGCCACGAGTTCCGGGACTTTATGAAGCGATGGGGAGTTCGTCATGTGGTAACATCACCGCATTACCCACAGGCGAACGGCCATGCCGAGGCTGCGGTAAAGTCTATCAAGCACCTCACCTTAAAGACTGCACCCTCTGGCAACATTGACTGTGAGGACTTCGACCGGGGTCTCTTGGAACTCCGGAATACTCCAAACTTCACAGGCCGCTCCCCAGCCCAGTTCCTGTATGGTCATCCTCTTAGGACATGTCTCCCGGCCCATCCCAAATCCTTTGCTGCGGAATGGCAATCCAAGGCCGAGGGCTGTGATAGACGTGCAGCTGACCGTGCCGAGCAGGTTAAGACCCGGTACGATGAGCACGCACAACCCCTTCCCAGGTTACGTGTCGGTCAGCAAGTGCGGATTCAAGACCCGACCACGAAAGGCTGGGACAAGGTGGGGGTTGTGATGAGCCTTGGCAGGTCACGGGCCTATGAGGTACGTATCCCTAGTGGCCGTGTGTGGTGGCGGAACCGTCAATTCCTCCGCCCCGTGCCCCAAACTGGTGACTCCCTCAACCCTGTGGCCCCTTTCAATGACGCTGAACAGTCCTTAGCTTCTGACCCCCAAGTTACCCCACGTCGCTCAGAACGGCTCGGTAGGAAAGAGTCCGCTCGAGAATGAACTGCGAGCGTGAGGGGGGAGGGAGGTGTATGTATATGATTTACCTTGTACAGTATCACTTTCATATCTAGTACAGTCACTTATGCATATGTAATATCTCTCTATGAGTAAGATTCATGTTAGCATCCAGGCAGTCATATTAGTTGTTGTTGTTGTTGTTCCCTAAGCTGCCTGGCCGAACAGCCCCGAGTCCCTGAGAAAGGCCATGGCCACGATCGGGCTTTCCCACAGAGCTCTCATTGAATGTAGATTGTGTTGTTGGCATAAGTGGTTGTGTGAAATGCAGTCTTCTATGATGTGTTTAATGGTATGGGGTGCTGTGTTACATCCCGGGCAGGAGTCGACAACGGAGTCATCCAGTCTCTTCTGATAGCTCAGGAGAGCTGGATGGTGTCCGCATCTTAGCCTGGCCAGGTGGACTCTGTCCTCGCGAGGAAGGGAGGATTCGGAAGGATGGATTTCGGGAGGTCGTGCATGCAGCTGCGTGTTGTCTGTGAGTGAGTGGATGGATCGGTGAGAGATATGAGTATGGATGTGCTTCTGGAAGTTGGTTCGGGGTGGGCAGGGAGGGAGAGAGGACAATAATTGTGTGTGATACCGTGTGCTGGGTGTTGTTTTGATATTTCTTGGTGTCTGTGGGTGTGTTGCCATGTAGTTTAGTGGGTGGTCTTGGTTCGTGGAGGCTGCTGCCAGGAATTGAGTGCCTCTGATGTCCAGATGGTCTTTGACTTTGAGGATTTTGGTTTCTTGATGTAGGTGATCTGTGGGTGCAGTAGCTGTGCAGCCTGTAATGATCTTCAGGGCTTTGAATAGTCTGTAAAGTCTTATGATGTGTTTCAGCTAGGTTAGAAGCCCAGGCTGGGCTTGCGTATTCCATCACTGATCTTATGTATTGTTTATATACTGTGGTGGTAGTTTCTTTGTTGTGTCCAAATTGTGTGTGAGCAAGTGACCTGAGGGCGTTAAGTCTGGGTGTCAGTTTCTTTTTAATGTTTGTGGTGTGCTGTTTGAATGTCATAGGAGTATCATATGTTACTCCTAGGATTTTGGGTGTGTGTGTATGTGTTAGGGGTGTGTTGTTTATGGTGAGTTGAGGGATGTATTCGTGTTCTCCTGTCCAACTTGTGAGCAGGGTTGCGGTGGATTTGGCTGGGGCTAGATTAAGTCTGTTTGTAGTGCACCAGCCATGTAGTGTGTTGAGATAGGGTTGAAGGAGATCTGTTGCTCTTTTTGGGTCATGGTGTGTGCATGTGAGTGTTATGTCATCTGCATAGGAGGCTAAGTTTATTTGGGGCGTATTGGGTGTAGTTATATCGTGCATGTACAGATTGAAGAGTGCGGGCGATAGGACGGATCCTTGTGGGACTCCGTTTGGAAAGTTTCTGATTTTAGATGACTGACCGGCAAAAGATACGTGTGCACATCTGCCTGCTAGGAAGTTGGCCAGCCACCTTTTTGTGTTGTTGTGCATGTTTGTGTTGTAGATTTTGTTTGTTAGGTTGTGGCGGGGGATGGCATCGAAGGCTTTACTAATGTCGAGTGTGGCTAATAGTGATCTGTGTGGTGGTCTAGCTGAGTTGATGCCGTCGAAAGCTCTTTGTGTAAGGTCTGTGAGAAGAGTGTTTGTGGAGTGCAGTGGCCTAAAGCCATGTTGTGTTGGAGCTAGGGGTAGGTCAGGTGTAATTAGTTGTAATACTAGGCGTTCCATGACTTTGGAGGGGGAGCAAAGGAGTGTGATGGGGCGGTGGGAGGAGGGTAGCGTGGGGTCTTTGTTGGATTTGGGGAATGTGATGATGATACCATGCTTCCAAATGTCTGGTATTGTGTTGTGTGAATAGCTGTAGTTTGATATGTTAGGGAGTGCTTGTATGCCTTGTGGTCCCAGGTGTCTGAGGTGTATGTTGCTTATGTTGTCTAGGCCACAGGCGGGTGAGTGCTTGAGATTGTTGATGATATGCTTTTTCTGGTGATTGGTGAAGGGTGTATAGTCAGGGTCTGTGGGGAATTGTCTCTTACGTTGGATGACACGTCGGTCGTCTTTGTGAGGTTTTAGGTGGCTGACATGTGAGAAGTGATTGATGAGAGTGTTTGCTTGTTGTTTGCATGAAGGAGTAGAGTCTGTTGTTGTGATTGCAGCATGTGATTGTGTTGTGTTGCTGTTGGAAAGTGTGATGCTGTTTAGTGTTTTGTATAGTTTTTTGGGGTTTGTTTTGTGATCAAGTGTTTGTAGGAAGTTATTCCAATTTAGTTTTTGTTGTTCTTGGAGGGGCGTCGACTGACTGGGGACAGAGGTGCATGGGGGCGGTTCGTTCGTGGCCACCCCTTCGGGGATCACGGCGTCAGGCAATAGATAGATAGATAGATTGTATTTTGTTGTTAGTTTGGGTGGTGAGTGCTTGAATTTGTTGTGTGATGTCTTGTGTGTGGGGTTATGTCATATAGCCACTCTGGCAACTCAAGCCTGGGGCTCCTCTCACCAGAGGGCCAATACATGTTTGTGTACCACGAGACAGAGCTATCATCTTGTAGGCTCTGCTTCGTGCCTGTATCCCATATCCTTCTCAATAAGAACCTATATATCTACAGCGTGTCTACTTACTCCCCAACCCAAGATAGGCCTGTTGTGCATCTATGGAGTTAGCTGGGACACACATAACAATTGTTACAAATTGACCTATTGTATTCTTGTGTATAAATAAATGTATGTCCTGTTCTAAAATGTATTATTTGCCTTGTTTCTACCCTGTGCATGTATATTGAATATGCTATTCTTCCCATTTGGTGAACCTAAACTACCTAGTTTAGCCCAACTTAACTGTTACCATTCACCATTTGATGTTGATCTTTGGTAGGTGAACACTGGAACTCCCTCCCTGAACCTTAAATTATGTTAAATATGACATGCATGGCTCTGTCTCGAGTCGGCCACCCCCATGAAAAAAAAATGGGCTAAGTGCCAGAGTATATACATACATACATGACATATATTACTTGACTCCCAAACAAAAAAATTTCCATCAATATCGTATACCGGTAGACGTCAAACTTGTCCATATTGTGCGTATGTGTGTGTATATATACTGTATACACATATATAGCCTATACTTCCTCCTATTAATTTCCCTACACTTAACAAGCACACTACACTTCTTTCCAACACACCTAAATTACCTCTAGTGTACCTTGATATTGGTTCTCTATCACTCTTTCAACCTGGGGGAGGGACCTGTTATAGGCAGCCTTGCCTTTAGTCATCCTCATGTATGTACACTCGCTCCAAGAAGTATCTGCACCCCTACACTGCTCATCTGGTGTGTACAGCTCGGTAGGGTTGGCACCTCTGCCTGCAACTATACCCATGTGTCAGAGACGATCGTCTCTGACACATGGATATACTGTAGTTGTTGTTGTTGTTGTTGTTCCCTAAGCTGCCTGGCCGAACAGCCCCGAGTCCCTGAGAAAGGCCACGGCCACGATCGGGCTTTCCCACAGAGCTCTCATTGAGTGTAGATTGTGTTGTTGGCGTAAGTGGTTGTGTGAAATGCAGTCTTCTATGATGTGTTTAATGGTATGGGGTGCTGTGTTACATCCCGGGCAGGCGTCGACAACGGAGTCATCCAGTCTCTTCTGATAGCTCAGGAGAGCTGGATGGTGTCCGCATCTCAGCCTGGCCAGGTGGACTCTGTCCTCGCGAGGAAGGGAGGATTCGGAAGGATGGATTTCGGGAGGTCGTGCATGCAGCTGCGTGTTGTCTGTGAGTGAGTGGATGGATCGGTGAGAGATATGAGTATGGATGTGCTTCTGGAAGTTGGTTCGGGGTGGGCAGGGAGGGAGAGAGGACAATAATTGTGTGTGATACCGTGTGCTGGGTGTTGTTTTGATATTTCTTGGTGTCTGTGGGTGTGTTGCCATGTAGTTTAGTGGGTGGTCTTGGTTCGTGGAGGCTGCTGCCAAGAATTGAGTGCCTCTCATGTCCAGATGGTCTTTGACTTTGAGGATTTTGGTTTCTTGATGTAGGTGATCTGTGGGTGCAGTAGCTGTGCAGCCTGTAATGATCTTCAGGGCTTTGTTTTGAATAGTCTGTAAGGTCTTATGATGTGTTTCAGCTAGGTTAGAAGCCCAGGCTGGGCTTGCGTATTCCATCACTGATCTTATGTATTGTTTATATACTGTGGTGGTAGTTTCTTTGTTGTGTCCAAATTTTGTGTGAGCAAGTGACCTGAGGGCGTTAAGTCTGGGTGTCAGTTTCTTTTTAATGTTTGTGGTGTGCTGTTTGAATGTCATATGAGTATCATATGTTACTCCTAGGATTTTGGGTGTGTGTGTATGTGTTAGGGGTGTGTTGTTTATGGTGAGTTGAGGATGTATTCGTGTTCTCCTGTCCAACTTGTGAGCAGGGTTGCGGTAGATTTGGCTGGGGCTAGATTAAGTCTGTTTGTAGTGCACCAGCCATGTAGTGTGTTGAGATAGGGTTGAAGGAGATCTGTTGCTCTTTTTGGGTCATGGTGTGTGCATGTGAGTTATGTCATCTGCATAGGAGGCTAAGTTTATTTGGGGCGTATTGGGTGTAGTTATATCGTGCATGTACAGATTGAAGAGTGCGGGCGATAGGATGGATCCTTGTGGGACTCCGTTTGGAAAGTTTCTGATTTTAGATGACTGACCGGCAAAAGATACGTGTGCACATCTGCCTGCTAGGAAGTTGGCCAGCCACCGTTTTGTGTTGTTGTGCATGTGTGTGTTGTAGATTTTGTTTGTTAGGTTGTGGCGGGGAATGGCATCGAAGGCTTTACTAATGTCGAGTGTGGCTAATAGTGATCTGTGTGGTGGTCTAGCTGAATTGATGCCGTCGAAAGCTCTTTGTGTAAGGTCTGTGAGAAGAGTGTTTGTGGAGTGCAGTGGCCTAAAGCCATGTTGTGTTGGAGCTAGGGGTAGGTCAGGTGTAATTAGTTGTAATACTAGGCATTCCATGACTTTGGAGGGGGAGCAAAGGAGTGTGATGGGGCGGTGCGAGGAGGGTAGCGTGGGGTCTTTGTTGGGTTTGGGGAATGTGATGATGATACCATGCTTCCAAATGTCTGGTATATTGTTGTGTGAATAGCTGTAGTTTGATATGTTAGTGAGTGCTTGTATGCCTTGTGGTCCCAGGTGTCTGAGGTGTATGTTGCTTATGTTGTCTAGGCCACAGGCGGGTGAGTGCTTGAGATTGTTGATGATATGCTTTGTCTGGTGATTGGTGAAGGGTGTATAGTCAGGGTCTGTGGGGAATTGTCTCTTACGTCGGATGACACGTCGGTCGTCTTTGTGAGGTTTTAGGTGGCTGACATGTGAAAAGTGATTGATGAGAGTGTTTACTTGTTGTTTACATGAAGGAGTAGAGTCTGTTGTTGTGATTGCAGCATGTGATTGTGTTGTGTTGCTGTTGGAAAGTGTGATGCTGTTTAGTGTTTTGTATAGTTTTTTGGGGTTTGTTTTGTGATCAAGTGTTTGTAGGAAGTTATTCCAATTTAGTTTTTGTTGCTCTTGTATTTTGTTGTTAGTTTGGGTGTTGAGTGCTTGAATTTGTTGTGTGATGTCTTGTGTGTGGGGTGCTGGGGAGTGTTTCAGTATGTCGCGTTGTCTGATGAGGTTTTGAATTTCTGGTGTGAAGTTGGGGTTGTGTCTTTTTCTGTTACCTCTTGGAATGTGTTTCTTGTCAGCGTTTTGGATAGTTTTATTGAGTATGTGTACAGCATTGTTGATGTTAGTGATGGGTGTACTGTTTAGAGTTGTGAAGTGTTGTTCTGTCTCATTTGTGAATGCTTCCCAGTTAGCTCTTTTATAATTGGTGTATGTGTGTTTGTGGCTAGCTGGGGTGAGTCTGGTTTTGGTGGTGATAATGATCGGGAGGTGGTCAGAGCCTAAGGTTCTGACCACCCTCCAGGATGTTGTGGGGGGCGAGTTCTGGGGAGCAAAAGGTGATGTCTGGAGATGATGGGTTATAGAGGGCTTGGTGAGGAATATGGGTATGTTGATGGATGTCGTTAAGGATGATGAGGTTATCGGTTTGGTTTTGTAGTACCAGCCCTCTGTCTGTGTCGGGGTTGTCGACAAACCAGGCCGACGTCTTGGCGTTGAAGTCACCACCCAGGATGATGTGTGGGTGTGGGGTGTTTGTGATGTGTTGTAAGTGTGGTCTGTATTCATTTGGTACTGTAGGGGATGTTTGGGGAGGGATGTATGTGTTTATGATGGTTATGTTGGAGTTGTTGCCAGTGCGTATTTTAATTGACTGTATTTCTGTTGTGTTATCATTTGGGGGGAGGAGTGGTTTGGTTTGTACACTGGTTACTATGTATGATATTTCTTTGTGTACCAGGGTGATGAGTCCACCGCCCCCGCCGACAGCCCGGTCTTGTCTGATGGTGGTGAAATTATGAAATGTGGGTGTTTTTTGTGTTGTGCGGAGTTTTGTTTCTTGTAAGATGGCAATGTGTATGTTGTGTTGTTTGATGAAGTGTGAGAGTTCGTGTTTCTTTGTGTTGATGCCATCTATGTTCAGTTGAAGAATGTTAATGTTATGTGCACGATGTATGTTGGGTGCTGCTGCACGAGGATGGGGTGGGGGTGGGGGGGGGTGGGTGGGGGTGGGGGTGAGGATGGGTGGGTGAGGTGGGGGTGGGGATTGGGGAGCAGGAGATGGGGGTTGGAATGGATTAGGATGGGGTGTGGTGTGTTGAGTTGAGGATGTGGATGGTATGGGAAGGTTAGGTGGGTTAGGGAGGAGAGGTGGACGGGTTTTAGGGGGGGGAGTGGATGATATGGGAAGGTTAGGTGGGTTGGGGAGGAGAGGTGGACAGGTTTTAGGTGAGGGATTTGACTGGGAGAGGGAGGGGCATGAGGAACAGGTCCAGGTGTTTGTGTAGTGTTTCTTGGAGGCAAGTGTTGTGCAGGTGAAGTGGGTCCAGTTCCCGCATGAATTGCAGAGAACTGAACCCTTAGTATGGCGACTCGAAGTGATGGGTTTTGAGCAAGTTGGACATATGTATGTGAACGTGGGTCCTGGGTTGCTCTCTATGTCTCCGGCTAGAAGAAGTCTTCGAGAAATGACAGCCGGAGAGTCATTTCTCGGTGTAGGAAAAACTGTGTGATGTGTGTGTGTGGTGTGAGAGGTGTGGAAATTCCCGGAGCGACCGAAGCCGCTCCAAGGACCCGTGCCCCCAGGGAGGGGGCAGGGGATGGTTGTGACGGTTTGGCTCCCGAAACTGCTCCCCGCGGCCGGCATCCGGTTTTCCTCCACTGGTCGTTGAATTTGTCTTCGGCCGTGGAGGGTCGGCAGCCATCCGCGGTTGGCAGCCTCGGGAGGTGGCCCCACGGCGTAGACGCCGCCACATCAGGACCGGATATACTGTAGTTGCAGGCTGAGGTGCCAATCCTACTGAGCTGTACACACCAGATGATCAGTGTAGTGGTGCAGATATTTCTTGGAGCGACTGTACATAGAGATAATATATATAGGGGAGGTGTGGTGGAGTGGTCATGCCACTGGATTGGTAATCCAATGGACTCGGGTTCAAATCCCGATATGTCAATGGGAAGATATTATTGGGATTGAATTTGTGCTGTACCTAGTATCAGTGCATTACCACAAAGCCCACCGAAATGCCAAAAAAATACCCTCATTGTTCCCTGATTAAATAACACTGTATGAATATTCCCATATTCAAAATATGTTACAGGGGGACAATGCCTAGTGAGTTCACTGCTCAATAGGTGGCGTTCTGAGAGTGAGGGTCTGAGTCTGGAGGGTGAGACGGTGAAGCACTTGAGCGAAGCAACCAGCCGCTTCAGAGATGGAGCTGCTTTGAGCCGTGATGGATGCTTCACATGTCTCACTCCCCAGGCTGGAACAAGACCTCACGGGCTTCACCGTGTTGAGCGGTGGAATGTACAGGCTCTCAGCCTATGCCCGAGAGGGAGTAGTTGGAATATAGAAAAAAAAAAAAAAAAAAAAAAAAAAAATATATATATATATATATATATATATATATATAGTATATATACAGTATATATACAGTATATATATATATATATACAGTATATATATATATATATATATATATATATATATATATATATATATATATATATATATATATATATATATATATTATACTGTATATATTTATGTATGTACTGTATGTATATACTCAGGCATTTTGGCTTGCACATTCCTTGATTTTGGCCATATCACTCTTTCAACTCTGGGGGAGGCACTCATCACAGGCAGTTCTGCCTTTTATCTCCCTCTTTCACATAGAAAACAAAAATGTTGGTCGTCTGATTGAAGGTGTTTAACCGACTTTAGAGTTGTTATACTCACACAGAAGGATCTGTGTTCGTGGTGTAATGGTTTAGATGCTTATGTTCTGGGTGTGGTGTCCCGAGTTTTAATCCCGGGAGGACCATATGCTTTCATTAGTTTGTTGTTGTTGCTGTTCCCCAGGCTGTCAGGCCGAGCAGCCCCAAGGTCCCAAGCAAGGCCAAGGCCATAACCAAGCGGCCACACAAAACCCTCCATGCTTACCACTAATAAAGCCCAGGTGACCGAAGCCACTCGAAGGCCGGGAGCCGAGGAGGGTGCGGAAACGCCCAGAAAACCAAAGCCCCACCCAAGGCCCTGTGCCCCTCAACAATTATGAAGCGAAAGTTGAGGGGCAAAGGACAAATGTGATGCTTTGGCTCCCAATCTGCCAACCTCTAGGTTGGCAGTAGGGAGGTCAATCCACGGAAGAGACGCAGTCAGAATAAGCTATGGGTATGGCAGAGATTGCTCAGCTCTCACTCTGATTGACCAGCCCATCACCACATGACTAGAACCTAATCCTCTCAGCATCAGCTAGAAAAGGCCCTAGAAAGCTGCCTTTGGCGGGGGGATAGCTCCCCTATTTCAACTCTCTTTCGGGGTTGGCCACCCGCCCATTTCATTAGTTTATTCTAGTGCATTGGGGTTTGTAATTGATGATTCATGTTAAGAACGGGGTGTTTCTTATTTGAGACATGTGATAACACTAATAAGTGGCACCGATACTTGTTGACCTAATTGACCACTTATGAGTTTCAGGCTATAAGGAAGTTGGACTCATAAACATATATATTAAACAGAAACGCAATAATAATGTAGGTTTTAGAAACATAGAAAGTAGGTTGAATTTGATTTGGTGTAGGCTACAGTATTTATAAAATTATATAATTATATATTATAAAATTAGAGAAGCGAGTTGAGTGAGAATTTTGAAAATGGAAGGAGTTAAATAGAGTAAGGAAGAGAAGACAACAGAGGAAAGAGTCAGTGAAAGATGCAAGTGGAGAATTAGTAGTGGAAGGAGTTGAAGTGAGGAAAATATATGCTGAGTATTTTGAATCTTTGCTAAATGCAAGAAATGGAAGAGAAGCAGTGGTTGATGGAGATAGGTTACCCAGGCCATCCAGGTGGCAGGGAATGAATGAAAGGATTGAGGAAAATGAGGTGAAAGAAGCAGTGAAACAAATGAGAGTGGGAAAGCAGAAGGTTTGGATGGTATTGCTGTGGAGTGTATAAGAAGGGTGGAGATGTGATAATAGATTGGTTGGTGAGACTATTCAATTTGTGCTTTGTTGTGTCAATGGTACCAATAGACTGGAGGAGTGCATGTATTGTGCCGTTTTACAAGGGGAAGGGAGATCGGCAGGAGTGTTCAAGTTATAGAGGTACAGTATTAGTTTATTATCAGTGGTTGGAGAACTGTATGGCAGGGTGTTGATAGAGAGGATAATAAAGTGTACGGAAGTTGCAATAGGAGAAGAACAGTGCGGTTTTATGAGGGGAAGAGGGTGTGTGGATCAGATGTTTGCAGTAAGACACTTATGTGAGAAGTATTTAGAGAAGCTTAACCCTTAATTAGAGGCTCACCACATAAGTCGAGTTAAATAAAGCTGGACTATGTGGCGGCGCTCGACATAGGTCGAGTGGCAATTTCAGCACATAATGTTGCTGAGAGAGAGAGACAAGTGGTGGCAGGAGACTAGCGAGCGTATGACTGCTCCAGACCACCGCGGCGAACCTACTGACACGAATCTCAGCTCCCTCCTCCCTCTCTCACTCGCTACATACTGAATTATATGGGGAAAGTACCGAATTACATGCTTTTTGCACTCGCGTTGCACGGTTATTGCAAGAAAACTAGCCATCATAAAAGGATCGTTATGGTGTCATTCGAAAGCTCTGTTTATGCCCTTTCAGGGATAGGTACTTGTTTTACATTCTGGGTCTTATTTAGGCATGAAAATGATCACGTAAACAGCCCTATTTTGGCTAAAAACACCCCGCTGGGCGGTACATATAAATAAACCGCATAGGCCGCTCGTAAGGTGTTAAGGGGATATTTTGGGCTTTTATGGGTTTGGAAAAAGCGTATGATCGTGTGGATCGTGAAGCAATGTGAAAGTTGTTAAGGATTTATGAAATTGGAGGAAATTTGTTAAAAGCAGTTATGAGTTTTTGTGAAGGGAGCAGAGTGTGTGTTAGAGTAGGAAATAATGAGTTGAGTGAATGGTTTGAGGTAAATGAGTCGAGTGAATGGTTTGAGGTAAATGTAGGTTTGCGACAGGGTTGTGTAATGTCACCATGGCTGTTTAATATATTTATGGATGGTGTGGTGAGGGAGGTAAAATTGAGAACTATGGGAAGAGGATTGGGTTTAGTAGGAAAGAATGGTAGAGATTGGGAGTTGAATCAGTTGTTGTTCGCTGATGACACAGCGTTGGTGCCGGTGGCGGATTCTGAGGAGAAACTGCAGCGGGTAGTCAAAGAGTTTGTGTGGTTTGTGGGAGGAGGAAGCTGAAGGTGAACGTCAATAAAAGTAAAGTAATGGTGTAATAGGGGTGAGCGTAGGGTGAATCTAGATGTGAGGCTGGATGGGGAAATATTGGAAAAAGTAAAGTGTTTTAAATATCTAGGAGGAACGATAAGCAGGAATGGAGGTATGGAAATGGAGGTAAAACAGAGAGTATGTGAAGGAAGGAAAGTTTTCGGAGCAATGGGAAGTAGGCCTACTATATGTGGAAGATGAGAAATCTCGGAATGAAAGTAAAAAGTGCAATGTATCAAGGAATTGTTGTGCCAACAGTGATGTATGGGGCTGAGACATGGGCTCTGAAGGCAAAGGAGAGAAGCTGGATGTGATGGAGATGAGCTGCTTGAGGAGTATGTGTAGAGTTACTTGTAGCGACAGATTGAGGAATGAAGAGATACGTAGGAGAGTGGGGCAGCAGGAACATTTGTCGGCCAGAGTGGACAGAAGGGTGCTGAGCTGGTATGGTCATGTTGAACGAATGGAAGATGAAAGGCTTACAAAGAAAATATGTGAGTCAGATACAAGGGAAGATAGAGGGGCAGGAAGACCCCCATTGAGATGGAGAGACTCTGTATAAAACAAGCTTTGGATGATAGAGGAATTACTATAGATAAGGCAAGGGAAGTGGTAATAAACAGGAATGAATGGAGAATGCTTGTGAATAGATGAATGTAAACACGGTCGTTTGGGAGAGAGGGTCATGCGCCAGTTGGACTATATAGTAGTCCATCAGGCGCCTGGCCTGGGGAGCCGGTGGTAATTAAGGGTGCGCCTGGAAGCATGGTGGGCGGGCTTGTGGTGGTCCAGCTTCGCTGCGGGTCTGCCTGCGGAAATCTGCGCCTCTCCGCGGGATCTGGGACCTGGGAATCTTTAGCTGGGGATCCCAAATGGGCCTGGATCTCTGGGTGACCTAGATGTGTGTGATTTTGTGTTTTGTTTTGTTTTTCTGATGTGTTGTGATGTCCCTGTTAAGGCTCTGTCTCAAGTCGGCCACCCCCATAGGATTTTTTTTTGGAAAACTGGGGAAAGTGCTAGAGTATATAGATACATACATACATAAATGCACTACACCCGTATTTTAGCTAGTAATTCTGCTAAACATCGATATCAACAGCTTCAACTTCCTTATAGGCCGAAACTCGCAAGTGGTCAATTCTAAAGCTTTAATTTACTCAATGACATCATCCAAGATCAACATAGAAACAATAAGATTTTAACCCTTTCAGTACCGGTGCCGTCTTTTTATCTGAGGTGCCAGGGAGGAAGAAATTAAGGAAAGAAAATGCCCAAGAAATGCCGCCAACGACCAACCTGGAATACCAGCCAACAAGGATTGCACCCATAAAATCATGCAACATCTACAGGACGGAAGGAGTAAACCAGAGTGGGGAAAGCACCATAGAAAACGCAGCCAACAGGGGAAGCTATCCCAACCTTACAGAAGATGTGCATCAAGTCCCAAACATTCCCGATGCCCTTCTGCAACAAGAAATCTCAACTCCTTCCAATATATACCACACAAACCACAACAACCAAACCTCACATAACAAATCCCATTCACATCATATACCCCCCACAGCACAGCTAGAAATACCCAGAACACACAACAACGTGGCCTCCTTCTACAACGACGACGCCACCAGTCCTATGCAAATTAGGCACCAACATCAACCATGTGCCTCAATAGACTACAATCTAAATAGTGAAGTGTATATACAGGTGCTAACAAAATACTTAAACCCAGTGTTAAAGTACCATAAGAACTCATACGACGATGAACTAAACAGGCCAGAAATAGCAGAAAAACCTCCAACTTCATATGCAAATATCTCTCAGAACCTGCCCGAATCCAATACCAAAGTAATATCCATGTATGCACTACTCATACATCAATCAGAAATGCAAATAACGAATAGTGCAACTGGCTCCCTGAGAGAAAACAAAGCCAAAGTATCTACCGTGCCCTATTTGACCCAAGATCGTTCACCCGGGACACCGACAAAAACAGAGACACTATTCACGCTGAACAAGGTAGAGTCAAGCATTCAGCCTGCTGGCTTAAAGGTGAACTACAGGAATGAACGAAAAAACTAAGATTAATGCAGGGTCATAACTTGGCATGAATATACTGTAATATGTATATGGGCAATATCGACATAATTCCATTAAACTCCAGAAAAAAATACTAGTATATAATGTCGTTGGCAATTCGGTGATCAGCTGGACGAGTTCAACTGATCTGGAGTGACACCATTGTATGGAGAGGCAGTTTGTAAACAAGACATGCAGTCCTGAACTGTCAGGTCTGTTTTTCGTAATAAATATCTTTCAATTCAATGCTCAAGCTCTGCAAAAGATCGAACAACGTCCTGAAGATGTGGTGCACATCAAGAAATAATCCCATCTCGCCAACAATAAACATACAGGTAGTGTTTAAAAGGGTTTTACCCTGGTCCAGAATCGAGGGAGGTTAGCTGTAAAGCCTTTTTTTTAATGATAATAATTATAAATAATAATAATAGTTCTTAAAGCTAGCGCATGCTAAGCCAGCTAAGTATAGCCCAATAAGGCCGATTAGGCGTATTTCCATTGGGGTCCTGTACTACTATCCCATCCCCTTGCTCATGAGGGATGGTAACGACTCAGTGCTTGTGAAAAATGTTTAATGCGCCGAGCGTGGGCGTGATCCCGGGCCTTCTGGGTGGAAGTCCGAGACGCTAGTCACTACACCAAGCGAGCCGCTTGTTCAATTTATATATCGCGGTCCCTTGACCAGACAGTGGTGAAGCCAAATGTTGAGCTGTAAACATGCATATAACTTATAAGAGTTTCTCACATAAAAAAGATCACAGATTCACCCATTTCCCATGTCGAGAGTTCCCGCCATTGGCTACAGTTACATCATGGTAAACACGCCAGTTCGCGCCACATAACATAACTTAGATAAGCTATATTTCTATATTGTTAGGACACATTGATGAAAGGTCTTCAGTATCATATACCTAAAACCAAGCAGATTCCAATGGACATTGTAGTTTGAATAGGTTTCATCCCTGGAATTCACCTTTAAACCATCTTTTTGGTTCTGAACTCGGTACTCCTAGGTTGGAAAGGAGAATTAGTGATATTGATTGTTGTGAGGAAGTGAATTTTTTATTCTGTGACTACAACAACTTAAATGGGACAGAGAATAACTCAATCGGGGTCTGCTCCAACTTAAGTCACATACAAGATTTTGTAAAAATTGGAATGGAAACTTTTATTCCTCATCAAAAGTACAGTAAAAGATCTAATTCACCTAAATGGTTTGACCATAATTGTGCTAGAGTAACTGAACAAAAAGCAATAGCCTACAATGCATACACAAGATAAAAAACATATGAAGCCTTTAATTACTTTAGAAACATCAGAAATCATGCCAAAACTGTATTAAACCTAACTAAATCAAACTTTCTCCACAAGCAGGCAAATAAACTTCTAAATAATCCAAATGATAACAAAATATTTTGGTCTACTCTTAACTCATTTAAATCCAACTTCACTACTGCTTCATCCATTCCACCATTAAAATCTCCGACTGGCAATCTTGTAAGTGACCCACGAGGTAAAGCTAACCTTCTTGCGGATATTTTCTCCACCAACTCAACCTTAGATGAAATAAATCAAGATGTCCCTGTACTTAATTTTAATTCGCCTGAAATTCCCTCACTTACGATCCACACCAGACATGTCAAAACTATTTTGCAGAATCTCTCGGTAGATAAGGCTCCTGGTCCGGATGAAATTCCTCCAATAGTACTTAAGAATTGCTCCTTGGTGCTCGCTCCTGTATTGGCAAAAATTTTCCGTCTGTGTACTCATACCTCATGCTTCCCAGTACCCTGGAAAGAAGCAAACATCCATCCAGTTCCTAAAAAAGGTGCCTCTTCAGATCCATCAAACTACAGACCAATAGCTATAACTTCCACTCTTGGTAAAGTCTTTGAAATTATATTAAATAATCACATAATTAAGCATATTGAGAATAATAAATTAATCAGTGATAGGCAATATGGTTTTAGACGATGTCGATCAACTGCAGACATGCTTTGCCTTCTTACGCATCAAATCAACCAAGCTACAGACCAACATGGTGAAACACATACAATAGCACTGGATATATCAAAGGCATTTGATAGAGTCTGGCATCAATCCTTATTGTCGAAGATGTCACACTACGGCCTTGCATCATTAGTTCCACTAATTTCTTCTTATCTTCATAACAGAAAAATATGTGTAATGGTAGATGGCCTTTATTCTCAATTTCACTCAATAAATGCTGGTGTTCCCCAGGGATCAGTTTTGGCCCCAATTCTGTTCCTCATTCATATCAATGATCTCATATCTACCACTCATAATCCAATACATTCCTACGCAGATGACTCAACACTCCACAGTTCCTTCACATTTACCAATTCTTTCACCCAACCCGATCTTATAAATTCAAAAATAAACACTGCAATTTCTCTGAACCAGGACCTTTCTAGAATTAATGGATGGGGACAAAAGAATCTAGTTTCCTTTAATGCACAGAAAACCAAGTACATTAAATTTTCTAACCGACAGAATCTCACTGACTCCCATATATTTTTTAATGATGTAAATATTCCCACTTCCCCTAGTATTGACATTCTCGGTGTAACATTAACTACTAACTTGAGCTGGACACATTATGTTAGAAGCATTGCTAAGAATGCCTCTAAAAAACTGGGACTCCTGTACAGAGTTCGAGAATTCTTCACTGACGAGCAGTTGGCCGTGATATATAAAAGTCATGTGCGTTCTCAGATGGATTACTGTTCACCTCTGTGGCGTGGAAGTGGAGTGGTTGCATTGAGGCAGTTGGACAAAATTCAAAATAAAGCTATTAGATTAATCAATAACCCTGCAATCACACAGGACCTTCCTACATTATCCATACGAAGAAACGTTGCATCCCTTGCATTATTCTACAGATATTTTCACAGCAATTGTTCCGAGGAACTTGCTTTAATTGTGCCGCCTCTCCACATCTTTCCCCGTAGAACTAGGGCGGCTGAGAGCGCCCATGAATTTACACTTTCTCCTCCACAATGCAGAACTTCTGCTTATCAGAATTCATTTATCCCCAGAGCTACTACTCTTTGGAATTCACTTCCCTCGAATTGCTTTCCACAAACTTACAATCTACAAATGTTTAAATCCAGTTGTTACAAACATTTTATGAATGGAGGATGCCTTTAGGCACATGGACCTTTTTGTTTTATCTGTGTTTTTCCTTCCTCCGTTCATTGTCTCTTAAAAAACAAAAAAAAACAAAAAAAAAGTGAGACCAAGATCGAGTCACGCAATCAAAGGCAAGACAGGCCCTATGATTATATATCAATCTGTGACCGCATCAACTTAAATGGGACGGAGATTGAGTCACTAGCCTCCTTGTCAGTCAATGATAAGTTCGACCTAGACCAAGAACTTAGTGCTGTTAGTCCAAGTCTGCCCAAGCCCCCTAAGCCTGGATTTGTACTGCAGTACTCTATCGAGATTCAGGACAGTTATACTCTTAACTGTCCACCTACACCTGGGAAAACTTTATGTTTACCAAGTGCAGGGGATCCTTTAGTTTCACCCCCAGATTCAGCATGGATAGTAGTGTCGTGAGTCGCACTAAGACGAGGTCGCGAATGAGCCGAGCAGAGCGTATCTTGGAATTGTTTGGGCCTGAACCTAGCTGGGACGTGTGAATATCTCAGTGCCCCAGGACCCTAATTGCAACGTTGTGCCCCTGTTATCCGATGCACTACAGCCTGTGACCCAACACCAGTCTCCGCTCAAACTTGTTCTACCAGTGCTTCTACTCTCTACGAAATCCTTTAAGTGGTTTTCCTAGTTCGTAATGGTAACAATGATTACAGTGAGGGTCTAGACTTAGGTATGCCAAGGTTCATTTCTTAATTAATGTCAGACAGAAGAGTTTTTCTCTCTTCCCTTCTTTATTTATTGTCCGTTGCTCCATTTGCGGGAGACCATTACACACTCTATCTTGTGGAAAATATAGCCTATACATACTTCCTTGAATTCTGACTCCTGGATTCCTCGCATAGGAAATATATATATATATCTTTTCCAGGTATAAAGACATACATTTACATGTAAATCTCGAACACTTCGTGCAGACCTGAGTTTATGCATTCCATATCATTTTGGGTACAGATCCAATAGTGAAAGTTTCGTTGCAGAGCTAAATGTTTCTCAGTCACGTATAGTCAACTAATATATAGTTATTCTACCTTGATGAATCCGATTTTCATCCTTGTCATTCATTGAGTTATTACAGTTTATAAACTTATTCAAGTTGCATTAACTTATTGTTCGTTTTGAAATTAAATATTGTCCTATTGTCCATAACCATCAGAACCACGGTTCTAGTGTCACAGTAACTGTTGCTTACTTATGTTCGAGCCATATTTGAGTGCTTTGCATAATTTACTTCAGGACTTTTATTCTTGTGAGTTGAGACTTATTATCTCTGTGTGTTATTACTTATATGTTCATTCGTAACATTATTCTTATTTGTATATGATTGCCATTCTTGTTTCCCCAGAGACTTATTGAGATTATACCCTAGCGGTTAAGTAATAAAACTTGTGTATCCTATCTATATGTGTTTTGTGTCCATTGTTTATTACTTATGTGTTGATTAGGAGAATTAAGGCTAGTCCTCACCCAGTGGAGAAGTACCTAGGTTGACAATACAGTAAACGCTGATCCATAAGTTGGGAATCGCAATCAGACTATCTCGCATTAATTTTCTTGAAAATGTGGCATAACATTATCTTTATTCTAGTTTCTGTTTGATGATTGTATTCAGTTTTAAAAGGGCCTCCAGCAATTACCAGGCTTCAAACAATCTCACTTTACCCTTTTTACTACCACAGATCCTATTTAACCCATAAACGGCTGCAAAGCTCTTAAGAGGTTTTACTGGGCGACGGCGGCAAAGCTCTTAAGAGGGAGGCCTAAAAAAAACATTTAACCCGTACAGCCCCAGCGACGCGCCTGACGCGTCGGCGATGTATGTAACGCACAGCCCCAGAGACGCGCCTGGCGCGTCGCCCCAATTGCGCCGACCGTGACCTCAGGTGTAGTCACTCAAGAGGGCTCAGATTTGTATGGGAACTGTGTACGTATCCCACGCAACCGTGCCGATGGTTGAAAACTCTCAAAGTCCACGTGCGAGCGCGCAATAACCTGTTTTTTTGGGATAATTGCCTTCAATTTTTTACTCTTATAAAATCCGTTTTCGGGGGCTCTGTAGGACCATTTTTTAAGCTTTTTGAGCGGTTTTTCGTGGTTTTTCCTTCATTCCTAACCCATTCGCTATTGTTTCTGGAATAAAACCATTTTTTGAAAACCGGCCGGGTTCTGGTGCGCAAACATTACAAAACTAGCCGGGGCTCCACGGGTTAAACAGCCCCTGTAGCACTAAACAATTTTTTTTTTTTTTTTTTTTTCCCTATACCTCATATCACTCCTCCACATCCCCTCCTTCCTCCCTTATCCCTTCCCCTTCCATTATCACCTACTTTCCCTGTTATTCCCTAATTCGTTGGTATATTTTTGTGCTAACATTAGCAAACTGTGTGGAGGATGTGCTTACGTGCCTATAGCGGGTGTGTTACATGACCTAGTGTGTGTATGAGTAGGCTCAGTGTGGCTTGAGGCCTCATGGAGGGGGGAGTTGCCTCAATTTTCTCCATAATTCATGAATGGGCTGGTCCATCTATATTCGCGATTTTGACCAGAAAAATTATATTTTCACTTGTTTTATTGTTGTTACAGAAGTCTAAAATAGCTAACGTCGCCGGTACAGAAGGGGTTAAATTACATTGATGGGCCCTGGCAAAATTTTGGAGTGTCCGCCTCGGCCCATTTCCAGCCATCAATCAAACGAATCGGACGATAAAAAAAAATAATAATAATAAAAAAAAATAAAAAATAAACGGACATGAGCTGCATGTGAGCAAGTCCATTGAATTGTACAGTAGCGTTCATAAGTTGTCTCACATATTCAACTTTAGTTTTGAGATGAAGGGCCCAGAAGAAGTTATTCCAAACGACACCACACACCTGCTCCCGTCTACCAATAACACCACAGATTAACCCAGCCGCATTGCTTCCATAAGAAGTTACGAGCAACAACCTGAGCCCTCAAAGAGAAGAGACAACAGCGAGAGGAAGAAGACAAAGAAGGAAAACGTACTACTCCGGACGGCAAACTATAGTAGCCGCCCCGAACCAGAAACAGAAAACGACATCCAGAGGGGAAACTATGGTAGCCACCCAGCTCAACACGTGGAAACCAGGGACGCCCACGAAACTATGCAAATATACTATCAAACCCCCCTGTGTACCCCTGTAGAGTACCTTAACAGTTATGAGGATCATATTAAGATGCTAAACAAATATTCCAAGCCAGAAATAACTTCCCAACCAGTGTTAATAATACAGAAATCACCAGAGCAAAGCTAACTGAATAATCTAGCTTATCACTCACAAATACCCATCATGTACAGCCCGAGTAAATAAGAAAATTAAATCACCCCGAGCATCATCCTCAAGTAATCCCCGAGTGCAAACAAACATTACTGCAACTATAGTTCCCTGACCAAGCACGAAACCAGGGTAGGCTATCATGCATGCCCCTATTGCCCCGAGACAAGGCCCCCAAAGTGCCGACAAATACGGAGTTACTATCCCCACTGAACCAAGTTAAATCAAGCAATCAGCCTACTGGCTTGAATATATTTTTGGGTTCTGAATACGGGATTCCTAGGTCAGAAAGGAATAGCTCAAGTGTAACCTGTAGTGAAGAGTGCCCTGTAATACTAACTAGCATTAAACATCCTGATCAACGGAGTTTTAACAGTACATTTACAGGTAACTCTGAAGAGGGCCTAGCAATATTATCTAGCATTAAACATCCTGATCAACGGAGGCTAGGTAGTACGTCTGCGGGTAACACTGAGGAGTATCCTACAATATTATCTAGCATTGAACATCCTGATCAATGGAGGCTATATAGTACGTTTGTAGGTAACTCTGTGATTATAGATGACACCGGTAGCCTTGAAGCTCATTTAGTTAACAACACTCAGTCTAAATTAGTCTCACTGTACCACCCCGATATTCAGAACAATCATTTACCTAATTGTCCACCTATGCCTGGGAAGACTTTGTGTTTACCTTGTGTAGGGGATTCCCCAGTGTCATCCCCCAGGTTCAGTGTGGATAGTGTTCTAGTGTGTCGTGTGGAGAGAAAGAAGAATCGAAAGAGAGCAGTGCGACGCTTAGAGTTGTTCGGCCCCGACCTATAGTGGGAATGTGTGAAGTTCCCGGGTTCCTGTAGTCAAGAGTCAAGACAACCGTGCCAACACTAGCGTGCTCCAGAAACGATCTACCAGTGTCTCTTTTCTTCACAAACCTTTAAGTGTTTCTTTTATTCGTAATGGTAATGATGATTTCAGTTAGGGTTTGAACTTAGGTATGT
Organism: Paralithodes platypus; assembly: GCA_032716605.1. Taxonomy (NCBI): domain Eukaryota; kingdom Metazoa; phylum Arthropoda; class Malacostraca; order Decapoda; family Lithodidae; genus Paralithodes; species Paralithodes platypus. Next base: position 18,684,753 of record CM064566.1, read on the forward strand.
TGAGTTCATAGTGTTAACGTAATTATAGAAGATTTTCCATTCTTCCCTTCTTTGTTATTATTCGTTACTCTGCTTCGGGAGAACAGTACACATATCTATCGTGCGGGAAATATTTATACAATTCCTCGAATACAGGTGAAATGCTGGGTGTGAAGGGAATTTCATGGTCTCCTGAAATATCCCCAGGCTACCTTTAGGATCAACTTTTCCTGGTACCTGGCGCGGGGTACGAACCTCTGAAGGGAATTTAACCCCCCTAAAAACCCACAGGTTTTGAGATGCCTTGGGTGGGGTTCGAACCCTGGTTAGTGACCCAACCATCACCACCAGGCCCGCGCGCTAACCCACTGTACTACCACGGACGTACTAAAAGTATAGCAACCTTAGTCCGATTTTTTTAAGAACCAGGTGATAGTCTCGTGGTGTTATCACGTGATGAGTTTATTGGACTTACCATCTACGACTATTTTACGCTATACCTGACGTCAACTCGGGTTAGTATTATTGTGGGTGCGGGACATTTTCGAGGGCATTACATTACATCCTTCTTTAACTGGGCTAGTCCCTAGCCTATTTTAAGGTCGTAAGGTATCGTAGCTGTATTACCTCAGCAATCTCAATATTGTTGGTATAGGGTTCGCGTGACGGGTGCTCCATGTAGCTACCTGGTCACGTTCCCTAGCTGCCACCAATGAAATGCTGGGTGTGAAGGGAATTTCATGGTCTCCTGAAATATCCCCAGGCTACCTTTAGGATCAACTTTTCCTGGTACCTGGCGCGGGGTACGAACCTCTGAAGGGAATTTAACCCCCCTAAAAACCCACAGGTTTTGAGATGCCTTGGGTGGGGTTCGAACCCTGGTTAGTGACCCAACCATCACCACCAGGCCCGCGCGCTAACCAACTGTACTACCACGGACGTACTAAAAGTATAGCAACCTTAGTCCGATTTTTTTAAGAACCAGGTGATAGTCTCGTGGTGTTATCACGTGATGAGTTTATTGGACTTACCATCTACGACTATTTTACGCTATACCTGACGTCAACTCGGGTTAGTATTATTGTGGGTGCGGGACATTTTCGAGGGCATTACAACAGGCTCCTGTATTCTTTAATGTGGAAATATATATATATTTGGCCGGTTATAAAGACACACACTTATACGTCAAACAGTGAACGCTTATTCAGACCTTAGTTTACATGCTATTTATCATCTGGGTGCAGAACTAATATTGAAAGTTTATTCACAGAGTATTTCTCCTCAGTCACATATTTATGACTAATGTTATAATCACATCTTGATGAAATTATATCTCATAGAGTTATCCTTTGAGTTATTCCAAAGCCGCATTTTCCTTTACCATCATTATCTCCGATAGACTGGAAATGGTGTCGTATTTCACACCCAAATGCCATAAAAGGGTGTCCAATATCAAGCCAACTCAACCCTGCTCTTCCACAGGGTCGAAACTCAACCCGATTCAGACTTTTGGAGCTTGATAACAGTTTTAAGACTTTTTGTATATATCCATATATAAATAATCGATTTGGATATCATAATTATAAATGTACCTAGCTATATCCTCAGAATGTCCAAAAGAAACATCATAATCCTCAAGAAGGCCGATAACCTACCGGAGTTATTATATATAATACCTCAAAGTAAGCGATTATATTATAGGAATAGTCATCACAATTTTTTACAAATTCAACTACAGTAGATCAAAATAATATCGAAATGATGGATCAAATATTGATCTTAATATGTAAAGCCTGTTGTATATACACATTGGAGGACATGGCCGCAGCCGCGGTGCCACTCCATTCGCGCCTAATCATGATTATATTTCGGTGTATTATTATTTAAATGTATATCATTTGGGTTGATTAGGCTACACAATACAATATTACTAAGTAACAGTATCCTACACGCATATATATAAATATCATAACATTTGTGAAATATAGATTCGACCGCACAAAGCACCACGGCTGCGTGAGGGCCAGTAGGAACGTAGAGATATCGAGGGGTGGCTGGATGGGTGGGGCATCTACCTCGTGACCTTGACCAAGAGTCAAGTTCAGAAAATCAGTGTTCGTCACGGTAATTAATGTCACTCCTCAGAATTATTGAAATGTCTATTTATGCGAATATTTCTTGCTCTACTATTAACCCTCTCACCACGGAAGGGCTCTTGAACGCCCATAAAAAAGCATATACCAGGTACCCGGAAGGCCTCTTGAACGCCCAGTGGTTGAAAGCCTGTGAGCTTCGTGTGCGAGGCGTCGGTCCGACGCATGTAAACAACAGCCGGCTGGACCGACGCCCCGCATCTCCGGCCACAAGAAGGAGAGCGTTGCTTGTTCGTGTGTGCCTGTATGTTGTTGTTAAGTATCGAAAAGTGGTGTAAAGTGGCTGTTTTGGCCATAAAGTTATCTCCAATGAAATCATCATCACAGCTCAACCAGTTGACTTAGAGAGCTCTACTTAATGCCATTCTACAGGTAAATAACACAGCTACGCTTGGGGATGCGCAGGAATGCAGGAAGCAGTCTGATTAACGAATATACGGTAGCCTAGCCTAGACGTTTTTCGGCCGAAACACCCGGGTTTCGAGGAATATATATAAAATGCCCCAGAACAAGAAGCCCACCACAGAAGCCACGAGCGAACACCACACAGAAACACCCGGAAGAAAGGTCCACAGAACGAAAGGACCAGCTGACCGAGCCAGCCATTTCAGACAGGCCCAAGCCCGCAGGGCTAAACAGCTCCAGGACACACCCATTTACCTTTTCTAAACTGACCATTTTCCACACCTCACGTACACTAACCCCCTCGTGTCCTACACTCCTAACTACAAAGATGATGAACAGGAATATACATTCATATTAAAAACACCCATGCCCTGTCCCGACGTTGAGCCAATGCCAACACATCAGACAGCCATAATTATATCTATGTATGTTCTTACATCCGAGAAGTAGATGTTATATATCTTAGAAGTTAAAACACCCACGTTTGTCCCTAGACCTCGTATATCATTTTCCATGACGAGTATAGATATATGTAACCCGTGCTCAGTCGCCCCTTGCATTGTTCCTCTAGTAACTAAGTCTATAATATTAACTGCCACCAGCATTGATACGACATAGCGGCACTGTCCTTGCTACAAAGATGATGAACAGGAATATACATTCATATTAAAAACACCCATGCCCTGTCCCGACGTTGAGCCAATGCCAACGCATCAGACAGCCATAATTATATCTATGTATGTTCTTACATCCGAGAAGTAGTTGTTGTATATCTTAGAAGTTAAAACACCCACGCTTGTCCCTAGACCTCGTATATCATTTTCCATGACGAGTATAGATATATGTAACCCGTGCTCAGTCGCCCCTTGCATTGTTCCTCTAGTAACTAAGTCTATAATATTAACTGCCACCAGCATTGATGCGACATAGCGGCACTGTCCTTGTGTCGTATTGTGCCAAGTACAGATCAACCAGGTTTCATCACCTTATTAGGACGACGACTATAATGTCATCGTTCATCGATGTATGCAATCCTTAGGTTAAGTATTTTTATCCGCCATTGTGTTCACCTTTTTCCATTTACTTTCCACAATTGTCATACGTCTTCCCCTTGCCTCCTTCGTATCCACAGCCCACACCACGCCAATTTACTTCGTGTCTTACACCTCTTACCCCAACCAGAGATTGTATAAGATAACCTGGTTACCAGAATCTGTCATAAGTACCCCGAAACAATAACTAAGTATCCCTACGAACTGCCGCTGTTGTTGGTATTTATATTTAATAGAAAACGCAGTTCCCAGGGCCAACTAATAGTATCCATAACCCTTGGACTGATCACATAACTCTATCTTTTCCAGACTCATATACCACCCCATAGTTGCATTCCCCGGTAGCATTTGGCTAACGTATTCTACTGCCTTTTCAAACTTCCATATCAATTATAGCCTAATGCCACCCCCACGCCCAGGGACCTTAGGGGCAAAATTTCCCTGTAGCCCTTGAACTCTTCCCCCCCCTCTCATTAAGACACCCGCGCTTCTCGACTCTTGTCCGACCTAGCCTCTCTCTCATACCTCTTGAAGATCCTTGAATTGTCCGTTACTAACGCTCTCCAACCTTTTATATATATACTCCTATCCAGCCTACCTTCACTTAGTAGGCCAGAACAACATTAGAACTTTACTAGCCCCTTGCATGCCATCTATTCTCTTACAACACATTCACAACCCTGCACCCAATGGTCGTCGGTGCGAGGCTAGCCGCCCCGCCAGTAACTAACTTCTATTGCCATACTTCCAGATAAATGTGGCAGAGTTAGCAACCCAGTCTCCACCACATCCAGCAAACCCTACAATTAACAACCAGCCGAGTAAAACCAGCTAGCTAAGGCACCTTCGGTTTTGGTATTAAGGACACCCACATCTGTCTCATACACAGAGGGTTATTACAAACACTGGTGATATGGCAAGCCCCTAGCCACAGCCGCCGGACGACTATCACAGAGAGAGGGCGCCCAGCCCCCCTTTTTGCCCACCCGAGGAGGGAGACCCCCACCCCCGCGGAGGTATACCTGGCCCCTGTTTTGACTTTCGAGTCATTGCCAGGTAGCACAGGAATTCTTCCTATCAATGAACTAACCATGCATGACCAACACCTTTACTAACCTCTATTAACTCACAATAAACCATTTACCTTTCTTGCATGCTCTGATCACTAAATTAGCACCTCAGCTATACCATAGAATGAAGATTGAACAATCTAGAGAGACGCTCCTATCACAGCTGTCCCCATCCTCCTCGCAAAGTAGATCCAGTCTCTCTCCCCTAAATACGTCCAGTATAGCCAAAATAGTACCTCTTACTAAGGCTCAGTTATATGAAAATATAAAGGCTTCCTATAGCCCTGTGCCACAACCGTAAATACCATCTTACCTAGTCCCCATATCTATTGAGAGCTCAATTAAGTCCATAAGACTCGAGATCCCTACTGTCTACAGAGTCCAGAACCGAGCCTATAAATCTAACTCCCGCCCCAAGTCAAATCAGTTGAAAGCTAGACACCAACCAGTGGTCACTACCCTGCAGTTACCTCTAGCTCTGCCCTTGTGTTGTTCCGGAGTTGAGAGATTCCAGATCCGGCAGACTCCATGGCAGAGAAGACTGATAGAAGCATCTGTCCATGTACAAGTCCTAACGTGCACCTTATAACCTTCACACAAATTCGTGGGTATATAAGAGTGTAGCCAGCAACGATCGTCAAGAGATCCGACTTGAGAACTTCCTACATTTTGGACCATCTGGACGGCCGAGGAACCAGTCGTTAGCCCCCAACATCACCGGAAGCAAGATAACCAGGACCAGATCTACCCATACTATTCAAGATTCATGTTGCTAGTACTAAGTGTTATAGTACTAGCTTCATACTCACTTATTAACTTTCTATAAAGTGGCTAAGACCTTGCCCAGTGTAATTCATAGTTAACCATTCCATTTGGGACGTACTAAGCGATCAGTGCTCTTTAATTAACAGGCGACCTTGACTCTCGTAATTACCTTATTCAGATATTAAAACTCTAGTGATATCTAACGTTAGCCCACTGATTTGTGTTCTACGTATTTCTGCCTTAAGAATATCAAACTTAGTTCAGTACCCCCATGAGGTTACTAGAGATTTCCATGTTCTACAATATACGCGTGTCTAATCCTAACTGCGAGCTGCTACTTGGGCACGCGACCAGCCAGCAAGAGGTCAAATCAGTGACATTGAATTATACGAATATATTGAGGTCTTCCAGTAAAATAAAAACTTGCTAATTAAACCTGTGATCAGAAGAATATACCTGAACGTTGGAAGTGGGAGACTATGCTCCATCCAGATCCGCTAATGCTAGCAGTTCCCTTCTATCATTTGTTTTGTGCGAATATAACTATCTTTCTATGCTCTTTATTTCTTTATTTCAATAAACGTGAACTTGTGTCGTGTTACCGTGTGTTTATTTTGTGTTCTCTATTCCTCATACCTTGTATTGTGCATGCAGCCTTCTATACCCAGTCATTCAGAACTCACATTACCCAAGTTAAACCTGTAGAAAAACAGGGCATAACATTGGCGGCAGCGGTGGTTCTTGATTCGGATAAAAGGTTGCATTACATTGCAAGTTTGGAACAGCTAGAACACGAGAACATCATGGCGCAACCTACCCACACTGCCATCCCAAATTATGATGAAACAAATTATGGGATCGAAGTATTCATGGACGTAATGAAACCCTTACTTGACGTTACTTATACCACGGACGCACACAAAATAGCCGTAACATTACCACACCTGGGAAAAGCCGTTTCCCTGGTGGCCTATCAAGTGCACCCTGACCTCACCTGGGACGAATTTCGCACAATAGTGATAGAAGCCATTAAACCTTCGTTGGGCGTTTTCGTGGCCCACACCCGTATCCTAGACACGAAATTCGAAGGCGATCTTGATACCACAGTGAGTAAGCTTGCCCAACACATAAAAAATTCTTTCCCCACGTTGACCAAAATCCAACAAGAACAGCAAATTCTGGTCAACCTTGTGTCGATATTGCCCTCAGCAGTAAAAGACCATTTCCGGGTGCACGATTTCGTCGGATACAAAAAAGACCTCATCATGATCCGACGTATTTTGGCCGTGCGCACAGAAGCACCCACCCAAATCGCTGCAATCAAGAGGTTTCCCACGCACCCGCAGCAAACCAACCACCAAAACCCCAACAATGCCTACCCAGCCTCATCTTTCAACAACAGACCCACCTACCCTTCCGGCAAGCCCCAACCCAGTAGACCCCGGTTCCAACCGTCCCAGCCACGCAGAATCTTCAACCGGAACAGCAACTACAACACCTACCAAAGTAAAAACCCTACCTTAGTCATTATCAACCCCTATGATTTCCCTGCCTGTAATGCTCAGTGTGCCCTCCACCAAATTCGTGACTCTGCCAAACCTCGCCCCTCTACTCCTCGCATTTCTGTAAATGAAGAGGAGTGGGGACAAGAGGAAGAAATTGCCCCCCATACCATGACCTCAGACGATACCGAGGAAATCCTGGAAGAGGTAGATACCGACCCCCAGGATTTTTAAAGTATCCCCCGCCCACGATGGGCTCGGCGGGGGACGCCATAACTAGTCGCACTGCCCCCATTTATTACATGGCCAAAATCAAGGACATTCCTGTCCGCTTGCTAATCGACACGGGAGCTGCCAAGTCATGTTTGTTCAAATCTTACTATGAAAAACATCCCCGACGATTTGGCCCTTTGTTAAACACCAAAACAGAACTCATCTCAGCTACTGATACTTACTTAAATCTCCTAGGAGACACTTTACCCCTATCAGTAACCTCTCCTGGCCCCCATGCTCGTTGTTATCACACATTTACAGTATTTTCCTCCAACTGTAAACATTATGATGGTTTCCTTGGACTTGACCTCCTTCAAAAACTAGAGGCCCAGATTGACTGCGGCCAAAGGCTGATCTCATTCAAAAACAAATTCCAGCCCAAAGCCTCTGACAAACCAATCACGCAGAAACCCATTCCCAAAAAGAAAAAACAACCTCCCCCTCAACAAACCCTGATTCAGGGTTACCAAGTTGCAGCTAGCACTAAGGTGACTCCTAAAACCTCCCCTTGCCCCGAGATCTCTCAAAACCTCACCCAATTCAGTAAAAAAATGCCTCAACAAACGAAAGAAGACAAGTCCAAGCAACTCCCCCTCGGTAATCCCCTCAATTCTCGTAACTCTGTCCAGAATAAATCCTCCCATGTTTTCAGGACAGACTCTGATATATGTAACCCTAATTCTATCCAATGTTTATGTACACATGTTTCCAGAGAAAATGCCGACCGATGTACCCAACAATGTTTCCCCCATGCCCCCAGAAATGTTAACAACCCCAAATCAATACACCAGTCCTACACCAATAACCCATGTTCTACACCTAACTTTTTCCCCACCAACCCTCCGCAGTCCCCCAGCAAATCCCGTTTTCTAACTCGCTCACCTCGCACCCTTCTGAACCGCCCGCACGCGCCGTTAATCCCCCCCTCACGCGTGCCGACCGAGGGACACAACCATGTTCCCACCATGCCCCCAGAAATGCCCAGCTATTCCACCACCCCCCCCAATCCCCCTTGTGACAGTTTTCCGTCAGTAGCTCCCTTCCACCCCCCCACAATTCACACCCCTAATAAACTTCAAAACCCCACACTTGACTCACCCCCTCATGACAGACAAACCCACCAACCCCAGATAACCTCTAAACAAACCGTTACTGCCACCGACAACGCTCCCCCCACCAACCCTCCGCAGTCCCTCCAACAAATCCCGTTTTCTAACCCCCTCACACCGCGCCCCACTGATCCTCTCACACGCGCCGTTAATCCCCCCCTCACGCGTGACCCCCACCAAAGTGACCTTGCCCCCCTTATAAGTACCAAGCACCTGCTCGCCAGTCAATCCCCCACCATCATTAGCCCAGCGGTAGTTCAGGATAAATGCCAAATTCCCCCCCACCATCAAAAATGGGTGAACCTGCGGCCCATACCCCAAACTCACATGGTATTTTCCCCCACTAACACATCCCCCAACCCCCATCGCTGCCTCTTACAACCCGCCATCATTCCCGCTCGTATCAACCACATTCTCGTGGCTAATATCTCAGAGGAACCCCTGACATTACCGAAAGGTCTCATTATAGGAGACCTCGAAACTTTCGATGACCTCCCCATACATTGTAACGACACCCCTACCAGCCTCCAATTGCCCCCTCTTCCTGAGACACTATCTGACCACCAAAAGAACGGCATGTACGACCTACTGCTGGAATTCAGTGACGTCTTTGCCCAACAACCCACCGAAATCGGACAGACGGATGTAGAACAACACATCATTAACACCACAGGCCCCCCCATACGACAACCATCCCGTAGAAAGAACCCCATACAACGTCAGGAAGAGGAACGCCAAGTCCAGGAAATGTTAGAGGCCGGGATTGCCACCCCGTCCATTAGCACCTGGTCTTCCTCCCCTGTTGTCTTAGTCAAAAAGAAAGATGGGACAACCCGTTTTTGCGTTGATTACAGGAGATTAAATGACATAACCATTAAAGACGCTACGCCCTTACCCCGAATAGACGATTCCCTTGACTCCCTATACGGATCCCAATGGTTCACCACCCTCGACTTGCAAGCAGGGTATTGGCAAGTGCCTATCAAGGCCGAGGACCAAAAGAAAACAGCATTTTCCACTAGTGGTGGCCATCACTATGAATTTAACGTCCTACCTTTTGGCCTCTGTAACGGACCCGCCACTTTCTCCCGTTTGATGGAAACGGTATTACATGGCCTAACCTGGGAAACCTGCCTAGCCTATCTGGACGATATTATTGTGTACTCTCCAACCTGGGAAGAACACCTCCTCAGGTTGAGACAAGTCCTGCAAAGAATCCGAGCCGCCGGGTTGAAATTAAAACCCTCAAAGTGCGTGATTGCCCGGAATAAGGTAGATTTTCTCGGACACGTGATATCTGAACATGGTATTGCGCCAGACCCAAAGAAACTTCAAGCCATACAAAACCAAACCCCACCCACCACGGTTAAAGGAATACGTTCGTTTCTAGGTTTAGCCACGTACTACAGACGTTTCGTCCCCCACTTTGCCACCATAGCCAGACCCCTCCACCAACTTACCCACAAAGACACCCCGTTCGCCTGGACACCTGAAAGAGACCTCGCGTTTAACACTTTGAAGCAAAAGCTAATCCAAGCCCCTATTGTCGTTTTCCCTGACTACCAGAAACCTTTCCGTCTTTATACTGACGTATCTCTGTACGCCATAGGTGCAGTATTAGCTCAATTCAGAGATGGAAAGGAACATGTGATAGCGTATGCCAGCTACACACTCACCCTACCCCAACAGAATTACGCAGCCACCAAGAGAGAGTGCTTAGGGATCATTTGGGCACTCAGCCACTTCCGGTCATTTGTGTTGGGCGCAAAACTCGAAATAATTACCGACCATCAATCTTTACAATGGCTGCGTAGGTGCGAAACCAACTCAGCCATTTTGGTACGTTGGAGAGAGACACTAGAGGACTACGACTTTACCATACAATATTGTCCCGGCAAACTCCATACTAATGCAGACGCCCTGTCAGGTTTGCCAGTACCAAAAGACCCCCCCACCAACCTAGCCGCCTTACAAAACACTCAATTGGTATCTACCCCCACCTCCCGACAGAATGCCCCCCCAGCCCCCTCCCTAATTCAATCTTGGGAAGCACGAATCAGACCCCCCTGGATACCGTTAAACGTCTTCAGGAAACTGACTCGCTGGGAGATCAACTTGCCACAGACACTGGTCACATAATCTTGGACCCCACCATAGCCCACGACTACATGATTGCCATCCACGAGGGAAACGGCATACACCTTGGACAAAAGAAAATGTTAAAGATCTTCACAGACCAATACTGGACCCCCAACCCCTCCAAAATTGCACAACGAGTGACAGAATCCTGCAAACCGTGTTTATTGGGAAAGGATAGATCACGCACCCCAGGCCCAGCTGGTACCATTTCTGCCAACAAACCGTTCCAAGTCCTATCCCTCGACATCATGGGCCCGATCCCTTCTTACGCTGGCAACCGCTATATCGTCACATTTGTAGACGTATATTCAAAATTTCTAATAGCCTGCCCAGTTAAAGACCACACAGCCACCACAGTCGCCACACTGCTTGCCACCGAAGTGTTCCCTATATTCGGCCTTCCCCTTGCTCTTCTATCGGACAATGCCCCCGAGTTTAGTGGACACGTTTGGCAACAATTCACCCAACAATGCGGTATCAAGATTAAACACTCATCCCCGTACTGGCCTCAAGGAAATGCTATCTGCGAACGCAGCCATCGCACCATCAACAACCAGTTACGTACAAGAATGATTGCTCTTAATACCTCAGACTGGCCATCACAACTAAAGATGATACAGTGGGGTATGAACACCTGTCCTCGGGAAGACGGTATTTCCCCTCATGAACGTGTTTACGGTGTACCCCCCCTGTTACTGCCATTCCACCACCACGCTCACCTTCCCTCCACCACCTCCACAATTGACCCATTGCAACATCTGCAAAACACCCTCCATACCGCCCAGATCTGTCAAGACACCAAAACTGATAACATCGATGACAAAAACCCTTTCGCCATCCATGACACCGTAATGGTAGCCAACCTCCCTATCACCAACAAGTTAGGCCCTCGCTATGTCGGACCCTACACCGTAATACAAGTCCCAAATGCCTTTCAAGTCACCATCGACTACCACGGCGTAACTCGCACGCTCCGAACTAGATTCGTCCGAGCGTTTAAACCTCTAAAGCCACAAGACATTACCACACCCCACACGTCCGACCCTAAATTAAACACCCCTACTCACCCCCTCACTCAGGCTACGAATATTCCCATACAAACCCCTAAGGACCTAAGCCCTCCAGCACCGAACCGACAAATCTTTTCTCACCATACCCCCCCAACTAACCTCCACAAACCCCAAGCCCCAATATCACACCCTCTTCCACCATGACACCTTCCTTCACTTCTGATAGTCAAGTTCCTCCCCAACTTATCCAAGTACAAAAACCTCCACCCACAACCCCGACCACAACAGAAACCCTCCCGTCTAGCCCTGACATACCTCCACCAGGCACCACAGTGAGAAAACCACCACCCCCCCCCCAAACCAAGTACACACCCAACCGCACCACACAATCTACCTCAGTAACCTCACGCTACAACTTACGCCCACGACAAACATCGTTTAAAACCTCCAGAAAACACACCCTACTAACCAAGTTCCGTAGGGCTGCCAGACCACTATCCTCCTCCTCCTCCTCTTCTTCTCCTTCGTCGAATTCTCCCCAACAAAGGGAAAGAAGACGAATAATCACCAGCAAATCACCAACCTCATCAAACAACACACGCCCCTACCCCCAACCCTCCAACTTAAATCTACACTCCTTACCCACCCGTCTAGCCCCCCCCGCATCCGCCCCTTTCCCCTCCACGATCCCCACCACCCCACCCCCACACCGACCAACCTCCTCATCTCACCGAACCCCCAACCCACCCCCCCCCAAAAAACCCCCCCCCAAAGTCACCCCCGAGAAACCCCCCACATGTTATTTACCTATAAAACGTGCTTCCCCTCACTATAAAACATCGTCGAGCGACTCAAGTCCCACGACAAACATCTACCTTCCCACCAGGACCGCCAGAGGTAGAATAATCAACAGACCCATCAGATTTAAAGACAGCGATACAAAAATAACCCCGTTCTGACACTAAGGACCCAAGCCACACAACACACACACCCCCTCCTTCCCACACACCTCCTTCACCCACCTTACCTAAACCGATTTTGCGCATTGCCTCACTATATATTCCCAACCTACAACACCGCCCAAGAAAACCAAATAAAACCCAGACTCACATTCCCCCTTCATCCCCAGCTCTGTTGTCACGCGGGAATCCCCTTTCGGTTAGTAACCCATTCACCACACTAAACAGACTTCCTGTCAATCCCACACACCTCACTCCGACCCCCACGGGGGAAAGCTACAAACCATTCATACGAAAGGTTAAAGTAAAGACCCCCACTGGACACTTGGCCCGTGTACCACACCCACACCAAGCCCGGGCAGCCGCCCGCCACAACACAGAGGACACATTCTTACAGGTATACATTGACCTGCAAAAGAAACCTGACCGTCGCTCTCGTGTTTGGTGGAACTTTTGCTTCTTTTAACTTCACCCTTGAGGCTCGAAGACGAGCCTATAATGAAGGAGAGGGAAGTAAAATGCCCCAGAACAAGAAGCCCACCACAGAAGCCACGAGCGAACACCACACAGAAACACCCGGAAGAAAGGTCCACAGAACGAAAGGACCAGCTGACCGAGCCAGCCATTTCAGACAGGCCCAAGCCCGCAGGGCTAAACAGCTCCAGGACACACCCATTTACCTTTTCTAAACTGACCATTTTCCACACCTCACGTACACTAACCCCCTCGTGTCCTACACTCCTAACTACAAAGATGATGAACAGGAATATACATTCATATTAAAAACACCCATGCCCTGTCCCGACGTTGAGCCAATGCCAACACATCAGACAGCCATAATTATATTTCTGTATGTTCTTTCATCCAAGAAGTAGATGTTATATATCTTAGAAGTTAAAACACCCACGTTTGTCCCTAGACCTCGTATATCATTTTCCATGACGAGTATAGATATATGTAACCCGTGCTCAGTCGCCCCTTGCATTGTTCCTCTAGTAACTAAGTCTATAATATTAACTGCCACCAGCATTGATACGACATAGCGGCACTGTCCTTGCTACAAAGATGATGAACAGGAATATACATTCATATTAAAAACACCCATGCCCTGTCCCGACGTTGAGCCAATGCCAACGCATCAGACAGCCATAATTATATCTATGTATGTTCTTACATCCGAGAAGTAGTTGTTGTATATCTTAGAAGTTAAAACACCCACGCTTGTCCCTAGACCTCGTATATCATTTTCCATGACGAGTATAGATATATGTAACCCGTGCTCAGTCGCCCCTTGCATTGTTCCTCTAGTAACTAAGTCTATAATATTAACTGCCAACAGCATTGATGCGACATAGCGGCACTGTCCTTGTGTCGTATTGTGCCAAGTACAGATCAACCAGGTTTCATCACCTTATTAGGACGACGACTATAATGTCATCGTTCATCGATGTATGCAATCCTTAGGTTAAGTATTTTTATCCGCCATTGTGTTCACCTTTTTCCATTTACTTTCCACAATTGTCATACGTCTTCCCCTTGCCTCCTTCGTATCCACAGCCCACACCACGCCAATTTACTTCGTGTCTTACACCTCTTACCCCAACCAGAGATTGTATAAGATAACCTGGTTACCAGTATCTGTCATAAGTACCCCGAAACAATAACTAAGTACCCCTACGAACTGCCGCTGTTGTTGGTATTTATATTTAATAGAAAACGCAGTTCCCAGGGCCAACTAATAGTATCCATAACCCTCGGACTGATCACATAACTCTATCTTTTCCAGACTCATATACCACCCCATAGTTGCATTCCCCGGTAGCATTTGGCTAACGTATTCTACTGCCTTTTCAAACTTCCATATCAATTATAGCCTAATGCCACCCCCACGCCCAGGGACCTTAGGGGCAAAATTTCCCTGTAGCCCTTGAACTCTTCCCCCCCTCTCATTAAGACATCCGCGCTTCTCGACTCTTGTCCGACCTAGCCTCTCTCTCATACCTCTTGAAGATCCTTGAATTGTCCGTTACTAACGCTCTCCAACCTTTATATATATACTCCTATCCAGCCTACCTTCACTTAGTAGGCCAGAACAACATTAGAACTTTACTAGCCCCTTGCATGCCATCTATTCTCTTACAACACATTCACAACCCTGCACCCAATGGTCGTCGGTGCGAGGCTAGCCGCCCCGCCAGTAACTAACTTCTATTGCCATACTTCCAGATAAATGTGGCAGAGTTAGCAACCCAGTCTCCACCACATCCAGCAAACCCTACAATTAACAACCAGCCGAGTAAAACCAGCTAGCTAAGGCACCTTCGGTTTTGGTATTAAGGACACCCACATCTGTCTCATACACAGAGGGTTATTACAAACACTGGTGATATGGCAAGCCCCTAGCCACAGCCGCCGGACGACTATCACAGAGAGAGGGCGCCCAGCCCCCCTTTTTGCCCACCCGAGGAGGGAGACCCCCACCCCCGCGGAGGTATACCTGGCCCCTGTTTTGACTTTCGAGTCATTGCCAGGTAGCACAGGAATTCTTCCTATCAATGAACTAACCATGCATGACCAACACCTTTACTAACCTCTATTAACTCACAATAAACCATTTACCTTTCTTGCATGCTCTGATCACTAAATTAGCACCTCAGCTATACCATAGAATGAAGATTGAACAATCTAGAGAGACGCTCCTATCACAGCTGTCCCCATCCTCCTCGCAAAGTAGATCCAGTCTCTCTCCCCTAAATACGTCCAGTATAGCCAAAATAGTACCTCTTACTAAGGCTCAGTTATATGAAAATATAAAGGCTTCCTATAGCCATGTGCCACAACAGTAAATACCATCTTACCTAGTCCCCATATCTATTGAGAGCTCAATTAAGTCCATAAGACTCGAGATCCCTACTGTCTACAGGGTCCAGAACCGAGCCTATAAATCTAACTCCCGCCCCCAGTCAAATCAGTTGAAAGCTAGACACCAACCAGTGGTCACTACCCTGCAGTTAACTTCTAGCTCTGCCCTTGTGTTGTTCCGGAGTTGAGATCCTAGAGCCGGCAGACTCCGTGGCAGATTTGGATAGAAGGACCTGCCCACGTATTTGAGAACTTCACACATATGGACCCCCTGGACGGCCGCGGAACCAGTCGTTAGCCCCCAACATCACGGACGCAAGATAACCAGGACCAGACCCATCAGATACTACCCAAGAGCTTATAGCTGCATTTTGTGTTACCACCACTGATAAGCCATTGGGCTTTTGGCAGAAAATGCCAAAAATTATCAGTGATATCCGAGACATGTTTACATACAGTGTTCTCATCGTCCAGCATATTACTGCTTCATATTCATCAGCCAACTTAAAATAGCCCTATATAATATTTAATTATCACTAGAACAATACACTATACCATGTAGGAAGTCTTCTGGAGAAATAGGGCAAATTTAGACAAAAATGCAAGATAAACTAAATCACAAATGTATGCTAGAATAGCATTGACATATCGCTAGATAGTCACCAGACACTAAAAACTTGTATGTCACCAGAAAACATATGTTGAAGTATCTAGAATAATCTTTAACAATCGAAATATCTCTCCAATTCCTTAACATAGGGAAACTAACTTGAATATCGCTAGAATTCATCACATCTTGATGTCGCTAGATGGAAGTGATGGAAGTGATTCGCTGGATTTAGCGGTAGCAGCTACATTGGCAACATCGTACCAAGAACCTTCATTCCGTTATAATGAACAAGGTCAGATTTCGAAACTATTACAATTATTTCAAAGTTCAGAGACCATCAGATTGGTTTGGAAGTCGAAGTACACAATTTCAGTTCCATTAGTTTAACAAACGTTTACATAATAAATGATGATATGCTACTTAGAGGGTTTAATAAAGAAGGATTACTTTCCCGATATCGTATAAGCGTACGCAAGCTGCTGTTCGTTTGTTTTGTTTTAAGAACGTCAACAAACGCTTCGTATATTTGGGGTTCTTAGTTATACATTAGAACATATTTATAGTTTGCACACTCTTATAAGTATAAACACTTACTTGTTAAAGAGGAAATACACAAAAGCCCAATTTAGAATGATCGTGAATATCTTTATTTTGGCGTATGTTTGGGCTAATTTAAGACTACATTTAGATTGATAGAATTTTTTAACACTCGCCAATGAAATATGATGACTTGCTTACAGATATATACTTAAAGCCCGAATCGGCTTGACTTTAACCCAGTTGTTTACTTACTCAACCCTGTGGTGGAGCAGGGTTGAGTTGGCTTGATATTGGACACCCTTTTATGGCATTTGGGTGTGAAATTCGACACCATTTCCAGTCTATCGGAGATAATGATGGTAAAGGAAAATGCGGTATAATATTTGTACATTTTCGGCTCGAACTTTAGTAGGCCTATATCTTTATATTTTGTTATTTGTGTTATGTTATAATATTTAATATTATATTAGGGTTAGGTTAGGATAAGTTAGGTTAATCTAATCTAATATAATATAATATTTGTACATTTTCGGCTCGAAGTTTAGTAGGCCTATATTTTTGTATTTTTATTTTGTTATTTGTGTTATGTTATAATATTTAATATTATATTAGGGTTAAGTTAGGTTAATCTAATCTAATATAATATAATATTTGTACATTTTTGGCAGTAGGCGGGGCCAAGGGAGGCTTACATTTTCGCGCATGCGTAGAGGGTAAGGTATCCGGCTGAGTACAGACCCTCCCGTATTCGTCTGCTATAGCTGGGAGGTGGACTGAGTTTCGGGATAGCCCTTGTACCGGCTGCATGGTAGTGCTCGTCACCTACAATATTCCGCCACTCATACTCAGAATTATTGAAATCTTAACCTAAGCAACTATTTATTACTCTAATGTTACAAAGAGAAATGTTTTGTATAATTCCACCTCATATATGATGTCACAAACAATCTTCAATTGTATATATTCTAAGTTATTGCCGATATGTCTAGTTGTCGATATTATATTCTTTGTTTTACTTTGTAGTGGTCAATTTGTAATAATATTTACATTCATGGTCAACAATAGTAAGCAAATGTTGTATATATTATATAGGCCTATACATTTTGAAGGCAGGTTCGTAAAATTTGTACATTTTGTGCCACCCCCCTATAATGAGAGTGGGTTATCAGACTTTGTGGTAACAGAAAACGCAGCTATAGTTATTACTGGTGACTGGACGACTCGGCCCATGGGACAACTCGGCTCACTTTTGGACAACTCGGCCACGACGGCGAGACAGCTCGGCCCATTATTTGAGACAGCTCGGCCCCATGTTATACTATGGTTAGGTTAGGTTAGGTTAAGTTAGGTTAGGTTAGATATAGGGACAGTGATTCCAAAATGATCAATACGAGAAATAAAAGTTAATGAATTGTCACTTGTCTGATGAAACGAACAGATAGATACATAAATAGATAGGGACATAGTGATTCCAAAATGATCAATATAGCCATCTATATCGTTTTTATGTTGTCGAAGCAAATAAGGGTTGTGAAAGGCAGAGTTGTCTCGCAATTAACACTGGGCCGAGCTGTCTCGGTTTTACTGGGCCGAGCTGTCTCGCCGTGGGCCGAGCTGTCTCGCCGTGGGCCGAGCTGTCTCGCCGTGGGCCGAGCAGTCCGAGCCGAGCTGTCCCGTGGGCCGAGTAGTCTAGCATTCTTATTACTCTTTGAGTTATTAGAGTTCTATAACTGATTCAAGTTACTTTAACTAATTGTTCGTTTTGAGATCAAATATAGTTTTATTTTCCATACCTTCAGTGCCGCGTGTATGCTATCGCAGTAACTATTATTTATTCCGAGTGAAGCCATATATGAGAGCTATTACATATTTAATTCAGGACTATGTTTATTGTGATTTGAGACTTATCCTCTCTGTGTTATCATTCATATGTTCAGTTGTAACATTATTATTCTTTATAGGCCTATGTGAACCTACCGGAGTTATTATATATAATACCTCAAAGTAAGCGATTATATTATAGGAATAGTCATCACAATTTTTTACAAATTCATCTAGATCAAAATAATATCGAAATGATGGATCATTAATTATTGATCTTGATATGTAGGCCTAAAGTGTGTTGTTTATAAACATTGGAACACATGGCCGCAGCCGCGGTGCCACTCCATTCGCGCCTAATCACGATTATATTTCGGTGCATTCTTACTTAAATTTATATCATTTGGGTTGATTAGGTTACTCAATACAATATTACTAAGTAACAAACAGTACACGCATATGTATAAATATCATAACATTTGTCAGAGTTTAGCAAAGCACCACGGCTGCGTGGGGAGTGCTGAGGGTAGTGAGGGAGAAGTGGCCGAGCTGCGGAGCATGTGCTTGTAGCCTCGTGACCTTGACGTAGTCTTCCCAAGAGTCAAGTTCAGAAAATCAGCGTTCGTCACGGTAATTAATCCGTCACTCCTCCTCAGAATTATTGAAATTTCTATGTATGCGATTATTTCTTGCTCTAATATTAAACAAATAAATATGTTGTATAATTAAACCTAATATGTAATGTCACTGTAATGCCCTCGAAAATGTCCCACACCCACAATAATACTAACCCGAGTTGACGTCAGGTATAGCGTAAAATAGTCGTAGATGGTAAGTCCAATAAACTCATCACGTGAAAAACACCACGAGACTATCACCTGGTTCTTAAAAATCGGACTAAGGTTGCTATACTTTTAGTACGTCCGTGGTAGTACAGTGGGTTAGCGCGCGGGCCTGGTGGTGATGGTGGTGCGTCACTAACCAGGGTTCGAACCCCACCCAAGGCATCTCAAAACCTGTGGGTTTTTAGGGGGGTTAAATTCCCTTCAGAGGTTCGTACCCCACGCCAGGTACCAGGAATGGATCCTAAATGTGGACCTGGGGATATTTCAATTCCTATTTAACCTGGAAAAACCTAGCATTTCATTGGTGGCAGCTAAGGAACGTGACCAGGTAGCTACGTGGAGCACCCGTCACGCGAACCCTAAAAACCATATTGAGATAGCTAAGGTAAAAAGGCTAGGATACCTTAACCCCTTACGAGGCTAGGGACTAGCCTAACTAAAAAGGAATGTGGTGTAATGCCCTCGAAAATGTCCCGCACCCACAATAATACTAACCCGAGTTGACGTCAGGTATAGCGTAAAATAGTCGTAGATGGTAAGTCCAATAAAAACACCACGAGACTATGACCTGGTTCTTAAAAATCGGACTAAGGTTGCTATACTTTTAGTACGTCCGTGGTAGTACAGTGGGTTAGCGCGCGGGCCCTGGTGGTGATGGTGGTGCGTCACTAACCAGGGTTCGAACCCCACCCAAGGCATCTCAAAACCTGTGGGTTTTTAGGGGGGTTAAATTCCCTTCAGAGGTTCGTACCCTGCGCCAGGTACCAGGAATGGATCCTAAATGTGGACCTGGGGATATTTCAATTCCTATTTAACCTGGAAAAACCTAGCATTTCAGTCACAACACATCTTAAATTGTATATATTCAAATTTATTGCCGATATGTTCTGTTGTCGATTATTCCAGTCCCTGACATACCTCATGATATTTGGTATATTACGCTATTTCGCTTTTATTTTGTCTTTATTTGCTTTGTAATAATTATTCTGCAATGCATATTTACTTTCATTCTTAAAAATAGTCAGGAAAGGTTGTCCATATAATGTATATATTTAAAAGTCTGGATCGCCCCTTGTCATTTTGTGCCACCACACTTTAATGAGAGTGGGTTATCAGACTTTGGGGTGACACAAAATGCAGCATAGGATTATGACGCTTCTTTTGGACATTCTGAGGATATAGCTAGGTACATTTATAATTATGACATCCAAATCGATTATTTATATATGGATATATACAAAAAGTCTTAAAACCGTTATCAAGTTCCGAAAGTCTGAATCGGGTTGAGTTTCGACCCTGTGGAAGAGCAGGGTTGAGTTGGCTTGATATTGGACACCCTTTTATGGCATTTGGGTGTGAAATACGACACCATTTCCAGTCTATCGGAGATAATGATGGTAAAGGAAAATGCGGTACTACAGTAAAGCCGCATTTTCCTTTACCATCATTATCTCCGGTAGACTGGAAATGGTGTCGTATTTCACACCCAAATGCCATAAAAGGGTGTCCAATATCAAGCCAACTCAACCCTGATCCTCCACAGGCTTGAGGAAGTGAACAACTGGGTTAAAGTCAAGCCGATTTGGGCTTTAAGTATATATCTGTAAGCAAGTCATCATATCTCATTGGTGAGTGTTAAAAAATTCTATCTATCTAAATGTAGTCTTAAATTAGCCCAAACATACGCCAAAGTAAAGATATTCACGATCATTCGAAATTGGGCTTTTGTGTAGGCTATGTCCTCTTTAACAAGTAAGTGTTTATACTTATAAGAGTGTGCAAAATATAAATATGTTCTAATGTATAACTAGGAACCCCAATCTTAAAAAAAAAACAAAAAAAAAACAGCTTGCGTTCGCTTATACGATGCCAGGAGAGGAATGCTTCTTTATTAAACCCTCTAACTTCTCTAAGTAGCATATTATGTGAATGTTTCTTAAACTAATGGAACTGAAATTGTGTACATCGACTTCCAAACCGATCTGATGATCTCTGAACTTTGAAATAATTGTAATAGTTTCGAAATCTGACCTTGATCATTATAACAGAATGAAGGTTCTTGGTACGATGTTGCCAATGTAGCTGCTACCGCTAGATCCAGCGAATCACTTCCATCACTTCCATCTAGCGACATCAAGATGTGATGAATTCTAGCGATATTCAAGTGAGTTTCCCTATTTTAAGGAATTGGAGAGATGTTTCGATTGTTAAAGATTATTCTAGATACTTCAACATATGTTTTCTAGTGACATACAAGTTTTTAGTGTCTGGTGCCTATCTAGCGATTTGTCAATGCTATTCGAGCATACATTTCTGATTTAGTTTATCTTGAGCCGCATTTTCCTTTACCATCATTATCTCCGATAGACTGTAAAATGCCCCAGAACAAGAAGCCCACCACAGAAGCTACGAACGAACACCACACAGAAACACCCAAAGGAAAGGTCCACAGAACGAAAGGACCAGCTGACCGAGCCAGCCATTTTAGACAGGCCCAAGCCTGCAGGGCTAAGCAGCTCCAGGCCGCACCCATTTACCTTTTCTAAACTGACCATTTTCCACACCTCACGTACACTACCCCTCGTGTCCTACACTCCTAACTACAAAGATGATGAACAGGAATATACATTCATATTAAAAACACCCATGCCCTGTCCCGACGTTGAGCCAATGCCAACACATCAGACAGCCATAATTATATCTATGTATGTTCTTACATCCGAGAAGTAGATGTTATATATCTTAGAAGTTAAAACACCCACGCTTGTCCCTAGACCTCGTATATCATTTCCCATGACGAGTATAGATATATGTAACCCGTGCTCAGTCGCCCCTTGCATTGTTCCTCTAGCAATCCTTAGTTTAAGTATTAATATTAACATTCCCTAACATCTTGTCTTGCCAGACTAAGATTCTGAAGACCCATCGCCCCATAAATCTATGTATTCAATCCTTAGGTTAAGTATTTTTATCTGCCATTGTGTTCACCTTTTTCCATTTACTTTTCCACAATTGTCATACGTCTTCCCCTTGCCTCCTTCGTATCCACAGTCCACACTACGCCAATTTACTTCGTGTCATACACCTCTTACCCCAACCAGAGATTGTATAAGATAACCTGGTTACCAGTATCTGTCATAAGTACCCCGAAACAATAACTAAGTACCCCTACGAACTGCCGCTGTTGTTGGTATACTTATATCTCATAGAAAACGCAGTTCCCAGGGCCAACTAATAGTATCCATAACCCCTCGGACTGATCACATAACTATCTTTTCCAGACTCATATACCACCCCATAGTTGCATTCCCCGGTAGCATTTGGCTAACGTATTCTACTGCCTTTTCAAACTTCCATATCAACTGCAGCCTAATGCCACCCCCACGCCCAGAGACCTTAGGGTCAAATTCCCCTATAGCCCCCCTGCACTCCCCCCCTCTCATTTATTATGTTCCTTCCAACAACCAACAATACTCCTAAAATCGATTAATGAAATTTACAAACACATGTGGCAGTCCGTGGACTCGAACCCAGGATGCTCACACCGAAAATCAACACCTTATACATCGCACCACGAAGACAGTTAACCTCTGAAGTGCGCATGGGGGTAATTGGAAACGTCCCCCTGTGCTGACGTATTTGAGGTGTTTCCGTCACTAAAATACTCATTGTGCCATTAATGGCATTAATACTTATCCATATGCGCCTATTATGGGTTGATTATAAAGGTATTAACCTGAAACAACAATAAAACGAGTGAAAACAGCGTTTGGATGGTCAAAATCGGAGATATAGCCCGCGAGTTGTATAATGTATGGGTGAGGCAATCTGCTTTCCCGCCAATTTCCCCCAAGGCCACTGAGACACAGTCGATCGATACTCTCTCTCTCTCTCTTGCACTCGCTTGCCATCAGTGATGACAACACCCTGCTTGCAACTCGCTAATGTTAGCACGAAAATATACCTCAGGATAAGGGAATAACAGGGAAAATAGGTGATAACTGAAGGAGAGGAGGAAAGTGGGGAAGGAGGGGAGGTAGAGGACTGAGATTTTGCATGGCCCAGGGGCTAAAAAAAAAAATAAAAAAATAAAAAAATAAAAATAAAAAAAAAAATTTGTTTTCGATGTCAAAAGTTGATTTTTTTTTTCACTCACTCATAAGAGTCTCCCCGCAGTGCGCCGGGGGAACTCTTATGAGTCTCCCTGCAGCTCCCGGGTTAAAGGTTGGTGGACACTGCCTACGATTTATTATGCAACTTCGAATCCTGCATAGCAATCTAAGCATGTACACACATCCCAACTGCAACTCACGTAGGCTATGCATATGTGAATGGAAAGAGCAATTAATGGGGCCTTAACCACATAGGGAAGTCCTCTCGATAAATTACTCCTGAACCAATATCAATTATTATGTTCCTTCCAACAACCAACAATACTCCTAAAATCGATTAATGAAATTTACAAACACATGTGGCAGTCCGTGGACTCGAACCCAGGATGCTCACACCGAAAATCAACACCTTATACATCGCACCACGAAGACAGTTAAAGGTTGGTGGACACTGCCTACGATTTATTATGCAACTTCGAATCCTGCATGGCAATCTAAGCATGTACACACATCCCAACTGCAACTCACGTAGGCTATGCATATGTGAATGGAAAGAGCAATTAATGGGGCCTTAACCACTTAGGGAAGTCCTCTCGATAAATTACTCCTGAACCAATATCAATTATTATGTTCCTTCCAACAACCAACAATACTCCTAAAATCGATTAATGAAATTTACAAACACATGTGGCAGTCCGTGGACTCGAACCCAGGATGCTCACACCGAAAATCAACACCTTATACATCGCACCGCGAAGACAGTTAAAGGTTGGTGGACACTGCCTACGATTTATTATGCAACTTCGAATCCTGCATAGCAATCTAAGCATGTACACACATCCCAACTGCAACTCACGTAGGCTATGCATATGTGAATGGAAAGAGCAATTAATGGGGCCTTAACCACTTAGGGAAGTCCTCTCATTAAAAGACCCCGCACTTCTCTACTCTTGTCCGACCTAGCCTCTCTCTCATACCTCTTGAAGATCCTTGAATTGTCCGTTGCTAATGCTCTCCAACCTTTTATATATATACTCCTATCCAGCCTACCTTCACTTAGTAGGCCAGAACAACATTAGAACTTTACTAGCCCCTTGCATGCCATCTATTCTCTTACAACCCCTTCACAACCCTGCACCCAATGGTCGTCGGTGCGAGGCTAGCCGCCTCGCCAGTAACTAACTTCTATTGCCATACTTCCAGATAAATGTGGCAGAGTTAGCAACCCAGTCTCCACCACATCCAGCAAACCCTACAATTAACAACCAGCCGAGTAAAACCAGCTAGCCAAGGCACCTTCGGTTTTGGTATTAAAGACACCCACATCTGTCTCATACACAGAGGGTTATTACGAACACTGGTGATATGGCAAGCCCCTAGCCACAGCCGCCGGACGACTATCACAGAGAGAGGGCGCCCAGCTCCCCCTTTTTGCCCACCCGAGGAGGGAGACCCCCACCCCCGCGGAGGTATACCTGGCCCCTGTTTTGACTTCCGAGTCATTGCCAGGTAGCACAGGAATTCTTCCTATCAATGAACTAACCATGCATGACTAACACCTTTACTAACCTCTATTAATTCACAATAAACCATTTACCTTTCTTGCATGCTCTGATTACTAAATTAGCACCTCAGCTATACCATAGCATGAAGATTGAACAATCTAAGAGAGACGCTCCTATCACAGCTGTCCCCATCCTCCTCGCAAAGTAGATCCAGTCTCTCTCCCCTAAATACTTCCAGTATAGCCAAAATAGTACCTCTTACTAAGGCTCAGTTATATGAAAATATAAAGGCTTTCCTATAGCCATGTGCCACAACAGTAAATACCATCTTACCTAGTCTCCATATCTATTGAGAGCTCAAATAAGTCCATAAGACTCGAGATCCCTACTGTCTACAGGGTCCAGAACCGAGCCTATAAATCTAGCTCCCGCCCCCAGTCAAATCAGTTGAAAGCTAGACACCAACCAGGGGTCACTACCCTGCAGTTAACTTCTAGCTCTGCCCTTGTGTTGTTCCGGAGTGAGATTCCTGAGCCGGCAGACTCCGTGGCAGATTTGGATAGCAGGACCTGCCCACGTATTTGAGAACTTCACACATATGGGCCCCCTGGACGGCCGCGAACCAGTCGTTAGCCCCCAACATCATGGACGCAAGATAACCAGGACCAGACCCATAAGATGCTACCCAAGATTCCCTTTAGCAGTACTACATATTACTGTGCTGTTTAGAGATTCACTAATTAATATTTCTACGAAGTGGCTATCTCTTTGCCCCAGTATAATTCATATAACCATTCAATTAGGAAGTGCTAAGCGTATCAGTGTTCATTATTTAACAGGCGATACTAACTCTCGTAATCAACCATATGCCCAGATATTATTACCTAGAAGGAAACCCTAGTGATATCTGAAGGTTCGCCCACTGATTTGCGTTCTATGTATTTCTGAGACAAGAATATAAAACTTAGATCAGTACCCCCTGAGGTTACTAGAATTCCCGTGCTCTAAAATACGCGTGTCTAATCTAGTCTGTGAACTACTACTTGTGCACCAGAGCTACCAGTAATAAATCTAACAGTGAATATGATTCTATAAGTAACATTGATGGTCTTCGGTATATAAACCTGTTAAATTAAAGCCAGTGATCAGAAGATTAATACCTGAACGTTGGAAGTGGGAGACTAGGCTCCATCCAGATCCACTTATGCTAGTGTTGTTCGATTCTATTATATTGTCTTACACAAGTATTCTGCAGTGGTATATCAATAAACGTGATCGTGTAACTTACATGTGTTTCTTTGTGTTCTCTATTCCTCATATCTTGTATTGTGCATGCAGCCTTATATACCCAGTCAATTAGAACTCACATTACCCAAGTTAAACCTGTAGAAAAACAGGGCATAACATTGGCGGCAGCGGTGGTTCTTGATTCGGATAAAAGGTTGTATTACACTGCAAGTTTGGAACAGTAGAAGCATGGCAACATCGCGAAATTGGCAGCCACTCACACATATTCCCAAGTATTATGTAAACACGTATGAGATTGCCACTTACTTAGACATAATAAAACCAGTGTTAGATGTGGCACTTCAAAATTACCGCGAAAAAATTGCTGTTGCATTATTGCACATTAGGCAGTTGGGAAAAGCCGTTTCCCAAATTGCTAAACAGGTAACGCCAGAGAGTACCTGGAACCAGTTTCGATCCCTCGTGATCCGGACCTTAGGGCCACTTTTGGGTTCCCTCATCTCCCCCAAAATAATACAAATCGACGAGATCAAGTATGAAGGGGATATAAATGTGACCCTCACACAATTCTACAGATACGTGAGGACCACGTATAGCTATGAAGATTACGACCAACAAAGAAATGAACTCTTATTCACCGCATTGTTAAACATCCTCATCAACGAGATCAAGTATGAAGGGGATATATTTGCGACCCTCATACAACTCTACAGCTACGTGAGGCCCACGTATAGCTATGAAGATTACGACCAACAAAATGAACTCTTATTCACCGCATTGTTAAACATCCTCCCACCCCGCATCACCGCCCATTTCGACCCGTATGGCTTATTAGAAGAACATATGCTCTCCATCAGAGAAGAATGCCTACTCAGTTCGATGAATCCCCTATCCAACCCTTCAGCCCCTATCCAAGACTCCGTGCACCCTTCCAAAATGACTTCCGGTGAAAGTCCAACCCCAGTGCACTCTTCCTTACCTCTATCCTCTCTGACCATCCCTAAATTTTCCCCTGCCCAGCCATCCACCAACGATCATCTTCCATCAATTGTGTTACCCCATAAACCCCATCGTTTTTCCATGCATGTCAAACAAACCCACCAACCCCAGATAACCTCTAACCAGACCGTGACTGCCACCAAGAAGAGTCCCAAAATTCGTCCTGTTAACAACCCCAAGTCAATACATCAGTCCTCTACCAATAACCCCAGTTCTACACCTAACTCTTCCCCCACCAACCCTCCGCAGCCCCCCCAACAAGCCCCGTATTCTAGCTATGCCTACCTATGTAGGCCTACCACAACATATTTTCCCCATGACCCCAGAAATGTTCAGCTATTCCCCCACCAACAAATTTTCCCTTGTGACAGTTTTCCGTCGGTAGCTTGTGACAGTTTTCAGTCAGTAGCTCCCTTCCACCCCCACACAATTCACACCCCTAGAAAACTTCGAAACCCCACACTTGACTCGCCCTCTCATGTCAAACAAACTCACCAGTCCCAGATAACCTCTAACCAGACCGAGACTGCCACCAAGAAAATTCCCAAAACTCGTCCTGTTAACAACCCCAAATCAGTACATCACTCCTCCCTCAATAACCCATGTCCTATGCCTAACTCTGCCCCCACTAATCCTCCCCAGTCCCACATAACCTTTAACCAGACCGAGACTGACACCAAGAAAATTCCCCAAATTCGTCCTGTTAACAACCCCAAATCAATACATCAGTCCTCTACCAATAACCCCTGTTCTACACCTAACTCTTCCCCCACCACCCCGCCGCAGTCCCCCCAACAAATCCCGTTTCCTAACTCGCTCACCTCTCACCACCCTGACCCTCCCACACGCGCCGTTAATCCTCCCCTCACGCGTGACGACCTAGGGACCCAACCATGTTAGAAATGCTCAGCTATATCCCCACCAACAAAATTTCCCTTGTGACAGTTTTCCGTCAGTAGCTCCCTTCCACCCCCCCACAATTCACACCCCTAATAAACTTCAAAACCCCACACTTGACTCACCCCCTCATGACAGACAAACCCACCAATCCCATATAACCTCTAAACAAACCGTCACTGCCACCGACACACCCCACCACTCTGATCCTCCCACACGCGCCGTTAATCCTCCCCTCACGCGTGACGACCTAGGGACCCAACCATGTTCCCCCCCTTCCCCCAGAAATGCTCAGCTATTCCCCCACCAACAAAATTTCCCTTGTGACAGTTTTCCGTCAGTAGCTCCCTTCCACCCCTCCACAATTCACACCCCTAATAAACTTCAAAACCCCACACTTGACTCACCCCCTCATGACAGACAAACCCACCAACCCCAGATAACCTCTAAACAAACCGTCACTGCCACCGACACACCCCACCACTCTGATCCTCCCACACGCGCCGTTAATCCCCCCCTCACGCGTGACCCCCACCAAAGTTGTTTCCCCCCCCTCATGCGTACCGAACACCTGCTCACCAGTCGGTCCCCCACCATCATGAGCCCAGCTAAACTTTCAACCTCCCCCTCTTCACCGTTACCCCACCCTTCCCCAAACACCACTCACGACCACAACTCTCTACACAATTCAACCCCTCCCCAGCACCAACCTCTTCCGCAACAACAACCCCGACTCGACCTGCCCATTTCATCTTTAAAACCCCCCTATCACTACCCCCGACCGAAACCACTTAGAGCCCCCTCCAAAACTGGCCCCGGGCCAGCTCGCCCCCAGACCCACATTCCTATCGACAAGAACTAACGGTATATCCACCCCGCCCTTCCAAAGTGAAAGTGAAACCCCAAGGTCAAAGCCACAACCACCACCACCCCCTATTACCAGACCGTCACCCAGACTAACGGAGACCCTAAATAACCCCCCCCCCCCCCCTGATGATGATGAGGATATTATTGTACTAACAAATTTTTGATTGTTTTCAATTCCTAAGCGATTGGGCATGATTCTATAAATTTACATGTTTTCCATATACTGTATATATTATTTTTTTCCCTTAATCATACTACTTTTCTTGTTAACCTACACTTTTCTGACTATCTTTTAAATTTGCTTTACACATTGTTAAACACTTTACCTCTTCTTAATTTCCTGTGTTCTTAATTATCTGTTCTTTCTTAAATTTACATGTTTTCCATATACTATATATTATTTTTTTTTTCCCTTAGTCATACTACTTTTCTTGTTAACCTACACTTTTCTGACTATGCTTCTTTTTACTTCACCGTTGAGGCTCGAGGACGAGCCTATAATGAAGGAGAGGGAAGTAAAATGCCCCAGAACGAGAAGCCCACCACAGAAGCCACGAACGAACACCACACAGAAACACCCAAAGGAAAGGTCCACAGAACGAAAGGACCAGCTGACCGAGCCAGCCATTTCAGACAGGCCCAAGCCCGCAGGGCTAAGCAGCTCCAGGCCGCACCCATTTACCTTTTCTAAACTGACCATTTTCCACACCTCACGTACACTACCCCTCGTGTCCTACACTCCTAACTACAAAGATGATGAACAGGAATATACATTCATATTAAAAACACCCATGCCCTGTCCCGACGTTGAGCCAATGCCAACACATCAGACAGCCATAATTATATCTATGTATGTTCTTACATCCGAGAAGTAGATGTTATATATCTTAGAAGTTAAAACACCCACGCTTGTCCCTAGACCTCGTATATCATTTCCCATGACGAGTATAGATATATGTAACCCGTGCTCAGTCACCCCTTGCATTGTTCCTCTAGCAATCCTTAGTTTAAGTATTAATATTAACATTCCCTAACATCTTGTCTTGCCAGACTAAGCTTCTGAAGACCCATCGCCCCATAAATCTATGTATTCAATCCTTAGGTTAAGTATTTTTATCTGCCATTGTGTTCACCTTTTTCCATTTACTTTTCCACAATTGTCATACGTCTTCCCCTTGCCTTCTTCGTATCCACAGTCCACACTACGCCAATTTACTTCGTGTCATACACCTCTTACCCCAACCAGAGATTGTATAAGATAACCTGGTTACCAGTATCTGTCATAAGTACCCCGAAACAATAACTAAGTACCCCTACGAACTGCCGCTGTTGTTGGTATACTTATATCTCATAGAAAACGCAGTTCCCAGGGCCAACTAATAGTATCCATAACCCCTCAGACTGATCACATAACTATCTTTTCCAGACTCATATACCACCCCATAGTTGCATTCCCCGGTAGCATTTGGCTAACGTATTCTACTGCCTTTTCAAACTTCCATATCAACTGCAGCCTAATGCCACCCCCACGCCCAGAGACCTTAGGGTCAAATTCCCCTATAGCCCCCCTGCACTCCCCCCCTCTCATTATAAGACCCCGCACTTCTCTACTCTTGTCCGACCTAGCCTCTCTCTCATACCTCTTGAAGATCCTTGAATTGTCCGTTGCTAATGCTCTCCAACCTTTTATATATATACTCCTATCCAGCCTACCTTCACTTAGTAGGCCAGAACAACATTAGAACTTTACTAGCCCCTTGCATGCCATCTATTCTCTTACAACCCATTCACAACCCTGCACCCAATGGTCGTCGGTGCGAGGCTAGCCGCCTCGCCAGTAACTAACTTCTATTGCCATACTTCCAGATAAATGTGGCAGAGTTAGCAACCCAGTCTCCACCACATCCAGCAAACCCTACAATTAACAACCAGCCGAGTAAAACCAGCTAGCCAAGGCACCTTCGGTTTTGGTATTAAGACACCCACATCTGTCTCATACACAGAGGGTTATTACGAACACTGGTGATATGGCAAGCCCCTAGCCACAGCCGCCGGACGACTATCACAGAGAGAGGGCGCCCAGCTCCCCCTTTTTGCCCACCCGAGGAGGGAGACCCCCACCCCCGCGGAGGTATACCTGGCCCCTGTTTTGACTTCCGAGTCATTGCCAGGTAGCACAGGAATTCTTCCTATCAATGAACTAACCATGCATGACTAACACCTTTACTAACCTCTATTAATTCACAATAAACCATTTACCTTTCTTGCATGCTCTGATTACTAAATTAGCACCTCAGCTATACCATAGAATGAAGATTGAACAATCTAAGAGAGACGCTCCTATCACAGCTGTCCCCATCCTCCTCGCAAAGTAGATCCAGTCTCTCTCCCCTAAATACTTCCAGTATAGCCAAAATAGTACCTCTTACTAAGGCTCAGTTATATGAAAATATAAAGGCTTTCCTATAGCCATGTGCCACAACAGTAAATACCATCTTACCTAGTCTCCATATCTATTGAGAGCTCAAATAAGTCCATAAGACTCGAGATCCCTACTGTCTACAGGGTCCAGAACCGAGCCTATAAATCTAGCTCCCGCCCCCAGTCAAATCAGTTGAAAGCTAGACACCAACCAGGGGTCACTACCCTGCAGTTAACTTCTAGCTCTGCCCTTGTGTTGTTCCGGAGTGAGATTCCAGAGCCGGCAGACTCCGTGGCAGATTTGGATAGAAGGACCTGCCCACGTATTTGAGAATTCACACATATGGGCCCCCTGGACGGCCGCGGAACCAGTCGTTAGCCCCCAACATCATGGACTCAAGATAACCAGGACCAGACCCATCAGATGCTACCCAAGATTCCCTTTAGCAGTACTACATATTACTGTGCTGTTTAGAGATTCACTAATTAATATTTCTACGAAGTGGCTATCTCTTTGCCCCAGTATAATTCATATAACCATTCAATTAGGAAGTGCTAAGCGTATCAGTGTTCATTATTTAACAGGCGATACTAACCACTCCCGTGGTGGTCAAGTGGTGAGCACGCTCGCGTGTGAATCTGAAAGACCCGGGATCGAATTCCTGCCACGGCGGACATTTAGTGGGTGCGGTAGTACGTCCTAGCATGTTTCATATGCTTGCACCCAGTCAGGGGACATCCTGACGACGTATACAGACAAAACATACATAACAAAGCCACTCCAACACCTTCCTCTCTCTCCAACACCCCTTCTCCCCTCTCAACACTCTTCTCTGAGCTATTGCCGATAAAAATGGCATGTTCAGTCCTGTACAGAATCGTAAGATTCAGAGTCGTAAAGATTCCAGGACGAGCTCATCAGCGGCGGATCCCCAGATCGACCGTGGTGATTGTCACCTAAATATCTACAAAACAAACAAAACAAAACAAATATGCCCAGATATTATTACCTAGAAGGAAACCCTAGTGATATCTGAAGGTTTGCCCACTGATTTGCGTTCTATGTATTTCTGAGACAAGAATATAAAACTTAGATCAGTACCCCCTGAGGTTACTAGAATTCCCGTGCTCTAAAATACGCGTGTCTAATCTAGTCTGTGAACTACTACTTGTGCACCAGAGCTACCAGTAATAAATCTAACAGTGAATATGATTCTATAAGTAACATTGATGGTCTTCGGTATATAAACCTGTTAAATTAAAGCCAGTGATCAGAAGATTAATACCTGAACGTTGGAAGTGGGAGACTAGGCTCCATCCAGATCCACTTATGCTAGTGTTGTTCGATTCTATTATATTGTCTTACACAAGTATTCTGCAGTGGTATATCAATAAACGTGATCGTGTAACTTGCTACCATGTGTTTCTTTGTGTTCTCTATTCCTCATATCTTGTATTGTGCATGCAGCCTTATATACCCAGTCAATTAGAACTCACATTACCCAAGTTAAACCTGTAGAAAAACAGGGCATAACAGACTGGAAATGGTGTCGTATTTCACACCCAAGTGCCATACAAGGGTGTCCAATATCAAGCCAACTCAACCCTGCTCCTCCACAGGCTTGAGGAAGTGAACAACTGGGTTAAAGTCAAGCCGATTCGGGCTTTAAGTATATATCTGTAAGCAAGTCATCATATTTCATTGGCGAGTGTTACAAAATTCTATCTATCTAAATGTAGTCTTAAATTAGCCCAAACATACGCCAAGCGGCTCGCTTGGTGTAGTGACTAGCGTCTCGGACTTCCACCCAGAAGGCCCGGGTTCGCGCCCACGCTCGGCGTATTAAAGATTTTTCACAAGCACTGTCGAGTCGTTACCATCCCTCATGAGCAAAGGGATGGGGTAGTAGTACAGGACCCCAATGGAAATACGCCTAATCGGCCTTATTGAGCTATCCTTAGCTAGCTTAGCATGCGCTAGCTTTAAGAACTATTATTATTATTATTATTACGCCAAAGTAAAGATATTTACGATCATTCGAAATTGGGCTTTTGTGTATTTCCTCTTTAACAAGTAAGTGTTTATACTTATAAGAGTGTGCAAAATATAAATATGTTCTAATGTATAACTAGGAACCCCAAAAGGTTCACCAAACCCAAATATACGAAGCGTTTGTTGACGTTCTTAAAAAAAAGAAAAAAGAACAACAGCTTGCGTTCGCTTATACGATGCCAGGAGAGGAATGCTTCTTTATTAAACCCTCTAAGTAGCATATTAAGTGAATGTTTCTTAAACTAATGGAACTGAAATTGTGTACATCGACTTCCAAACCGATCTGATGATCTCTGAACTTTGAAATAATTGTAATAGTTTCGAAATCTGATCTTGATCATTATAACGGAATGAAGGTTCTTGGTACGATGTTGCCAATGTAGCTGCTACCGCTAGATCCAGAGAATCACTTCCATCACTTCCATCTAGCGACATCAAGATGTGATGAATTCTAGCGATATTCAAGTTAGTTTCCCTATTTTAAGGAATTGGAGAGATATTTCGATTGTTAAAGATTATTCTAGATACTTCAACATATGTTTTCTAGTGACATACAAGTTTTTAGTGTCTGGTGACTAGCGATTTGTCAATGCTATTCTAGCATACATTTGTGATTTAGTTTATCTTGCATATTTGTCTAAATTTGCCCTATTTCTCCAGAAGACTTCCTACATGGTATAGTGTATTGTTCTAGTGATAATTAAATATTATATAGGGCTATTTTAAGTTGGCTGATGAATATGAAGCAGTAATATGCTGGACAATGAGAACACTGTATGTAAACATGTCTCGGATATCACTGATAATTTTTGGCATTTTCTGCCAAAAGCCCAATGGCTTATCAGTGGTGGTAACACAAAATGCAGCTTTGCATTTTTGTCTAAATTTGCTCTATTTCTCCAGAAGACTTCCTACATGGTATAGTGTATTGTTCTAGTGATAATTAAATATTATATAGGGCTATTTTAAGTTGGCTGATGAAGCAGTAATATGCTGGACGATGAGAACACTGTGTTACCGCATTTTCCTTTACCATCATTATCTCCGATAGACTGGAAATGGTGTCGTATTTCACACCCAAATGCCATAAAAGGGTGTCCAATATCAAGCCAACTCAACCCTGCTCCTCCACAGGGTTGAGGAAGTAAACAACTGGGTTAAAGTCAAGCCGATTCGGGCTTTAAGTATATATCTGTAAGCAAGTCATCATATTTCATTGGCGAGTGTTAAAAAATTATATCAATCTAAATGTAGTCTTAAATTAGCCCAAACATACGCCAAAGTAAAGATATTCACGGTTGCTAGACTACTCCGCCCACGGGACAGCTCGGCCAGGACAACTCGGCCAACGGCGAGACAGCTCGGCCCAGTAAAAACGAGACAGCTCGGCCCCGAGTTAATTGCGAGACAACTCGGCCTTTCACAACCCTTATTTGCTCTGTTGACCATATCAATCCATGATTTGTTTACAGATACACAGTTCGCTGCCATGTAACCTAAATCAGGATATTTTTTAGAGAATTTCCTCACAACATAGCCACCTACAGTATATACAAGGCCTGTTCTTCTATAATTGTACTAGGTGATTTTGATGAATTGTTACATGCTCCTACGCAACTATTTTCACCTTCATGCAACTCATCAGACAGCTCATCAGTCATATTATCATGATCACTCCATATTTCGCTACTCTATTTGCAAAGTAACTGATTTCTATAAAAATGGGAAATATGCTAATCACCATCGGCTGAAAATTAAAATGGTTGTGATTTTTCCTATTAATGGGCGTGTTTTAGTCTGATCGTCATTTTATATATATATATATATACACACACACAAGGTTAGATACAATCACGAATTTCAAGACTACAGGCTTTTTCACGGCTATATCACAAGGTTAGATACAATCACAAATTTCAAGGCTACAGGTTTTTTCACGGCTATATTAAAAAAATTGCCCCATAGCATAACATGGGGCCGAGCTGTCTCAAATAATAGGCCGAGCTGTCTCGCCGTCATGGCCGAGCTGTCTCAAATAATGGGCCGAGCTGTCTCGCCGTCGTGGCCGAGTTGTCCAAAAGTGAGCCGAGCTGTCCGAGCCGAGTTGTCCCATGGGCCGAGTCGTCCAGTCCCCATATTCACGATCATTCTAAATTGGGCTTTTGTGTATTTCCTCTTTAACAAGTAAGTGTTTATACTTATAAGAGTGTGCAAATTATAAATATGTTCTAATGTATAACTAAGAACCCCAAATATACGAAGCGTTTGTTGACGTTCTTAAAACAAAACAAAAGAACAACAGCTTGCGTACGCTTATACGATATCGGGAAAGTAATCCTTCTTTATTAAACCCTCTAAGTAGCATACTATCATTTATTATGTAAATGTTTGTTAAACTAATGGAACTGAAATTGTGTACTTCAACTTCCAAACCAATCTGATGATCTCTGAACTTTGAAATAATTGTAATACAGTAAACTTCCGTTAATCCGAAGGGCAGCGGACCGGCCCTCGTTCGGATTAGTGGATTTTTCGGATTATCGGACTTTACCCCTATGAACCTGTGTATAACGAAAACATTGAGACATTAGGCCACCCAAATGACACAATGGTGCACACACACATATCATATGTTCATGAAATCACTTCAAAAGTTAACCATTGTCATTGTAGCCTATTACCTACTTCAAAACATTCAGATTAATGGTCAAAGGAATCTGCTGATATAAGCGTCTTCTTCTTCTTCCGTCTACTAGCGAGTTTGTCTTGCTCTTGAAGATCAGATGTGGTTCGGGAAGTAATGCCTTAACAACGGCACTTCCCTGAGAGGTTCTTGTAATTTTCCTTTTGTGATTTTCCTTTCGTGACGTGCTGTGTTATATTATATTGTATTGAAAGCACCCTTGTCTTGTTGTCTTGAAAGCACCCTTGGGACGCTCCGATCACTGAACTATAAATAGTAGCGTATCGGAATGTCCAAAGGTGCGTTTTCAAGCTCAAGACTAATACGTCCAAAGGTGCATTTTCAAGCTCAAGACTGAATGCGCTTCCAGAAAATGCGGTGCAAGCCAGTAGCGCATCGGAGCGTCCCAAGGATGCATTCAAGAGCAAAACAAACTCTCTAGCAGACGATGTGGAAGAAGAAGAAGGTGTTTACGTTTATATCAGTAGCTTCCTTTGACCATTAATCTGAATGTTTTGAAGTAGGTAATAGGCTACAATGACAATGGTAAATTTTAAAGTGAATTCATGAACATATGATATGTGTGTGCTCCATTATGTGTCATTTGAGTGGCCTAATGCCTCAAAAAGGGGACTTTGGGACTTCTTGAAATTCGGACCATCGGGTGAATTCGGATTTGGCCTCAAATTGAAAAATCGGACTATTGGGAGATTCGAATCATCGGTCGTCGGATTAACGGACTTTTACTGTAGTTTCGAAATCTGACCTTGTTCATTATAACGGAATGAAGGTTCTTGGTACGATGTTGCCAATGTAGCTGCTACCGCTAAATCCAGCGAATCACTTACATCACTTCCATCTAGCGACATCAAGATGTGATGAATTCTAGTGATATTCAAGTTAGTTTCCCTATTTTAAGGAATTGGAGAGATGTTTCGATTGTTAAAGATTATTCTAGATGCTTCAATATATGTTTTCTAGTGACATACAGTAGGCCTAGAAGTGTTTAGTGTCTGGTGACCACTAGGAATCACGCTCAGCCAAAAAAGGACAAGGGGGAGATCGTGCTATATAGAAGGCCTGAATACCAGCAGCAGAAGCACCATGACACTGCGGGCAAACTCCTTCAGTAGATCAGCGCCTAAGCTCTTCAACTGTCTCCCCACCTACCTAAAGAATATGTCATCCTGTACGGTAGAGGTTTTCAAAAAACATCTAGATACCTTCCTACAGAAGATAGAAGACACACCTCCCACGCCATCCTACCATACGTGGCCACACTACAAGTTGGTTCACCGAGTACCACTTCATTGGAGGCAGCAGGGCCAGGGAGGAAGCAGCGGCAGTTCCTGTAGCTGAGGTCGTTGACCGAAATCTCCACAAGGTAATACAAGGTAACTATCTAGCGATTTGTCAATGCTATTCTAGCATACATTTGTGCTTTAGTTTATCTTGCATTTTTTGTCTAAATTTGCCCTATTTCTCCAGAAGACTTCCTACATGGTATAGTGTATTGTTCTAGTGATAATTAAATATTATATAGGGCTATTTTAAGTTAGCTGATGAATATGAAGCAGTAATATGCGGGACGATGAGAACACTGTATGTAAACATGTCTCGGATATCACCGACAATTTTTGGCATTTTCTGCCAAAAGCCCAATGGCTTATCAGTGGTGGTAACACAAAATGCAGCTTATGTAAACATGTCTCGGATATCACTGATAATTTTTGCCATTTTCTGCCAAAAGCCCAATGGCTTATCAGTGGTGGTAACACAAAATGCAGCTATTTTCTGCCAAAAGCCCAATGGCTTATCAGTGGTGGTAATACAAAATGCAGCTTAATTTGATGATTAGCGCTGATTCCTAAGGTGGAAATCGCAATCAGATTATCTCACGTCTTCTTATAAACGTGGTATATAACAAGTTTCACTTAATGTGAGGTATAAGGAAAAATAACAACAAAACAGACCATGCCTCTGAATTATAAACAATATTTGA
Source organism: Paralithodes platypus (assembly GCA_032716605.1). Lineage (NCBI taxonomy): Eukaryota > Metazoa > Arthropoda > Malacostraca > Decapoda > Lithodidae > Paralithodes > Paralithodes platypus. The sequence continues at coordinate 18,722,634 of CM064566.1, forward strand.
TGTTTAATTTTTGTTATGTAGTGGTATTCCCAAGCTGAATAAAATCGTGTAGTAGGCCTATATTACCAATATACGATGAAAGCGACACTATCGTATTGAAGGTGGTAAGTATGAGCATACTAAGTATGTGGAATATGCCGTGTTTGGTGCTGCATATAATGCATTAACCTCGGTAATCTTGGTGAATATAATCACTATGGGATGGTGACAAATGACTGCATGACCAATGGCGCCTATTGCAACAAAGAGGTATGATTATTTATATTATTACTAAGAAATGTCAATATTGAATCTGTGTCATGACGTACAGATTTCAACTTTAAGTACTACAACCCAGTTAAGATTATAAGAATATCATTATATAATGTGATAAAGACTATTATTATTGCCGTTTAATCTAACGTTTGGCAACAGATACGAGCGGCTGTCAAACCCTCAAAGTGACGTCATCTTCAGTCAGGCACCGGCCGTGAAGGGGAGAGGATGTCTGCAGTCGTGGTCTTCGCCGTCTTTCTTCTCATATGCACCATCCTCAAATTCCTCAATGTTACCAGCCCCCCTAGACCACCACGGCTATTGAGCAGTGACTCCAAATTCCTCGAACTCATCTTAAAGCACTGTCCACAGCTGAAAGAGACGTGAGTACACTGGAAAACAATCTAAAATGGGGTTGGGGTGTGTTGTTTCCTCTCCCATAGCGGCGGCTCCTACCATCAATATCACGCCCTCTCGCCGTATTTGAGCCGTAATTCCTCACTTTCACCCGTTGTTTGTTTCTTTCACTCGTTTCTCTGTCGTATACATGTTTGCAATATAGGTTTCAACGGGCAAACCGTATATTATGAATGGTAATACTGGAGAAGACTACCACCGCTGGATTTCGATATTTTGGTGGGATTTTTAGCTTCGCCCGACTCCGAGTGAGAAAAAAAAACCCCATAATAATAGCCTATTAAAGATATAAATTAATGGAGCTTAAATATAATCGATGCTTCTTTACGTAGCACTAGTTCATGTTAAATCCTATCGTAATGTGAGAATGACTAATTGCCATTATTGCCTAGGCTATTGTCTACCCTGTATTGCTTATATACCGGTATTTAGTTTAAATTATGTATGGCTCTTTTGCCGTCTACAGTGTTAGAATACCTTACACATGTGTTAAACTAAAATAAGATTAGCCTAAACACATTAATTTGGTAATTGTAGGCTCGCACCCTTATTTTTCATGTTTTTTCCTCCAAATTTTGAGAAATTAGTGTTTTCATGGTTTTTGTGTGTATTGGTCCTATTATAATATGAACCAGTATAATGTTTGAGTGGATAATTTTAAAATTCAGTTAACCAACTTAACCCCTTCAGTACCGGCGACGTCTTTTTAATGTAGGCCTAGGCCTATTCTGGTTACTATTACACAATTTTATTAAGTTTAAAAAGGACTTCGACCAATTAACAGGCTTCGAACTATCAACTTAACCATTTTTACTAATGCAGATCCTTCTTAATCTGCACAAAATCGTCTTAAAGCTAGAATAAACTTAAAAAGATGCCACCGGTACAGAAGGGTTCATTATAGGCCTAGCCTATTCTTAAAAACTCTTGAAATATAATTCAAAACTTTTAATATATCCAATAGTGCCGGTAATCGGTACAGTACAGTACTTTGTCGTTAGGATGTGTACAGTTAGAGATCTAATAGCCTATAGTTAGAATAGGGTGTACTATAGGATCTCTAGGATGTGTTGCTGGGCTCAGAATAACATTGATGTTTGAGTCACCACCATGATCATTTGGCTGAGTTTGTACAGACAATTTGACAAGCGGAATTGGAAAAAAACCCAGTAGGCCTATATCAGTGTTATTATTATTATTATTATTATTATTATTATTATTATTTGTAGTAGTAGTAGTAATAGTAGCGTAATAATAATAATAATAATAATAATAATAATAGTAATAGTAGTAGTACGGTATTGGCCCGGGCTTTGGAAATATAAAATTATTAAGTTAATATATTCTGTTATAATATTTATTACTGAGGTCAGGTGAATGCAGGGGATAAATGCCGATAGCAACGGCACCCCTTGTGTGAAGTTCATCGTGGCATGTTTTTTAGGGGCAAAATCGGCTCCTTCGATACATCAGAGTCATGACACATTAAGTTTTAACTACCGTACATAAATTTAAGAGGTGACTGCTTCTCTTATTTAAGCGGCCCATGAAGAAATTATGAGATCATCGTACTGAAGATAAATGCATAGCAATGTGAAATGTATTTATCAAGAAATTCATGAGTGATACTCACAAATATTGAGAAAATCAACAGCAGAAAATCAATTATATTATAAACATGATAAACAAAAAAGTGGAGGCAATAGCTTGATATCAAGGAGGCTTATAGTGTGAAAAAATATATGAACAACTATATGGAGATCAAGAAGAACAGTTTTATGACAAAACTCCGGCATCAATAACTGTAGGTGTTATCTAATACAGTAAAATGAAACGATAGAAAACGTGTTATTGATCAAGATATGAAGTGTGTAGTTTGCAATGAAGAGAGAAAATCTTGATCAGTTTGCTTCTGAAAATATTCCCAAGATACCAGGAATACAAGCATAATATTCGAAAGATCTTACACTAATAATAAAGTTATGAACTAGCTAAGCTGTTATTTGTAGATTACACTAATATAACTAAACCGAATTAATACGGGAGGGGGGTCAGCCATGTATAACTTATAAGAAACACAAATAATACAAAAATACAACTAAAGGATATGACTTCTATCAAGAACGGCGACTAATTAATATTAATCAACATTAAGTTGACCTCGCTTTAAACTTCACCTTAAATTTACTATGTGAAAGCTATGATATTTTATGACCTACTTGGTGTGTGGTAAAGACGTTCCAAATGTCCGTATGTGTTAGTTTATATTTTGGGCTGGAAATCCGAAAAACCCAAGCACTTAACTTTTATAGTGTCACGTCGAACTTTTGTTTATTTTATGGTAACCACGGTTTACGTGCTTGTGTGTCACTCAAGAAGGTTGGTGTGACATGTCCCTTGGGTGTGCGTGATGACAAGTTGAAGTGTTATAACTTGAGTTTGACGATCTGGGTTTACAGTTGTCTTGGAGAAAACCGAAACATTATAGCTCTACGGAACCTTAACTTACCGTACTCTAGCTTGTATTTGCTATTAATATATACCGTATATTATGTGTTAGTCAGACTGAAACGCAGTCATTTCGTGAAATGACTAAACATTGTTGTCATTCTGAGAAAAACTGGTTACTAACTGGTTGCTAACATTACTGGATTACTTAGGTAGGTAGGGCAACCCCCACAGTTACCTTCAAGCTCGTAAACAAAACATATTGAGGTGCGTCATTTTGTGAACAATTTGCTTCACCTATTAAATGATAGGTGGAGATCAATATAACCTCACCTACCCAACATTACATAACCTAACTCAATTAGCTTAGTAACTAGTTAGTAACCAGTAATTTCACAGAATGGTTGCGAAATTATTGCGTTTCACAGTCTGACTAACATATACACACAACCCTTATGTATATTTGTTATCTACCACCATCTTTCTATACCTCCATTTATCTATCTCGCTTAACGCTTTTAGTACCAAGGCGCTCTTCTCGAGTTTTGGCTATCATTAGACAATTTTTATTCAGTTAAGGAAGGACCTATCGAAGTCAAGGACTCAAGGGTTTGTCGAAATAATGTTTACTCTCAATACCTAAATGCCCTCTCTAAGCTGAATATTAGACCTGTGCGAGTTAGTGTTGGTTGAGATAGTTTTAATCTGATTGATTACTCTAGATCCTTTCTAATATGAATTAATTCGTTCAATGTTGACCAAAGCTTCATGTGAGCAATGGCACTGGCAGCATGTACAGTGGCGCTAATCAGTCATGTCTCAGCTGTCATTATGCTTGGCTCGCTCTGTGCTGTAGTTATGTCTGTCAGATGTTGAATAGGGTGGGTAAGTGTAGGCACATGTTTGTATATCTCACTTAAAAATAAATCATGTGTACATATTGCTGATACCAATTAATGATCAAAACATAACCTCGTATTGAAGGGATTAACTAAAAAAAAAAAAAAAATCCTGGTAGCCTATATACCGTAGGCTACTGTGTGTGTTATCAGAGGGAGGGAGTGGTTCTTTGGAGGATTCGGAATTTAATCCTAAATATTTATGTCGTCTTGGGTTTGTTTACATCCCGTCATTGATCCCATAGTGCTGTGAGGAACAATTCGACGACGTAGACAGACTAATCTCACACACAATAAAGCCACTCCAACAGTTTCCTCTCTCTCCAACACCCCTTCTCGCCTCTCAACACTTCGAAAAGTAGATACAAGGTGTCGTTGTAAAGGCTTATCCCTCAATACCTTCACCTTATCTGACCTGACATTACGTTATTTTATTCGCATTAAGAGGAACCTCTTGGGATCAAATGGGTTACAACTTTATTGACCAACAACAACAAGCCTTTTGAGACAAGACTTGTGCAGATCCTTTCTATCGCATTGGAAGGGTTAGTGTTGTATCCTTTCCAGTGCCCAAGAAAAATAAAAATAAAACACACACACACATATTGATATGCATTTTTGTTTTCGTTTAACTATAAAATGGCTTTATTAATGTATCGAGTCAAGGTGTGGTTCTTCAGTGGAATCGGTAGTTTATTTACTTGTTTTTGTTTACGGTCCATTATTGATCCCACAATACCCCTTCCCAAACCATTAGCTTTTACCCCTTCAACCTTTGCAATACCAACATCTTCCCCACTTTAGTTTATTATTGATACCCAAACCTTATTTTTTCAGCTTACGAAGAATATTGGGTAGTCAAAATTTGTCAACTATTTTATCCCTTTAATTACAAGACGTCCTTTCTTATTTGAATGACACTATACAAATTGCTAACACCTTCAATAGTAGTGTAATTTTTTATGTTTCCTCTGACTGAAATATATTAAGCGATTATGTTCTGCTTAGGAAAGACGTGCGGGTAAGAATTAGAGGGTTAGGTAAAAATATTTCCACTAAGTCTCTGACTCCCACAGGTCCTTCCTAAGCCACATCATATTAATAAATAGATAGTAAGCCGGTGTGAAATATAATTTTATACATATATTTGTGCAATATTATCACTACCATCCAACCATGGAATTGACCTTGACACAGGGAAGGTCCACAGAGTCGGTACGGTACGATGGAGACGATCACATTAACGCTAAATGGTTGTTGTTGCCCTCAACTTTCCCTTCATAATTGCTGAGGGGCACAGGGCCTTGGGTGGGGCTTTGGTTGTCTGGGCGTTTCTGCACCCTCCTCAGCTCCCCGCCTTGGAGTGGCTTTTGTCACCTGGGCTTTATTAGTGGTGAGCAGGGAGGGTTTTGTGGGGCCGCTCGGTTATGGCCTTGGCCTTGTTTGGGACCTTGGGGATGCTCGGCCAGACATCCTGGGGAACATCAACGCTAAATGGTTATATGCCTTGGTTGTGGCAGGTCGGATAGGTTAGATGAAAGGTCGATTTACACCACCGATTTTTCCCATAACTTTTGATTTGGCAGCTTCAGAAATATACTTCTATGTAAGACTTTGTTTGGAATTGGCTACATTTAGTCTACTGTAGTTGCCGATACCCGTTCAAATAGTTTACATGTTTTGCTAGAAAAAGTTTGCGGATCAAAAGTTGCAGGAAAAACACTTGTATATGGATATCCGCCTTTAGTTACCGTACCAGTGTGTGTGTGTGTGTGTGTGTGTGTGTGTGTGTGTGTGTGTGTGTGTGTGTGTGTGTGTGTGTGTGTGTGTGTGTTATTCACTCACTTGCTTGTTCGTCAAGGGGAATCCACGCAATGCGAACTAAGCTCATTATTATCGCGCCTCCTTAACTGGGAATGTATTGCGTGAAATGTATGTTAAGTGTTTTATGTATCGTTGGAATGGCTGTGGATGTGTGTGTTGTCTGTATTTTAGCCAATTGGCGACATCTGGAAACGAAGGCTTAGGGTTAATCTGTACGGTACCATTCTCACTACGGTACCAGTCTCACCCGAAGGCTTAGGTTGACCAGTAGCTTAGATTGACCAGTACGATACCCATCTCACCTTGTAACCGATCACCAACCCCACATGGGACGTCACAACTTCGTCCACTTATACCAGGTTCCTATTTATACTGCTAGGTGAACAGAGGCTACACCGTTAGGAGACTTGCCCAAATGTCTCTTCCCCGCCCGGGTCTCGAACCCGGGACCTTCTGGTTGTGAGCCAGACGCGCTATCAGTTACGCCACGGGGCGGGTGTGTGTGTGTGTGTGTGTGTGTGTGTGTGTGTGTGTGTGTGTGTGTGTGTGTGTGTGTGTGTGTGTGTGTGTGTGTGTGTGTGTGTGTGTGTGTGTGTGTGTGTGTGATGGTAGGTCGGTTAGTTATAAAGCAACTGTTTGTTTTTGGTTTGTAAATTCACACCAGTTCTAACTTTGTATACACTAAATGAGACACGCTTTCTGTTTGTATCTAACCCCTTCTTTCTCCTCATACGCCCTTATGAGAGAGAGAAGAAAGTATAATACTACCTTTTTTTCTTTCTGATTTAGTTTTGCTTTCTTTCCTTCTCTAATCCCCTGAGAGAGAGAGAGAGAGAGAGAGAGATTTATTGATAGGACAGAACATCCCCACACACCGTGTTTTATCAGATAATTATCATATTTGCTAACATGTGTCTCATTGGATTTCATCGTCATTTCTATCCTCATACATAATATGAGTCATGACAATTGCCAAGTAAATCGTTACCAACATCCATTAACCCTTTCAACACGATTACGTCTTTTTATACTTTATTCTGCCTAAAGTTAGACGATTTTATGCAGTTTAAGGAGGACCTATGTTATTCAGAGGGTATATTAAGATCGTATTTACCCCTTTGGATCCTAGAGGTAGATTCCAAGCTAAAGAAAAACGACTAATGTTAACCAGAAGATGATGAAAAGTAAGTCATCTTGTTGAGAGGGTTAACTGATTCGACATTAGTATTGATGAATACCGTTTAGTTTCCGTTGATGTTTATACCTTAAGGGGGTAGTGCCGTACTCGCTTTTTCTGGACCCTCTTCTCCCTCATGTTTAGCATATTAGTTTTGAGTTTTTAAGACGTTCGTTCCTTTAGTTTGGCAATTTTAAAACCTTTCGTCCCATTTTTCTGTCAAATACAGTATTTAGATCTTTCGTGCCATTTAGGTGTCGATTTTTTTCCTGGCGAGCGATAGCGACCTTGTAGTTTTATAAGGAACCGGCTACCGAAAATTGTACACATTTATCTTGATTTTTTATAGCTTGAAGGTCTAGCGAGGAAACTAAAAAATATATAACAATAAATACATAGGCCAAAAACCAAGCACTACCCCCTTAACTGCAAATGATTACCAGTACACTTTGAGAGGAGTGTGTGTAGGAGAGATTGGTCATAGTGGCTCAAAACAGGAACGCAGAGTAAACAAACAGTTACCGATATATTATGTTTATGTTGATATATACTGTATATATATATATATCGGTATTATACTGTATCCTAAGATTCGTCCACGTAGCATAATTAACCGTCTATAGGTAGCACCAACGAACTTGACAATAATCTTGACCCCTCAACTTCTTATAACTCGAAATGAATGATAGCAATTGGGCTAACGTTTCTGTCATTTGGGAAGATTCCACCAGGAAATATGTGTGGATATTTATTTACAGCCAATTTGCGCTAGGCCTTTTTGAGTTCCAGAGAGGTCAGGGATCAAGATTATTGTCGTTGGCGCTACCTATAGTAACTATTTGTTATATATAAATAAATAAAGATTAATATTTGTATGGCATATATGTAATAATTATTTGTAAGGCAATGATGATCTCTTGAGTTTGCCGGACCACGCAGCACATGTTAGGACGCAGTGATATTTGAATTTTATAGTTGTTAGATTTGTTTGACGCATCTCTCCCAACCTTTGTCTGCCACACTGACCCTGACATTAGAGTGCGTTTAGTGAAGTCAGAATAGGCTATGTAAGTTAAGGGGGGATGGGTTTATTTATTTGCTCATTTATGTACGGTATCTTTTTATGATTTGTGTTTATTTTCCTCCCTAGACCTCCATCAAGCTTAAAACAACATCCCCTAGACCTCCAAGATAAATGTGTAAATAACATCCCCTAGACCTCCAAGATAAATGTGTAAATAACATCCCCTAGACCTCCAAGATAAATGTGTAAATAACATCCCCTAGACCTCCAAGATAAATGTGTAAATTTTTCGATAGAAAAATGTCCCGGCTGAAGGCCGGTTTCTCTTAAATTACGAGCTCGCTATCACTCGTCAGAAAAGAATCGACACCTAAATGACACGAAAGGTCTTCAAATTGACAAAGAAATGGGGCGTAAGGTCTTAAAACCGCCAAACTACTAACATCTCAAAACTAATATGCTAAACATGAGGGAGAAAGGGGATCTGAAAAAACAGCCCTCTCCCCTTAAGAAAGTTCTCGTGACTTATCCTGTACTAAGGGGTTTTATCTAGTGTTGCCGTGTGTCTCTCTCTCTCTCTCTCTCTCTGTGGAAGTAAAAGTAAAAAGTCTTGTTTTCCTGATCTGCGTTTTCTATGTACAGTATTATCTGACAAGCACATCCCGGTGTTCTCAAATCTTCAATAACCATCAATGATCATGACACCCCCCGCCCACACCTTTCTCTCTCTCTTACACACACTCTCTCTCTCTCTTATCTATCTATCTATCTATCTATCTCTATCTATATCAAGGACTCTCAGGTTACCGTGCGCGTCGAAGGTCAGTTACAATCATCTTTTAGGGTACGAGATACAAATGTTGGTTATGTCACCCAAGAATGTCACCTGGATAACTGAAACAAACGACAATTACCCGCTATTTATATATAATTATTATATATATTTTTTTCAGAATAACACAAAGGTATCTTGGTGGTAATAAACCCATCTTATATAAGGATAGATCATAGAAAGGTAAATACTAATCAATATACCCATTTAAAGGTATATTGGTGGTAATAAACCCATCTTATACAAGGATAGAAAGGTAAATTATCATCAATATACCCATTTAAACTTTTTTAAAGGTATATTGGTGGTAATAACCCCATCTTATACAAGGATAGAAAGGTAAATCATCATCAATATACCCATTTAAAGGTATATTGGTGGTAATAAACCCATCTTATACAAGGATAGAAAGGTAAATCATCATCAATATACCCATTTAAAGGTATATTGGTGGTAATAAACCCATCTTATACAAGGATAGAAAGGTAAATCATCAATATACCCATTTAAAGGTATATTGGTGCTAATAAATCCATCTTATATAAGGATAGAATGTTTAATCATCATCAATATACCCATTTAAAGGTATATTGGTGGTAATAAACCCATCTTATACAAGGATAGAAAGGTAAATCATCATCAATATACCCATTTAAAGGTATATTGGTGGTAATAAACCCATCTTATACAAGGATAGAAAGGTAAATCATCATCAATATACCCATTTAAAGGTATATTGGTGGTAATAAACCCATCTTATACAAGGATAGAAAGGTAAATCATCAATATACCCATTTAAAGGTATATTGGTGGTAATAAACCCATCTTATACAAGGATAGAAAGGTAAATCATCAATATACCCATTTAAGGTATATTGGTGCTAATAAACCCATCTTATATAAGGATAGAAAGTTTAATCATCATCAATATACCCATTTAAAGGTATATTGGTGGTAATAAACCCATCTTATACAAGGATAGAAAGGTAAATCATCATCAATATACCCATTTAAAGGTATATTGGTGGTAATAAACCCATCTTATACAAGGATAGAAAGGTAAATCATCATCAATATACCCATTTAAAGGTACATAGGTGATAATAAACCCATCTTATATAAAGATAGAAAGGTAAATAATTGATATACCCATTTAAAGGTACCGGTATATTGGTGGTGTTATGTAATCCAGACTTAAAATTGATTATGTAAACCAGATTAGTATAGGCCTACTAATTTAGTTTCCCTCTTGATGTGTTTGTTTCTCGCAAGTTCTAGACTTGTCGGGCTTCAGTGTGTCTCTCCCGGCATTGCGTCATTTCATTCACGTGTGTATTAGAATATTCCAGATTCACTGGTGACATATACAGTATATACCCCCTGACCCTGAGTCCTGCCTCTTGTACACATTTTTGGGCAGGTGTTTTTTAAGCTTGATGGAGGTCTAGGGAGGAAACTAAAAAAAAAAAAATAGTAAAAATATACATACATGAGCCAATAAATACGCCCATTCCCCCTTAAGGGTGCCTACTGTACAGTCGCGCTAATAAGTGATGTCTAGGCACCAAGTATGTGTTGATCAATAATTGGTATCAGTAATATATAAGCTTCATATCGAGTGAAATATACAAACATGTTCGTACACTTACCCACCCTATTCAACATCTGACAGACATTAATACAGCCCAGAGCGAGTCAAACGTAATGACAGGTGAGACATGACTAATTAGCGCGACCGTACACACAGTCTTGATAACGTAATGAATAAGTGCGCGGAATTTCAGTGTGAGTATTTTATGTTCGAGTCTTTGGAGTGCCACATGTATTTGTTGATTTAATTAATTGAGTTTTAGAAGTGAAGTTGGTGGGTGATTTTTTTTTTTTTTTTTTTAGGAGGAATCTGCCTTTGGCCGGGACATTTTTCTACCGAAAAATGTACAAATCTATCTTGAAGGGGGGTCTAGTTTTGTTTTTATAAGCTTGAAGGAGGTCTAGGGAGGAAACTAAAAAAATAATATATGAATACATTAAATTAATAGACCTAACAAACAGCCACTGTCCCCCTAACCCTTTCTGACCTTATATTACTCATCCACCGGAAACTGCTGCTGGTCACGTGTATATTTAGCTACCCTGGTAATGGGGTTTATGGGATAGATTATAAACATTTTTGGCCCGCGTGTAGTTTGCCAGGTCAAGCCGGCGATTAGGGGGAGACTGGCCGTTTGTTTGGTCTATCAATGCATTTATTCATATATTTTTTTTAGTTTCCTCCCTAGACCTCCATCAAGCTTAGAAAAACACCCCCTAGACCCCCCTTCAAGATAAATTTGTACATTTTTTGGTAGAAAAATACCCCGGCCGAAGGCCAATTCCTCTTAAAATTGCAGGCTCGCTATCGCTCGCCAGGAAATAATCGACACCTAAATGGCACGAAAGGTCTCAAAATGGGGCGAAAGGTGTTAAAATGGCCAAACTAATACCGAACGTCTTACAGCATAATCTCAAAACTAGTGGGGCTAAACATTAGGGAGAAGGGGGTCCAGAAAAACGGTCTGCTTCCCCTTAAGGTGGTAGTACTTCACCCATATGTTAGATACAGTAACAATGCAGGTATTCGTATGGTAATCAATAAAGTGCTCCTCCTCACATGGTCTCTCTCTCTCTCTCTCTCTCTCTCTCTCTCTCTCTCTCTCTCTCTCTCTCTCTCTCTCTCTCTCTCTCTCTCTCTCTCTCTCTCTCTCTCTCTCTCTCTCTCTCTCTCTCTCTCTCTCTCTCTCTCTCTCTCTCTCTCTCTCTCTCTCTCTCTCTCTCTCTCTCTCTCTCTCTCTCCTTTGTTATCATTTTCTTCCACTGTTCCTTACTCTCGGGTTAGCTATCTCTACTAGAATTAAGTCCTGACCACCTCGCTGGGATCGTAAGGTCTGTGTGGTCAGTGTATCTATGTAAATGTATGTATTGAGTTATTCGTATGGGTGTCTACTTATTATGGGTGCCTACTGTACAGCGTGCTCCAATTTTGTTTAAAGACTTGAAGGAATATGAGGAGGAATAGAAGAACATTAACACAGAATAGCATTATTATGGCCATTTCATCACTTTCAAAGACATAATGTAAACAATAAACCATAATATTATCTTTGCCTATACAATTTTTTTTTTTTATTAATTTCACCACAACACCAAACACCACCAATACAATTAATGAAAGTATACAGTATATGTGATCCACCAGGATTCGAACCCGGGTTATCACACACAGATTTTTAGACACCTTAACCATTACACCACCAAGACGGTTAAGGGAATTGACCTGTTTTTTTCTCTCCTTTTCTCTTTCTCTGGCTTGTATCCATTTGGCCCCATTCAGCATACTGTTTTAAGACTTTTATCCCCATTCAGGTGTAACTTTTTTACTGGAGAGCGGTAGCGAGCCAGCAAATTGTTTAAATGTTTTTAACAGCACGCTAAATTTGTAAATTTTTCAATAGAAAAATTTCTCCGGCGAAGCCGGATTTCTTCATATAATGCTAGCTCGCTATCGCTCGCCAGGAAGAAATCGACACCTAGATGGGGATAAACGTCTTAAAATAGTTGGCTGAATGGGGCCGAATAAATAAGAGCAAGAGAAATAGAGAAAAGGAGAGAAATAAAAAAGCAGGTCACCCCCCTTAATAGAGACTAAAATAATGGACTGGCCTTTCGTTTGACACCCTGACACACTCGCCATGCCATACACTATAGCCTAGTCTATTTTTTTCCAGCTGAGGGTAAATTGCCATGTTATTATCTTGATTACTCAGCTATTATGTAGATTTTGTAGTGATTTTGTTTGTTAATTACGAAAACTTGCCATTAATACGACACACATACAGTATAGAGTAGATTCATCTTTTTCCATTAATTATCGAGAAATCAGCTGATAAGGGATTCAATATACCATCAGCTGGACAAAAATTGACTCTAGACTGACCTTATCCCCAGCCACCGGAAACTGCTGCTGGTCACGTGTATATTTAGCTACCCTGGTAATGGGGTTTATGGGATAGATTATAACCTTTTTTGGCCCGCGTGTAGTTTGCCAGGTCAAGCCGGCGATTAAGGGGTAGTACTCGCTTTTTATGGACCCCCTTCCCTTCTTCTTTAATGTTTAGCCCCCGGCCAAAGGCCGATTCCTCTTAAAATTACAGGCTTGCTATCGCTCGCCAGGAAAATATCGACACCTAAATGGCACGAAGGGTCCTAATATTGACAAAGCAATGGGGTGAAAGGTCATAAAATCCCCAAACTAATGGAACCAACGTCTTAAAATCTCAAAACTAGTGGGGCTAAACATTAGGGAAAAGGGGGTTCCAGAAAAACGGTCTGTCTCTCCTTAAGCTTCATGATACCCGCATTCACATCTTACTTCATACATTTGTTTTTTTAACCCTTAATTAGCGGCGCGCAACATAAGTCGAGTTAAAAAAAGCTGGACTATGTGGCGGCGCTCGACATAACTCGAGTGGCAATTTCAGCACGTAATGTGGCTGAGAGAGAGAGACAAGTGGTGGCAGGAGACTAGCGAGCGTATGACTGCTCCAGACCACCGCGGCGAACCTACTGACACAAATCTCAGCTCCCTCCTCCCTCTCTCACTCGCTACATACTCAATTATGTACTGAAAGTACCGAATTACCTGCTTTTTGCACTCGCGTTGCACGGTTATTGCAAGAAAACTATCCATCATACAAGGATCGTTATGGTGTCATTCGAAAGCTCTGTTTATGCCCTTTCAGGGATAGGTACTTGTTTTACGTTCTGGGTCTTATTTAGGCATGAAAATGATCACGTAAACAGCCCTATTTTGGCTAAAAACACCCCGCTGTGCGGTACACATAAATAAACCGCATAGGCCGCTCGTAAGGTGTTAATGTCTGTCTGTTTTGAATGGTGTGATGGTTAGAGCGTGTAAGTTCTGTATGTGATGTCCTGCGTTCGAATCACATGCTTTCATTAACCCGTTCAGTACCAGGGAAGTCCTTTTCATCCTATTCTGGCCACTATTAGACGATTTTCTACAGCTTACGAAGGACATCTAGCACTAATAAGGCTTCTAACTATCTCAATCAACCCTTTTAACTACCACAGATCCTTCTTAAACTGCACAAATTCGTTTAAATATAGCTATAATAAAATATAAAAGACTGCCGGTACAGTAGTGGTTAATTTGATTTGGGTGTTATTGGTGATAAGAACGATGTTAAGGGGGGTGACCTGCTTTGGTTCTGTCCCTTTCTATCTTTCTTTGGCTTGTATCCATTTGACCCCATTCAGCCTACTGTTTTAAGATGTGTATCCCCATCCAGGTGTCAATTTTTTACTGGTGAGCGGTAGCGAGCCAGCATATTTTTTATTTTTGTTTGACAGCAGGCTAAATTTGTACATTTTTTGATAGACAAATTTCTCCGGCGAAGCCGGATTTTTTCATATAATGCTGGCTCGCTATCGCTCGCCAGGAGGAAATCGACACTTACAGTAGATGGGGATAAACGTCTTAAATAGTTGGCTGAATGGGGCCGAATGGATACAAGCCAGAGAAAGAAAAGGACAGACAAAACAAATCATGTCACCCCCCTTAACCCCCTCCTGCACCAGCGACGTTTTTTATAGTTTATTATAGCTATATTTAAACGATTGTGTGCAGCTTAGGAAGAATCTGTGGTAGTCAAAAGGGTTGATTGATATAGGCTGTAGCCTTTTAATTGGCATACGTCCTTCCTAAGGTGAATATAGTCGTCTAATAGTTTGCAGACTATAAGTAAAAGGACGTCACCGGTACTGTACGGGTTAAAGATATAATCAGTTGGGTCCTGTATACATTTGTTTTTCTTCTTTACAAGTCAGTTACCTCCTATATTCGACCCACTGGCGAGCCTAGGACATGTGATCCCTATCCTCTTGTAGCTCAAGGAGGGAGGGCTGGAGTAAACGGGCTCCAAATGTCCACACCTATTGACTACCGTATATGACCTTCCCAAATCGTTCAAGGATGAGGGGAGGCATATTTGTTTACTTATTTATCTTTGTATTATATTTTTAGATTCCTCCCTAGACCTCCATCAAACTTTAAAAAAAATAAAAAAAATAAAAAAAAATAAAACACCCCCATTCAAGATACAGGTAATTTTGTACATTTTTCGATGAAAAAATTTACCGGCCGGAGGCCGGTTACTACTGTTATACAGGCTCGCTATCGCTCGCCAGGATTAAGATCGACACCTAAATTTCACGAAAGGTCTTAATGTTTTCATAAATGGGACGAAAGGTCTTAAAATCGCCTAACTAATGCGGCGAACGTCTTAAAATCTCATAACTAATGGAGTTAAACATAAGGGAGGAGGGGATCCAGAACAAATAGCAACCAACTCCCCTTAACTATCAGATCAGTTTGTCATGTCCTTTTTTGAGTTATGAGAAGTTGGGGATCGGGTTTCTAGACTATTTAGTGTACCGGTAATTAGTAAAAACATTATACGATCGACTTCCTGTAGTGTATGTAATAGTTTGCGGTCTTCAGTAACATGTCAACAATTATTAGACGTCGACATCCTTATTTTTCATTGATTTTGTATTGATTCTGTATTTAATATTATTATTACGGTTATTATTATTATTAGTAGTAGTAGTAGTATTGATTTTATGGTTTTGTTATTTATTATTATTATTATGTTTATTATTATTATTGTATTATTAGTTTTTAAATTGGTACGGTAATCTATTTCCTGAAGTGGTTATGTTATGCCTCCCAAATGTGTGTTTGTAGAGGGGTGGGTAGGTGCGGAAGTGAGCAATACACGTGATGCTTATGTAAGCTTGGCATGACTCACTTACTAACCGCTGAATGTTTATTAGAAAAGTGTAAATATACTTTTTGGAGGAACTGTACAATTGGCCACATTAATTTGTATCTATTCTCTGATTTTATGTTTGGAAGGATGCAAAGTTTGATTGACTTTAAATCATAATTGGCTATGCAATTGTCAATTTGTAATAATATTTAACTATTGCATAAGAAGACACTATTTGCTGTTTATTTTGAGAGAAACAATTAGTTCGAGTACCGGTAAATGTTAAGGCGGGATGGGCGTATTTATTTCCTCATTTATATATATTTTTATATTGTTTTTAGTATAGACCTTCATCAAGCTATAAAAAACACCCTCCTTCAAGATAAATACGTAAATTTGTCGATAGAAAAATTTCCCGGCCAAAGGCCGATTCCTCTTAAATTTCAGGCTCGCTGTCGCTCTCCAGGAATATATGGACACCTAAATTATACGAAAAGTCGTAATATTGACACAGAAATGGGGCGGAAGGTCATACAATCGCCAAACTAATGGGCCGAACGTCATAAAATCTGAAAACTAACGGGACTAAACATGAGGAAGAAAATGGGGACCAGAAAAACGATCCGTTTCCCCCTAAGTTTCCCCCTCATTAACCCCTTCAGTACCGGTGACCTTTTTGTCATCATATTCTGGACACTATTAGACGATTTTATTCAGCTTAGGATGGACGCCTATCAATTACAAGGCTACAAACTATCTCAATTGATCCTTTTAGCAACCATTTATGATTTACCCTTCCTAAACTGCACAAATTCGTGAGAGGGATCTGCCTTGTGTGGGCCAATCGGCTTTCTGCAGACTAATTTTCTTATGTTCTAGAATAATATTAGCTTTACGTCGCCGGTACAGAAGAGGTTAACCCTTTTCATCATATTCTGGCAACTATTAGACGACTATATTCAACTTAGGAAGGACCTCTAGCAATTATAATGCTTCAAAGTAGCTCAACTACCCCTTTTAACTACCACATATCCTTTCTAAGCTGCATAATATCGTCTAAATGTAGCTAGAATAAAATATAATACACGTCGTTGGTTAAGGGGGGGGTCACCTGTTTTTTTGTTATCTTTCTCCTTTTCTCTCTTTCCCTGGCTTATATCCATTCGGCCAACTGTTTTAAGACGTTTATCCCCATCCAGGTGTCGATTTCTTCGTGGCGAGCGATAGCGAGCCAACATTGTATGGAGAAATCCGACTTCGCCAGAGAAATTTTTCTATCGAAAAATTTACACATTTAGCTTGTGTCAAATCAAAAATATATATATGCTGTCTCGCCACCGCTCGCCAGGAAAATATTGACACCTGGATGGGAGTAAACGTCTTAAAACAGTAGGCTGAATGGGGCCGAATGGATACAAGCCAAAGAGAGAGGAAGAGCAAGATAAAAACAAAAGAGAGGTGGGGTTGGTTAATGGTACTGTCTCGTGGGCGTTTGGTACGGGTTCAAAATGGGTGGGTAGTCGCCATGTTTGATCTTTGACAGTCGGGGTCAATAATTCTCATACGTATATTTTCTAAGCTATCTCGGGGTTAATTGAAGCTCCTCATTAAGGGAGCCGCGAGCCAACATCTTGTTTTTAAATGTTTTTGATAGCAAGCTAAATTTGTAAATTTTTCGATAGAAAAATGTCTCCGGCGAAGCCGGATTTCTCTATACAATGCTGGCTCGCTATCGCTCGCCAGATTTTTTTTTACACCAGGATGGGGATAAACGTCTTAAAACAGTAGGCTGAATGGGGCCGGATGGATACAAGCCAGAGAAAGAGAGAAAATGAGACAAAAAAAGCAGGTGACCCCCCTTAAGAGGGGAGGGTTTATTTATTGGTCGATTTATGTATTATATTATTTTTCTAGTATCCTCCCTAGACCTCTATCAAACTTTAAAAAAACATGCCCAAGATCCCCCTTCTAAATACATTTTTACATTTTTCGGTAGACAAATTTCCCGGCCGAAGGCCGTTTCCTTCTCTCTCTCTCTCTCTCTCTGTCTCTGTCTCTGTCTATATATATATATATATATATATATATATATATATATATATATATATATATATATATATATATATATATATATACCGGTATATATATATCACGTCTTGCATCTCACACAAAGCACACGCTGGCTAAATAGGTAAACACAACTACATAATATTAGTACTGTACATGGTATTCTATTCTATATTTATCTAGGAAATACACTGGCCTTGACCTTGACCTTTATCAAATTTATCTGAACATTGAAGCAGATAGTCACGATATATCTAGAAAATTGCACGGTTAATTTCTTCTTTTTTAGTAGAATAAATCATAAACTGATAAGTAAACATTTGTAATGTTTCGTTTATGAAATATGATAAGTTTTATGTTCAGTAGAATCAGTACCGGTATAGCCTAGCTCTAACGTTACTATATACAAATATAATCGGGTAAATACAAATTTTTAGTAGCACAAGTAACCTTCAAGTCTTCAATACCGGTGTGTATAAAGAAAGTTTGTAGCCTACTGATATCAGATAGCCTACTTGGACAGAAGGGACTGGAGTATTTATTCAGCTTATGAAGGACGGCTACCATATGTAAGGCAGCTACTAAGGCTACATACTATCTTGATAAATCCTTTTAGCTACCATATACCTTCCTAAGCATCATAAAATTCAGTCCTGACGCTATTCTCGACTTTCAGTTTGGTTGTATAGCCTCTGAAGTCCTATTTTAACTAACTGATATTGACAATACCCGGTACATAAATTATTTGTAGCCTATACTAAAGCTGAAGTCTCACGAGCAAATTTAGGGTGGATTTTATTTGCTATCAGTTAAATAATAATGTTTAAGTGTTTACATTATTTGTTTATTTTAATATGCCTATTAACCCATTCAGTACCCTTGACATTATTTTAATATGCCTATTAACCCATTCAGTACCCTTGACATTATTTTAATATGCCTATTAACCCATTCAGTACCCTTGACATTATTTTAATATGCCTATTAACCCATTCAGTACCCTTGACATTATTTTAATATGCCTATTAACCCATTCAGTACCCTTGACATTATTTTAATATGCCTATTAACCCATTCAGTACCCTTGACATTATTTTAATATGCCTATTAACCCATTCAGTACCCTTGACATTATTTTAATATGCCTATTAACCCATTCAGTACCCTTGACATTATTTTAATATGCCTATTAACCCATTCAGTACCCTTGACATTATTTTAATATGCCTATTAACCCATTCAGTACCCTTGACATTATTTTAATATGCCTATTAACCCATTCAGTACCCTTGACATTATTTTAATATGCCTATTAACCCATTCAGTACCCTTCACATTATTTTAATATGCCTATTAACCCATTCAGTACCCTTGACATTATTTTAATATGCCTATTAACCCATTCAGTACCCTTGACATTATTTTAATATGCCTATTAACCCATTCAGTACCCTTGACATTATGTTAATATGCCTATTAACCCATTCAGTACCCTTTGACATTATTTTAATATGCCTATTAACCCATTCAGTACCCTTGACATTATTTTCAATATCTTCTGGCAACCAATAAACGATTTTCTTCTGTTTAGGAAAGACGTTATCAATTAAAAGGCTACAGACTCTCAATTAATCCTTTTAGCTACCACATATCCTTCCTAAGCATCATAAAATATACCGAGAAATGTATAAATTTATCTCGATGGGGGTCTTGGGAATATTATTTAAGTTTGACAGAAGTTTTGGGAGGAAACTAAAGAAAATAATAACTAAATAATTATATTAACGAATAAATACAATCTCTCCTTAAAGTTGCTTCATGCTAGAGGTGCAGATAATCAACATCATAAACTTGGGCATATTTGAAAAGGAAGAGATGCGTCAGTGTTTAATAATTTAGCTCATTAGTATCCCTTGAGTAATAATTTGTAAACTGGCATGGGTTGATGGGGGATAGGTCCGCTAGGGGGTAATTTGTGTATGGCCACCCTCATTAAGGGGAGTAAAACGTCTGGCTATAAATAAATAGATAGATAAAATTAATCCATTTAGATGCCTCCTGGAGTCATTATAGAATATGAGATTGATTATAACATCGCTCTTTAAGGGGAATTATATACCGGTATATATATATATATATATATATATATATATATATATATATATATATATATATATATATATATATATATAATGTGTGTGTAATTTAGGACGAATGACAAAACTAAATTTTTTGCCATTTTTTACTTCCAAAGACATTAAAAGAACTGTAAAGCACAACTTTAACATTATATAATGAATAATGCTTCACAAAATGTAGCCTACTTCCTAACCTGCTAGACCAGTATTGCTCTCCAACATTGCCCGGGAAACTGTTCGTGCTTTCTTTTATACTCCCTTCTCCCTCATGTTTTACCCCAGTAGGTTTGAAAATTTAAGACTTCCCTTCCTTCAGTTTGGCGATTGCAAGACTTTTCACCTCATTTCTTTTGTCAATATTAGGACCTTTCGTGCCATTTAGGAGTCTATATTTTCCTGGCGATCGATAGCGAGCCTGTAGGCCGGGACATTTTTTCTACCACAAAATGTACACATTTATCTCGAAAGGGGGTTTTACGTTTTTTTTCTTTCTAAGTTTGATAAGGTCTACCAAGGAAACTAAAAACTGAATAAATAAGTAGACCAAAAAGCCATACCATCCCCCTTTAAGCCCTAGTCTGTATAGGCGGTGTCACACGATCGATTTTTCTTTCAATTTTTATGGGGAATTGTGATCTGGTGGCTTCTGCATTTAAATTTCCTAATATTTCAGTCTACTATAGTCTATTCGCTGTAAGTAGGCGAGAAACCATTACCTCTAACCTCTGTAACTAAAAAAACGACTAGAGTAATCGAGCTAATATTTCTACCATTTGGGAAGAGTCGGTCAAGGAATAGGTGTGGAAATTTACAGCCAATTTGCTCTAGCCCTTTTTTAGTTACAAACGATAAAGGTCATGATTTCTCGACTACTTACAGCGAATAGACTATAGTAACATCTACCTTCAGTTTAGTTACCGTTAATGCTTCGAAATTGCCCTTGTATAATAAGAGAACAAACTTGCTCGTACAAAATTGCCCTTGTATAATAAGAGAACAAACTTGCTCGTACAAAATTGCCCTTGTATAATAAGAGAACAAACTTGCTCGTACAAAATTGCCCAATAAAGTGCTCGTGTGTCATAGCCTTTAAGGGGGTATTACTCGCTTTTTCCGGACCCCCTTCTCCCTCATGTTTAGCATATTAGTTTTGAGGTTTTAAGACGTTAGTTTGCCGATTTTTGAGATATTTCGCCTAATTTTGTTAATATTAATATTAAGACTTCGTGCCCTGTAGGTGTCGATTTTTTCCTGGCGAGCGAAAGCGAGCCTCTGATTTGAGAAGAAACCGGCCTTCGGCCGAGACATTTTTCTGCCGAAAAATTTACAAATGTATCATGAAAGGGGGTCTAGGGGGTGTTTTTCTAAGCTTGGAGGTCTAGCGAGGAAACTGAAAAATAATTTAATAGATAAATATATCGACCAAAAACCAAGTACTACCCCCTTAAGTTAATCTACACCTCTCTGACATGTTTATACAGCGTTGTTGAAAGTGCACATTAATCATAACTTAGAATTGCCGATGTATCATAACTTGGAGGCTCTGATCTGTGTAGCGAAATGTCGTTTGTATGGATTATTTATGGTCGACATACATGTTTTATACACAGACACACATTTAAATTAAAGTTAGACAATTGTATCTCATGAAGCTGGACAATACGAGCCTAAAAACTCAACTCCTATATACCGGTACTACAATTAGATACCCGGTAAATACTATTAGGTAGCTTACACACACAGACACACATATTCAAATAATAATAATTGTCGATTTATTGTTCATTGCAGCCCTGAGGCTGAAAATCTACAGAGTTTTTCTTAAACCTATACTTATTCTACCTTAACTACGAGGTCTCATGTGACCTTTGGCGACCGTGAGGTGCCTAGCTTCCCACCAAGTACTGTAGATACGCAGATGCACTTTGTATTGGTGAGATGTGTAGGCTAACACATGCTGATAGCAGCTTGGGTAGGGAGGAACCACGATACAATTCTCTCCGTCGCTATGGCCAAAATAACCTTTAGGATTCTGGTGGATACGAACCCCGGCCCCTTGCGGTCAGCACGATACACAGTGCCTTAACCGACTGGACCACTGTGTGTGTGTGTGTGTGTGTGTGTGTGTGTGTGTGTGTGTGTGTGTGTGTGTGTGTGTGTGTGTGTGTGTGTGTGTGTGTGTGTGTGTGTGTGTGTGTGTGTGTGTGTGTTGTGGTGTGTGTGTGTGTGTTGTGTGTATGAGTGTGTATGTGGTGTGTGTGTGTGTATGTTTGTGTGTGTGTGTGTGTGTGTGTGTGTGTGTGTGTGTGTGTGTGTGTGTGTGTGTGTGTGTGTGGTGTGTGTGTGTGTGTGTGTGTGGGTGTGTGTGTGTGTGTGTGTGTGTGTTGCCTGTGTTCAATGTGTTGTGGTGTGTGTGTGTGTGTGTGTGTGTGTGTGTGTGTGTGTGTGTGTGTGTGTGTGTGTGTGTGCGTGTGCTGTGTGCTGTGTGGTGTGTGTGTGTGTGTGTGTGTGTGTGTGTGTGTGTGTGTGTGTGTGTGTGTGGTGTGTGTTGTGTGTTTTGTGTGTGTGTGTGTGTTGTGGGTGTGTGTGTGTGGGTGTGTGTGTGTGTGTGTGTGTTGTGTGTGTGTGTGTGTGTGTGTGTGTGTGTGTGTGTGTGTGTGTGTGTGTGTGTGTGTGTGTGTGTGTGTGTGTGTGTGTGTGTGTGTGTGTGTGTGTGTGTGTGTGTGTGTGTGTGTGAAGCTAATTGGTACCGAGTTCTCTTTTGTTACCGTAATCAACTCGGTTTCTTAGCCTTTATTTCATCCAATATGATTTTTGTTACTCGACCTACGGAGAGTTTTTCTCTATTTAATTCTCAAATATTTATATTCAGATTAACAAAGACGTATCGTAAACAGAGTGTTCAAAACCTTATAGTGCATGTATATAAACACTGATACCGGTATATTCTTCGTACATTTCAAAACAAAGCTGAAGCTGATCTTGTTTCCGTTCCCTACTTATAAAAATATCTTTGTAATCAGGTCAGGTGAAAGCCGCAGCGGTCGAGTGGAGAGCATGCTCACGTGTGAATCTGCTTGACCTGGGTTCGAACCCAGCCACGGCGGACATTTAGTGGGTGTGGTAGTACGTCCTAGCGTGTTTCACATGCTCGCACCCAGTCGAGGGACACCTCGACGACGTATACAGACTAATAACACACATAACAAAGCCACTACAACAGCTTCCCCTCTCTCCAACACCCCTTCTCTCCTCTCTACACTCTTCAGAAAATAAAAAAAGTAGAAAGAAGCTACGAGATGCCGTTGTAATACCTTCAAGTGAAGGTATTGAGGGATAAGCCTTTACAACGGCACCTCTTAGCTACTTTCTACGTTTCCTATTTTTTGAAGAGTGTAGAGAGGGGAGAAGGGGTGTTGGAGAGAGAGGAAGCTGTTGGAGTGGATTCATAGGGTTAAGTCTTTCAGTAGTATGGCGGCCTCTTTACTACATTTCTAGCTAACATTAGGCGATTTTACTCAGCATTGAAAGGCACTAGGTATGGCAGTAATTAAATCTCACCGGTAATGTTCTCGACACCAACAGATCCTTTCCAAGTTGAATAACATCGTTTAATAATGACCACACTAAAAATACAGGCATGCGTCGTTGTATGCTGAAGGGTTACACATACGACAACAGATCCTTTCCAAGCTGAATAAAATCGTTTAATAGTGACCATAATCATATGAAAACATGTCATCTTATACAGAAAGAGGCTACATATACGACAATAGATCCTTTCCAAGTTGAATAACATCGTGTAATAGTGACCATAATCAAATGAAAACATGTCATCTTATACAGAAAGAGGCTACATATACGACAATAGATCCTTTCCAAGTTGAATAACATCGTGTAATAGTGACCATAATCAAATGAAAGCATGCGTTATCTTATAGGCTACTGAAGTGTTATACATACAACAGATCCTTTCCAATTTAAATAACATCGTGTAATAGTGAGCATAATCAAATGAAAGCATGTGTCATATTATACTGAAGGGTTACACATACGACAACAGATCCTTTCCAAGTTGAAAATAATTGTCTAATAGTGATCATAAGTGCATACTCAAATGAAAGCATGTCATTTTATACTGAAAGGGATTACACATGAATTACTCGGACTAAACCGTAATCTTTGTTAACTTTATTGTCTCCTTTATCTTTTTGTGTTTGTTATTGTTATCTAATGTAATCTCTTATCATCCCTGTAGAAGGTTAAAAGGTAACTGCTGGGTTACGTTGGTATTGGGTGTGGAGTGTTTGATAGATTAGGAGGCTTTATCGTCGTAATGTCTGCGGTAAGTGGTGGAGACTGGAGGGAGAGAGAAGGCTGTATCATTACTGTATGTCATCGGTACTCAGTGGAGGCATTATAGAGAGAGAGAGAGAGAGAGCAAGCAAGCAGATTAGGTTGTATCATTATGTCATCGGTAATCAGTGGAGAATTATGGAGAGAGAGCAAGCAAGCAAGCAAGCAAGCTATAGAAAACGTTGAGTCAGTGCTGTACAGTACATTGGCGCTAATCATTCATGTCTCAGCTGTCATGACGTTTGGCTCGCTCTGTGCTGTATTAATGTATCTCAGATGTTGAATAGGGTGGGTAAGTGTAGGGACATGATTGTATATCTCACTCAAAAAGAAGAACTCATGTGTAAATATTTCTTATACCAAATATTGATAAAAACATATTTGGTACAGAGACATCACTTATTAGGCCGACTGTACTTGTTTGATAAGTACATTTTTTTCACCACGTCTCTCTCCTTATCTATCTATGAGAGTAAGGGTGAGAATATGAATGAGAGAGAGAGAGAGGCGACCAGTGGGCTGGTAGGTATTAGGATTTATTATTATGTTTGTATGTACTGTGTAGTAGGATTTTTTTAACTAAAGATAGACTGTTTGCTACCTCACCCCTTCTGTACAGTCTCACAAATAAATTCAAGTACCATTTATCCTCAGTTGTACACAAGTAATCCAAAGGAAAACAATGACAAACAACAGTCGCCACTTACTCATTGGGCGTCCCGAGGGTTTATCGGGGTATGAACCAGAGAAGTGGTGTGCTGTGTGTGGTAAGACTGCTGTAAAGAAGCCCACAAGTAGTTGTACCACCAAAGATTGTCCTAACATATGTCACAGCAGATGCCTTGGAGGAAATGACACTTTCGACTGTAGTGAAGTCAGCATTCTTCGAGCTGCCCAGGGCATCAGTGATGCTGTAGAATACTTAGAAAGTGCCAATACGGACACTTCACAGAATGTTCTTATACCTCCTTCCTCAGCTGAGTCGGAAGAGGATGAAGAACTACTTAAACTTGAGCCCAGAGAACTTGTGAACATCATAAGAAACTTAAAAACAGAACTTACAAGAAAGAAGAGCATCCTCAACTACTTCGGTACTACATCACAAAGTATTGCAGAGAAGAGAGATGCTGTAGTAACAATATTAGACTTTATTGACAACCTAACAGCCACAAAATCTAGCCTTGAAGAACTTGACGTTAGGTCAATTGCTGCTAGTGCTAGACCAGAAAGAATTGACGAGGAGTGGCAAAGGCACATCAACAACCACAGCGAGTCAGAAACCTGGTGGACATCTAAAAATCCATGAAAACTGCAGATCTTAACCATCCACCACCAAAGTAGCCAATCAGCTCCGCTTCAGAGTACAACTACCATCGAACCGACTCGCTTGCCACAGCCACATCCACCACCACCTCATCAAGAAAATCAAATACCTTGTGAGAATACATCCTCAATCTTACAGAATAAAAATCGTCTTGACACAAACAGAAGCAGGAAATTTTCCACATCAGCTCCTCAAAGAAAATCAACCAATCAAAATACCAAACAGCACCTGAACAACGGACGAACAAACCAATATAATCAAAGAGGTAGCACACAAGCAACCCGGCAGTTCTTTGCTGTACAGCCTGAGCAGCACCGCCAGCCTGACAGAGAGTACTGTAGATTGTGTGGGAGAAGCGGACACACAGAAGAAAACTGCTACAAGAAACAGAAGTGTGAATTTTGTCACCGTCCAGGTCACTCGGTTCAGGAGTGCAGGACACGTCTAAGTGAAGAGAGGCAGGAAAGATTTTTCCAAAAACTTGTAGCTGACCAAGCACACAACAACTCTTTGCTTGCTCAGTCAATAAACAGGTTCTCTGTTCCAGCGCACTCGCATCATAATTTTGGATCCTTGGCACCTGGAGGTTGGCCTACAGCCCAAGTCCAACCACCCTACTTACTGCACTATAACAATAATCATCAGCATCATCAGCAGCAACCCCATCAGTAGGCTCCACTTCATCCTAATAATCCTCAGCAATTCATTCAAAGCTCTTGGAATAATGCAGCTCAATAAAAATAAAAACAAGATAGCAAATCTAACAATACTCTCATCCAATGTCAGAGGATTTCAAACGAACATTGGAGATCTGACCCACAGTCACGTAATGCCACACAACCCTGACATCATAGCTACTACTGAAACATTCTTAAATGAAACAGTCCCTGACAATTATGGTCAGATGAGTGGCTACACGAGGTGGTACCGGCGAGACAGACTTCGAGGCACTTTTGGTGGAATTGCAGTCTGTTTTCGCAAGAATCTCCATTTCCAACCTCTTCATGTAAATCTACCTGACCATTTAGAAATGATTTTCTTCAGAGTTTGGATGAACAGCACTAACTCTATTCTTTTCTGTGTCTGTTATCGGCCACAATGGCAAGGGAATCAGCCCATCGTTTACCTCCATAACAACATCGACAGTTTATTGCATGAGCACTCATGTCAGCATCTCATCATAGTCGGCGACATGAATCAACACCTGGTGGCGAGCTCTTTTGATGAACTGTTGACTGTGTACGGGCTGACAAATCACGTCAATTTTCCAACACACATCTCTGGATCATCCCTTGACCCTGTCATCAGTGACCTTTCAGATAATGTGGTCACCTGCCGACCTTTGGCAACAGCTGGATCTTCGGACCACTATGTTATTCTCAGCACCATTAATATTGCAGCTGATCGTGATGAGGCTGTGGCACGTACCAACTGGTTATGGCACAGGGCAAATTGGGATGGTCTTCAAAATGCACTCGATAACATCTCGTGGCCAGATTATCTTATCGGAGATGTTCATCATCAAGTTGAAGCTTTTACCAACATTTTGTGTTCCTTACAGAATAAATTCATCCCAAGCCAGACCTATAAAGCAAAGTCGGGAGACCAGCCATGGTTTGGATTCAACTGCAGAGTTGCGGCTGATAAGAAAAGTAAAGCATGGCTACAATGCAAAAGACGCCCAACTCAAAGGACCAAGCATTTGCATAAACTTGCCTGCAAAAATATGGAACAGGTGCAGATACAAGCCATCAGAAAGTGGAAAGAGGATCTGAAATCAAAGCTTACAGGCAAGAACGTCGGGAGCAAAATATGGTGGACTAGCATTAAACAACAACAAGGTTTTGCTCCTGATGATTGCATCCCACCTTTCAGCAAATGTGATGGATCCATGGCTATCTGCAGTAAGGACAAGGCTGAGATTCTGGCATCTTACTTCTCAAGTAAAATGAATGTACCAGACCCAGACCGCTCACCTCCGGCTGTACCAGCACAGACCAATGCTCAGTTACGAGATTTCACAATTACCATAGATGATGTGAAACGGCAACTAGAGGAAGCTGACCCCAAGAAGGCCACTGGACCAGATAACATCAGTCCAAATATCTTGAAGCGTTGCACACATCAGCTATGCCAGCCACTCACCATCATTTTTCAGAATTGCCTCAACTCGCAACAGTGGCCCAAAATATGGAAAGAAGCAAGAGTTGTGGCGATTCACAAGAAAAGCAGCAGAACAGACCCAAAAAATTACAGACCAATCTCCCTTCTTTCTGTTCTTGGGAAAATTCTGGAGTCAATCTTGGCAACAAAAATTGTAACTTTTCTGGATAAACATCACCTACTCAACTCTAAGCAGTTTGGCTTCAGGAAAGGTAGATCTGCGGCAGACTTGCTACTCCACTTATCTACCACGTGGAACCAGGCCCTTGACATGGGAAAAGACACCTACGTAATTGCACTTGACATCGCGGGTGCCTTTGACAGGGTGTGGCATGCGGGCATCACCACCAAACTGAGGAGTCTAGGGTTGTGTGAGGCTCTACTTCACCTAATTAATGATTACCTGCAAGACAGAACACTTCACACAGTTGTCAATGGACATAACTCTGCTAACTATGCCATCAAAGCCAGTGTCCCACAGGGCAGCGTTCTAGGACCTTTGTTGTGGAATGTTTATTTCAATGACATTCTGCAGCTCATCCCCGAGGCATTTGCTTATGCTGACGACTGTACTCTAACATTCACTTGTAACAAAGATGAGAGGCAAGCCACCGTCACTCATATCAACAATACCTTACATAGTATCACCTCTTGGGCAAAACGCTGGCAAGTGAACCTTGCTCCGGAGAAAACTCAAGTAATGCTAATCTCTCGGAGACAAGATATTCCAACATATACACCACCATATATTCAGCTTGATGGGAGGAAGGTTCAGATGCAGAGTCAAGTGACAATTCTAGGAGTAAAATTTAATGATAATCTGTCTTTCACCAGCCATGTAAAGGACATCACAAAGAATGCTGCATGGAAACTTGGTTGCATTCGACGTGTATCACATCTCCTGGACTCTAAAGGTGTTGCTACTCTGTATAAGTCTCAAGTTCGTCCATTGATGGAATACTCTCCACTTGCATGGTCATCATGCCCCCCCTCATACTTGAAACTTTTGGACCAAATACAGAAAAGAGCTGAACACTTGATCCAACTCAAAGAACAAGAACATCATGCCCCCAGGTTTCAGCCTCTACAACAGCGTCGGGATGTGGCAGGTTTGTGTGTAACATACAAAACCCAAAAAATGCACACTCCACACCTGGCAGCCTTACATCTACAACCTGCCCAACCAACATCATATGCAACAAGAACCGCATCCACAAGGTATCATCAGGTCAGTGTTCCATTTGCTAGGACAGAACACTACCTTCGTTCCTACTTACCAAAGTACGCAAGACTGTGGAATCACCTGGTTCAGCACACTGACCTGCATCACTTAACCTCACTACAACAGTTCAAGTCGGAGGTTAATAACTGGCTCAGGAATATCACAGTTCCGTACTAAATCTTGGTAATATAATTATTAATTATCATACTTCATAAAGAGGGATCTTTGATAAAATATATACTGGTATCTATTATATATAAATATATCAATGCTATGTATTTTTTGCATTTTAAATGTGTTTCGCTATAGATAATTCCACGTTTCATCACTGGAATTTTAGCTGTAAGAACACCATATAATGTCGTGAAGTTTAGAGAAAAAAAAAAAAAAAAGAGAGAGAGAGAGAGGTGCAGATCCAACATCAGTAATAATGAGGGCTACTCTAAACGCCTCTTTTCCCCCATTCTTCATTTGTCTTGTCCCTTCTCTCTCTCTCTCTCTCTCTCTCTCTCTCTCTCTCTCTCTCTCTCTCTCTCTCTCTCTCTCTCTCTCTCTCTCTCTCTCTCTCTCTCTCTCTCTCCCTCCCTATCACCATCGCCGATTCAGATTGATAATTCAGATGTTCTAAGCAATATCACCGTTACAGAGAGAGAAGTATTGAATTGTTTAGATAAACTCAAGGTAAATAAAACGCCAGGACCTGATACAATCTCGCCTAGAGTTCTAAAACTACTGACATTACTATTCAATAAATCCTTGCAGTCTGGAACTATGCCTGATCAGTGGAAGCTAGCCAACGTAACACCGATATTCAAAAAAGGCAGCAAATCCCTACCCAGTAACTATCGTCCAATTAGCTTAACCTCAGTTGTATGTAAAATGCTAGAAACGGTCATACAAGACAGACTCGTAAATCACTTAGAGGAAAATAACATACTTAAAGATACTCAACACGGCTTTCGTAAAAAAACGTTCCTGTTAACAAACCTCTTAGACTTCTTCCACGATATCCTCAACCTCTACGATGAGAGTAAAGCTGTAGATATTATATACCTTGATTTTCAAAAGGCCTTTTGACAAAGTTCCCCACAAACGTTTACTGCTAAAACTAAAAGCGCATGGAATACAAGACGGTGTGTTGAAATGGATAGAAAATTGGCTCAGCAACAGAAAGCAAAGGGTAGTCATAAACGGTAAGGCATCTAAATGGACCAATGTAAGTAGCGGGGTACCCCAGGGATCGGTACTAGGACCAATTCTCTTTCTAATTTACATCAACGACATAGATGAGGTCTCACCTGTACAATCTCAAAATTTGCTGACGATACAAAAATTGCAACTATCCTACTCCCAAAAAAACAAGTTGATGATATGCAACACAATCTAGATAAATTGTCATGTTGGGCCCAAATTTGGCAAATGAGTTTCAATGCGGATAAATGTAAAGTACTACATGTCGGATACCTAAATGAGAAAGCAAACTAATTGATGAATGGCACTCAGCTTAAGAATGTAAACAGAGAAACTGATCTGGGAGTAACAATATCGAGTAACCTAAAACCGAGTCAACAATGTTCAGAAGTTGTTAAGAAGGCAAACAAAATAATTGGCTTTATAGGCAGGTCATTTGAGCATAAATCCAAAGAAGTTATCCTAACCCTTTACAATTCCTTAGTCCGCCCTCTTCGGGAATACTGCGTTCAATCCTGGTGCCCTTATTACCAAAAAGATATAAACAAGCTAGAACGAGTTCAACGTAGAGTTACCAAAATGATACCTAGCCTAAAGAACAAACCTTACGAAGAGCGTCTTAGAGAATTAAATTATTTCCTTTAACCCAGCGCAGATTAAGAGGCGACTTAATTCAAGTGTTCAAAATCATCAAAGGCATCGACAATATGAACTGTAGTAAGTACTTCACTATCGACCAATCTAATTACACGCGGGGAAAACGGTTGCAAAATTATTGGTAAATCTTTTAACTCGCACGAATCTAAGAATTTCTTCTTCAATCGAGTTGTCAACTTGTGGAATGGGCTTCCCCGAGACGTTATAGACTGGAGCACCGTTGATTCATTTAAATTCCGCCTAGACAAATATCTCGCATCAAACCCGCGACTGACTGCGTTTGTAAATGAATAACTTTATCCTCCCCTCAGTTACTAACCCATATGTCCCCTACTAACTTCCTAGTCCTGCCACGATAGTGGCAGGGCAGTAGTTCCCTTTCCAATGTTCCCTTACCCACTCTAAACCACTGTTTGGACACTTGATCCTCAGTGTTTTGGAGGACAAGCAGCCTAGAAGGGTCACTAGATCTGTTGTTGCTTGATTTCCTTTGTACTCCTTTGTACTCTCTCTCTCTCTCTCTCTCTCTCTCGCTCTCTCTCGCTCGACACCCATAGCTTCTTTCGTTGTGTAGCTTCAGATCGTTGGATGGACTGCGTTGGAAAATAAGTTCTCGGTGAATTATTGTTTCTATAAGCTAAGTAATATACGTATAACATCAATGTGAGAGAGAGAGAGAGAGAGAGTAAATGTAAAAGAGCGAGTAAGAGTATGAAGGTTAGAGTTACGGGCGTGATGGGCGGAACCGACAATAAAGTGAGCTAACTAGACGCCCGGCAGGAGGCGTCAACCAGGCACACCCACACCCACCACCACCCACCTACCTTCCTTTCTCCTTCACCCACCCCACCAGGAGCATAAGAGGGGGAGGGGGAGGGGGGGGGGAGGATTACTGGGGTAGGCATATAGGGTGGGGGTGGGGGAAGTGGGGTGGTTACTGGGGTAGGTGAGTAGGGTGTGGGTTGGGGGAAAGGGGGTTATATGGGAGGCTGGGGTGAAGGGGGGGGGGGGGGGGGGGGGGGAGGATTACTGGGGTAGGTGAGTAGGGTGTGGGTTGGGGGAAAGGGGGTTATATGGGAGGCTGGGGTGAAGGGGGGGGGGGGGGGGGGGAGGATTACTGGGGTAGGTGAGTAGGGTGTGGGTTGGGGGAAAGGGGGTTATATGGGAGGCTGGGGTGAAGGGGGGGAGGGGGGGAGGATTACTGGGGTAGGTGAGTAGGGTGTGGGTTGGGGGAAAGGGGGTTATATGGGAGGCTGGGGTGAAGGGGGGGAGGGGGGAGGCGGTAAATAAAGTTATGAATGAAATCAAGTGTAATTAGTATTACGGTTGTGCCAATTGATTGTAATGTAGAGACATGGATGAAATAACCCCTGCTGTACCGGCGACGTATTTCGTATTTTATTCTAGTTATTTAGAGGATTTCACATCCAAATAAATCTCTCGCATGAAAGCTGCTTAACCCATTCAGCACGATGACGCCTATTTACCTTCGATTCTGGCTAACATTTGAAGATTTTACACAGTTTAAGAAGGACCTATGTTATACAGAGGGTTTACTAAGATCGTATTTAGCCTTTTAAGTCCTAGAGGTGTTTTATAAGCTTAAGAAAATCATCTATTGGGAACGAAAATATGATGAGAAGTATCTTATCGTGCTGACGGGGTTTAAAGATCACATAATGTAGGAGTGGAAATAGAATACTTAAAGCTGGGGGTCTCAGTCGGATCATGGGTGGAATGGAGGGTGGATTTGGAGGGTGGAGTAGGTGGAAATAGAATACTCATAGTTGAGATCTTAGTCAGGTCATGGGTTGGTGCAGAGGTTGTGGCTGTGAGTGAAGGGAGAAGTCTGGCCTTTAAATAGTGGAAGAAGTGGAGGGTAGAGAGCGGTGGATGAAGGTGGAGGGCCTCGTGCCATGGGTGTGTGGAGTGGGATAGGGTCATAATATTGAAATGGAGAAATATGAACGGAAGATGGAGTGAGAAATATGTAAAGGGGCCCTCACACAGTCAGGAGTGCCAGCTAGAGTCACTAGGAGTAGGGGACAATTCGGACTCGCGGGCCTATTCGCGGTGAAAATCGATGACTCCTAGTGACTAGCGACTCCTGTTAGACTCCCACTAGCTCGCACTCCTTAATGTGTGAGGGCCCCTTAAGTATGTATGTACTGTAATACTCAGGCACATACACTATTGCTGGTGCTGGCCGACACGAGACAGAGCACGAACAGAAACAACATTAAATGTTCCTATTCTTAGGGTCCGGGACAACTTTCGCGTTCTCTCGCCCGTTTCTGTCTCGCCGAGTAGGAGTATTATACAAGGGGAGGAGGATTCCTAGCCCCGTGTGTGTGTGTGTGTGTGTGCGCGTGCGTGCGTGCGTGTGTGTGTGTGTGTGTGTGTGTGTTTTTTTTTTTTTTTTTTTCATCCTTCATAAGCGAATATTTCAGAATTGAATTCCTTGCTCATAACCTGTCCAGAATATTGAGAAATCGACGTGTAAGTGACGGTGGGAGTTGGCATATGTATCGCTTATACCCAAATATGTTCCTTAAGGGGAGATGGGTCGTTTTTCGGTTCCCTTAGCCTCATTAGTTTTTAGATTTTAAGACGTTCGGTCCATTAGTTTGTCGATTTTAAAAGCTTTCGTTCCATTGCTATATCAATATCGTGCCATTTAGGGGTGTCATTTTATTTCCTAGCGAGCGATAGCGAGCCTGTAATTTTTAAAGAACCGGCCTTCGGACATGTTTATATTGAGAACATTTACAAATTTATCTTGAAGAGGGATCTAGGTAGTGTTTTTATTTTAGGTTCATGAAAGTCTGGCGAGGAAACTAAAAATTAAATGAATATATACATATATAGATATATACATATATAGACCCAAACCAATAGCCACTCTCCCCTTAACGGCTCTTCTAAGGGAGAGACTTGTTTAAGGGGAGACTGGCCGTTTGTTTGGTCTATTAATTCATTTATTCATATATTTTTTTTAGTTTCCTCCGTAGACCTCCATCAAGTTTAGAAAAACACCCCCTAGACTCCCATTAAAGATATATTTGTACATTTTTCGGTAGAAAAATGTCCCGGCCGAAGGCCACTACCTCTTAAAATTGCAGGCTCGCTATCGCTCGCCAGGGAAAAATCAACACCTAAGTGGCACGAAAGGTCTTAAAATTGACAACGAAATGGGGCGAAAGGTGTTAAAATCGCCAAACTAATGGGGCAAACATCTTAACATCTGTAAACGAATGGGGCTAAATATTAGGGAGAAGGGGGTCCAGAAAAACGGTCTTCCTCCCCTTAAGAATACCACTCTTACACTCAAATATATGCCTTATGCACATCCATGATCTGTCTGGTACCGGTACTCCAAACTCCACTCAAGCCTTTGCCGATGATGAATCAACGTTTGCTTCTAATAACTGTAACTGTCTTGATGGTGTAATGGTTAGAGTGTTTAAGATCTGCATGTGGTTACCCAGGTTCACATCCCGGGAAAATCACATCTTTCATTAAGGGGGGTGACCTGTTTTTGTTCTGTCCTTTTCTATCTTTATCTGGCTTGTATCCATTTGGCCCCATTCAGCCTACTGTTTTAAGACGTTTATCCCCATCCAGGTGTCAATTTTTTACTGGTGAGCGGTAGCGAGCCAGCATATTTTTTTATTTTTGTTTGACAGCAGGCTAAATTTGTACATTTTTCGATAGAAAAATGTCTCCGGCGAAGCCGGATTTCTTCATATAATGCTGGCTCGCTATCGCTCGCCAGGAAGAAATCGACACCTAGATGGGGATAAACGTCTTAAAATAGTTATCTGAATGGGGCCGAATGGATACAAGCCAGAGAAAGAGAGAAAGGGACAGAAATATCAAACAGCAGGTCACCCCCTTTAATTTCATTGGGAGGTGTTTGGTGTCGGGAGTGAATTCAACCAATAAATGAGATTATCACTTTTATCATATTTGTTCACGACATTTGATGGTTTGTTTGTTTACAAATAGTTACCGGTGCCTATCACATACCCATAGTTCTGTTTTAACCCTCTCACGTTCTTGACGCAATTTTGAGCCTAATAGGGATACTTTAAAGCCTTTGTTACCATCAGGGGTATTTAGAAACCTTTAGTTTAGTTACTTCAACCTCTGCAGTTGTCTTTGAGTTAGCTGTGTTGAGCCTATTGGGGATACTTTAAAGCCTTTGTTACCATCAGGGGTATTTAGAAACCTTTAGTTTAATTACTTCGACCTCTGCAGTTGTCTTTGAGTTAGCTGTGTTGAGCCTATTGGGGATACTTTAAAGCCTTTGTTACCATCAGGGGTATTTAGAAACCTTTAGTTTAGTTACTTCAACCTCTGCAGTTGTCTTTGAGTTAGCTGTGGGCAGAAAACTAATAACCGGTGCCTATCAAATACCCAGTGCAGAAAATAGTTCTGTTTTAATCTGGCTGCGGGAAGAAGATAAATAGCAGCTTCTTGCGTTATGAGGGATTGGGTTCGATATTTCTGGGCTACCTATAATGACCAGAGTATAATTATGAAACCATTAAGGGGGGGTCACATTTTTGTTTTTTATCTTTCTCTCCTTTTCTCTCTTTCCTTGGCTTGTATCCATTCGGTCCCATTCAGCCATCTGTTTTAAGACGTTTATCCCCATCCTGGTGTCGATTTCTTCCTGACGAGCGATAGCGAGCCACCGTTGGTATGGAGAAATCCGGCTTCGCCGGAGAAATTTTTTCTATCGAAAAATGTACAAATTTAGCTTGCTGTCAAAACAAAAATATATTTATGCTGGCTCGCTACCGCTCGTCAGGAAAATATTGACACCTGGATGGGGGTAAACGTCTTAAAACAGTAGGTTGAATGGGGCCGAATGGATACAAGCCAAAGAGGGAGAGAAAGAAAAAAAGCGAGGTGGGCTCCCTTAATTCTCTAGTCCCTTCATTGTAAGGAGTCCAACATATTGATCATTCATCTATTGTAAGTCAAACAGGGCTGGAACAAATGGGATGTCAATCTCTACATCTATTCCCTGGTTGAGTATTCCCAAATAGTCTCTCCATTCCTCCTACACACCTTCCTCCACTATCCCCCTCCAATCTGCATCCCTCCCTCCACCTAACATCCCCTCACCCTTCACCCTCCCAAACCTAGTCTCCCTCCATCCCTCCTCCACAATCCCTCATCGCTCTCTCCCTATCACACCCCCCCCCCCCTCCTCCAAACCTCCATTCTGCATCCCTCCCTCCCTTCTCCCCCCCCCCCCCCCCCTCCCCCCCCCTTCTCCTGCATCCCTCACGCTCCCTAACCTTATGTCTCTCCCTCCCCCTTCCAAACCTTCCCCCCGCCCCCTCCTCCCCTAATCCTGCCACGGACATTAGTTCCAGGGCAGTAATTCCCTTTCCAATGTTCCCTTACCCACTCTAAACCACTGTTTGGACACTTGATCCTCAGTGTTTTGGAGGACAAGCAACCTAGAAGAGTCACTGGATCTGTTGTTGCTTGATTTCCTTTGTACTCCCCCATCCGTCAGAAGGGAGGTGCCCCAGGGTGGAGCCAACTGCCGGTACATTACTCATCCTCCCCAGGGCACCACTCAACAGGGACCCCATGATACCCACGATGATGAACGGGAATCAACGCGAGGGATGAGAGAAAGTTGATTTTTTTTTTTTTTTTTTTTTTTAGGGAATGTTTATCATGTGTTTTTTTATTATAAAAGGGGACTCTGGTATTTCTAACTTCTACCTCCGTTGTGGTAGCCTACTGGTGACAGACCTCCTGCCTGCATAGGTTCGAATCCTAGCCCTAGCTATTATATATATATATATATATATATATATATATATATATATATATATTGTGTGTGTGTGTGTATAAATATATGCAGTTACATTCGATATGTAACCTAAAACTCTACCCTACTCCCTGATATTTTCGACACTCCCTAGCTCTCCAACACACTTCTTTTACCTCTGTGTTTGAAGTCTGTTTAGGTAGGAGATGAACACATTATTTTGTTAAACTAGCGAGAAAGAGAGTGAGAGTGAGAGTGAGAGCAGGTCCTTAAGGGGGGATGGCGTATTTATTTGCTCATTTACGTATGTGTTTTTTTTTTTGTTTTTTTTTGTTTTTTCTCTCTAGTGGCTTCCCTAGACCTCCATCAAGCTTAAAAAAAGCACCCCCAAGATCCTCTTTTAAGATAAATTTGTATATTTTTCGATAGAAAAATGGTTCCTCCTAAATTTCAGGCTCGCTATTGCTCGCCAGGAAAAATTCGACACCTAAATGACACGAACATTCTTACTGTCTTCGTGGTGCAATGCATAAGTGTGTTGATTTTCGGTGTGAGCGTCCTGGGTTCGAATCCCCGGACTGCCACATGTGTTTGTTAATTTCATTAATCGAGTTAAGGAGTAAAGTTGGTTAGTGGAGAGAACATAATGATTAATAAAGACATTAGGTCAAAGATCTTAAATTCGCCAATCTAATGGGCCGAACGTCTTAAGATCTGAAAACTAATGGGGCTAAACATGAGGAAGAAAGGGGACCAGAAAAACGACCCATCTCCCTCTTTAAGATGGATGACAGGGAAGACATTTGCCGACGATGATAAACGAGCGAGACGATCACAATATAGATTCTGGGTTTTATAGACGATCTTGAGTGGAGATATCCACTTGAGGGATTTTTTTCTTCATCCCCTTCTCCCTCATGTTTAGCCCCATTGCTTTGGAGATTTTAAGACGTTCGCCTTATTAGTTTGGCGATTTTAAGAACTTTCGCCCCATTTCTATAAATTTTAAGACCTTTCGTACCCTTTAAGTGTCGATTTTTTTTCTTGGCGAGCGATAGCGAGCCTGTAATTCAAGAGGAACCGGCCTTTGGCCGGGAAATTTTTCTACCGAAAAATGTACAAATTTATCTTGAAAGGTGGTCTAGGGGGTGTAATTTTAAACTTGATGGAGGTCTAGGGAACAAACTAAAAACCTCCCCTTAAGGGGGTACTACTCACTTTTTCTGGACCCCCTTCTCCCTCATGTTTACCATCTTAGTTTTGACATTTTAAGACGTTCCTTTCATTAGTTTGGCCATTTTAATACCTTTCGCCCCATTTCGTTGTCAATTTCAAGACCTTTCGTGCCATTTAGGTGTCGATTTTTTCCTGGCGAGCGATAGTGAGCCTGTAATTTTAAGAGGAACCGGCTTTTTTTCTATAGAAAAATGTATAAATTGATCTTGAAGGGGGATCTAGGGAATGTTTTATTAAGCTTGATGGAGGTCTAGCGATGAAACTAAAAAGTAATGCATCAATTAATTAATAGCCCACAAAACCGAGTACTACCCCCTTAAGGGGAGGTATTTACTTTGTTCCCTAGACCTCCATCAAGCTAAAAAATTATACCCCCTTGAGTCCCTTTCAAGATACATTTTTACATTTTTCGGTAGAAAAATTTCCCGGCCAAAGGCCGGTTCCTCTTAAATTACAGGCTCGCTATCGCTCGCCAGGATAAAATCGACACCTGAATGGCACGAAAGGTCTTATTATGGGGTGAAAGTTCTTAAAATCGCTAAACTAATGGGGCGAACATCTTAAAATCTCAAAAGCAATGGGGCTAAACATGAGGGAGAAAGGGGTCCAGAAAAAAATCCTCCCGGTGGACATCTCCCCTGAATATAGTGTTTGGGGTTTATATCTTATACTATATTATACCTACTACGTCAAGACGATCATAATATAGAAGTAGTGCTTTATATATGATCACAATATAGATGCAGGGCTTTATATAATGAGCACAGAATAGGGTTTGGGTTTATAGACGGTCATAACATAGAAGCAATGTTATGTAGACGATTTAAAATATAGAAGCCATGTTTTATAGACGATTTAAAATATAGATTCAGGCTTTTATAGACGATCATAGAATTATTGACTCGGTTTTGCATAGATGATCATAGAATTATTGACTCGGTTTTGCTTAGAGGATCATAATGTAGAAGCAATGTTTTATAGACGATTTAAAATATAGAAGCAATGT
Source organism: Paralithodes platypus (assembly GCA_032716605.1). NCBI lineage: Eukaryota > Metazoa > Arthropoda > Malacostraca > Decapoda > Lithodidae > Paralithodes > Paralithodes platypus. Next base: position 18,761,500 of record CM064566.1, read on the forward strand.
TTTATAGACGATCACAATATAGATTCGTTGTTTTATAGATGATCATATAATTATTGACTCGGTTTTGCTTAGACGATCATAATGTAGAAGCAATGTTTTATAGACGATTTAAAATATAGAAGCCATGTTTTATAGACGATCACAATATAGATTCGGTGTTTTATAGATGATCATAATAAAGAGTCTATGTTTTATATCTTACCGGTACGTTATGTTATACCTACTTCAAGACAATCACAATATAGAAGCAGGGTTTTATAGACAATCACAATGTAGATGCAGGGTTTTATAGACAATCACAATATAGAAGCAGGGTTTTATAGACAATCACAATGTAGATGCAGGGTTTTATAGACAATCACAATATAGATGCAGGGTTTTATAGACAATCACAATGTAGATGCAGGGTTTTATAGACGATCACAATATAGATGCAGGGTTTTATAGACGATCACAATATAGATGCAGGGTTTTATAGACAATCACAATATAGATGCAGGGTTTTATAGACGATCACAATATAGAAGCAGGGTTTTATAGACAATCACAATATAGAAGCAGGGTTTTATAGACAATCACAATATAGATGCAGGGTTTTATAGATGATCATAATATAGATGCAGGGTTTTATAGACAATCACAATATAGATGCAGGGTTTTATAGACAATCACAATATAGATGCAGGGTTTTATAGATGATCATAATATAGATGCAGGGTTTTATAGACAATCACAATATAGATGCAGGGTTTTATAGATGATCATAATATAGATGCAGGGTTTATCAAGGACATCAGATGCAGGTTTTATATAGATCACAATATAGATGCAGGTTTTATAGACGATCACAATTAAGATATGGTTTTATAGACAATCACGATATATGCAGGGTTTTCTAGACATCACAATAGATGCAGGGTTTTATAGACAATCACAATATAGATGCAGGGTTTTATAGATGATCACAATATAGAAGCAGGGTTTTATAGACAATCACAATATAGATGCAGGGTTTTATAGACAATCACTATATAGATGCAGGGTTTTATAGACAATCACAATATAGATGCAGGGTTTTATAGACAATCACAATATAGATGCAGGGTTTTATAGATGATCACAATATAGATGCAGGGTTTTATAGACAATCACAATATAGATGCAGGGTTTTATAGACGATCACAATATTGCTTGAAGGAGGTCAGGGTGGGCCGTGTTTTTATATTTATTTATTTTGTTATATTTATTATTTTAAAAGGAAGTCTATGAAGTATTTATTAACCACTTTTGTACCGGCGCCATCCTTTTAACTCTATTCTGGCTGCTATTAAATTATTATATTCAGTTTAAAACGGGCTTCCAGCAATTATCAGGCTTCGAACTATCTCATTTAACCCATTTTACTACCACAGATCCGTCTTAAACTGCACAAAATCGTCTAAGTATAGCCAGAACAAAATTTAAAAGAGGTTGCCGGTACAGAAGGGGTTAAGGGCAAAGATTATATATTCATTGTAGATTTTCCAACGATTTATTTCCAAAGTAATGTTAGGGCGGTTCCCGAGCAGTGTAACCCGACCTAGGATTGGAAAGTATTGGATGCAGAGTATAGAGATTATGTTCTGAGGTGTAGTCAGTGAAGAATATTTTTTGTTGAGAGAGAGGGAGGGAGAGGGAGGAGAGAGAGAGAGAGAGAGAGAGAGAGAGAGAGAGAGAGAGAGAGAGAGAGAGTTAGAGAGAGAGAGAGAGAGAGAGAGAGAAGAAGAGAGAGAGAGAGAGAGAGAGAGAGAGAGAGAAATGAGGCCTCGAGGATAAGTTATGCCTGCGAACATGTCTGAACTTTTTCTGTGCTGTGCTTGACTGCTTGCCCTTCTCTCAGTCTCTCCCCTTCCCTCCAAGCACAGGATTTTATCTACCTACTCACTCCCTGTCTTATATAATTATATATATATATATATATATATATATATATATATAAAATAATTACTAGTATATACAGTGTGTGCTAGTAAATATCACTATATTCCCCTTTTTTCCAAGTTTGCTAATTTTCTTTTATTACCAAATTAATTTATTTATTGTCTATATCTCTTCCCATCTTATTTACTATTGATTCTTGGCCATTGTATTTATTATTATATATTTATTTTTATTGAATCACCTCTCTCCCTCGGTAATCCTATTTGCTATATCATAATCATCATTCTTTGTTATCCACCATATTCACATTTCTATGCTGCTTAGTTCTCTCCTTCTAAAGTCTCAATTGTGTATCCATTTTTCTGAGACCTGTTCCTGTTATCACTTTGTGTTCTTTTATTTCAAATTGTTATTTTACTAAAGCGTTATTTCCACATAGTAATTTTGATAAGTTCTTTTGTCTTTATATTGTGTCGTCCCTGTTTTGTTTTGTATATTTTGTGAGTTTTGCATTATAATTACATCCTCTTTTATGTTCTTCTGTTCATATTTTGTCCATCTTCCCCTAACGTAATTTCCCTGTAATTCTCTGTTCTACCAATTTCCACTCCCGTACTTCTCCTCATGTTGGTGTGGTCTGTAAACGATCATCGGTGTTCTCATTTGTTTTGGTCTCTCATCACACCTTTTTACGTTTTTTGTCGTTGTACAATTTTCCCCTCCTGCCTACACGATTTTTTTTTTTTTTGACTCTCTTCCTCTGTATTATCCTTCTGGTTTCTCCTTTTCTTATATTTGCCATGGAACTAAACAATTATCATGGGCTTAATACGGTGCAATCTTATTAATCTCAATCTTTCATCTTGCTCTCGTATTTTGTTCCCTCCCTGTCGTAATTTATTGTCTTATTGTTTTAGTGTATGTCTCATATACCCAATCTCTCTCTCTCTCTCTCTCTCTCTCTCTCTCTCTCTCTCTCTCTCTCTCTATCTATCTATCTATCTATCTATCTATCTATTCTTTTATCTATCTATCTATCTATCTATCTATCTATCTATCTATCTATATATATCTACTGTATATATCTATATAGTATTCCCTCTTTTTCATTTATAGCCTACTGTCTTTTGTTTCTCTTTCATATAGCCTACCCTTTCTTTTTATACATATCTTTGTATCCATCTCACTCGTCTTTTCTTTGAACTCTTTATCTTTTTATATCTCTCTCATACACCCTATCTGTAGATCGTGTTTACCCTCACACCGTTTTCTGTGCTCCATTCCCATGTTCCATTAGCGACCTTATCAACATTAGCCTCTCTTTTATTCCGATGATGATTTGACATACCTGTACCCCTTTTCTATTGTTTTCTTTCTTTTTATCAATCCTGTTTGTTCTCTTTCCTCAGTTTATTTTCTGCTCTATTTTTATTTTTCTCGTTAATTTTAGGTTCAAGTATTTATTTAACTCTTAGTACAGTATGTTTAATTTTTTCGTTTATACTTTTTTTTAAAAGTTGCCTTACCCCTATTCTCTGTTCATTATTACTATTATTAATATTATTATTATTATTATTATTATTAGTAGTAGTAGTAGTTATTGTTGTTGTAATATTTTCAGTTACATATAATTATTCAAAAGATCCCAATTTTTCTTTTGTCATATCGTAATTTAGTTTTTTTTTTTCTGTTATTGCGCGTTTTCTTTCGTGCTCCTTCGTGTAAAATGGAGGGTCAACTAGCCAAATCGTACGCGGTGACCTAAGTAGCACGCGAAATCGATGGCAGTTCTTCCCACAAAATGTAACGTTCTGCCAGCCCAGCCCACACCATGCCTCAATAATTCTACTTGTGGCTTTCTCTCTTATGCCAACTTCTATTCTTCCCTCTCTCCCTCCTTTCTTTCCTACGTTCTTCCTACTCCCTTTACCTCCCTCCCCCTCTCCCCTTTATCTCCCTCCCTCCACCTCTCCCTTTACTTCCCTCCCTCCACCTCTTCCATCCCACCCTCCCTCCCGTGCTCCCTCCCTTCCCTCCCCCACCTTTACCTCCTCACACCACCATCTTCCCTCCCTCTCTTCCTTGTTCCCTTTTCGCTCATGCCAACATCTATCCCTTGTCTCCTTCCCCCCCCTCTCTCCCTTACCTCCTCCCTTCCCCCTTTTACCTCCCCAGTCTCTCCTCCCCTCACCCCTGTCCTCTTCCCTCCCCTCACCCCTCAGACTCTCTTACCACACATCTCCCAACTCCTCTCCTTCCACCCTCTCCCTTCCTCCCTCTCACTGTCTTTCCATACATCGTCCCCCTCTCACTCCTCCTCCCCTCCCCCCTCCTCTCCCCACTCGCCCTCTCTTCCCCTCCACCCTCCTCCCCATTCTCCTCTCACCCTGTGTGTCCCCACTCGCCGCCCCCTCCAACTTCGCCACGTCCCCCCCCTCTCTTCCTCTCCCACTCCCCTCGCCCTTTCCGTCTCCTCCCCCCACTCGCCGTGTCCCCCCCTCCTTCTTCCCCCCTCCCTCCCCCACTCGCCCTGTCCTTCCTACCCCCCGCCCGCACCCGACCCCCTTCAAGCCAACATCCATCCCTCATCCCCGGACTAAAAAATCCATTAGCTGTCCAACCTTGCTGATGCCTGGCTCATCTATCATCCCTCCAGCCACACTCCCTACCTCCCTCCCTCCCTCCCTCCCTCCCTCCCTCTCTCTGGTTCTAACTCCCTCCCTCCCTCTCTCTCTGGTTCTAACTCCCTGCCTCCCTCCCTCGCCGATTCAGATTGATAATGCAGATGTTCTAAGCAATATCACCGTTACAGAGAGAGAAGTATTGAATTGTTTAGACAAACTCAAGGTAAATAAAACGCCAGGACCTGATACAATCTCGCCTAGAGTTCTAAAGGAAGCTAAGGATGAGCTCTCCAAACCACTGACATTACTATTCAATAAATCCTTGCAGTCTGGAACTATGCCTGATCAGTGGAAGCTAGCCAACGTAACACCGATATTCAAAAAAGGCAGCAAATCCCTACCCCGTAACTATCGTCCAATTAGCTTAACCTCGGTTGTATGTAAAATGCTAGAAACGGTCATAACAGACAGACTCGTAAATCACTTAGAGGAAAATAACATACTTAAAGATACTCAACACGGCTTTCGTAAATAACGTTCCTGTTTAACAAACCTCTTAGACTTCTTCCACGATATCCTCAACCTCTACGATGAGAGTACAGCTGTAGATATTATATACATTGATTTTCAAAAGGCCTTTGACAAAGTTCCCCACAAACGTTTACTGCTAAAACTAAAAGCGCATGGAATACAAGACGGTGTGTTGAAATGGATAGAAAATTGGCTCAGCAACAGAAAGCAAGGGTAGTCATAAACGGTAAGGCATCTAAATGGACCAATGTAAGTAGCGGGGTACCCCAGGGATCGGTACTAGGTCCAATTCTCTTTCTAATTTACATCAACGACATAGATGAGGGTCTCACCTGTACACTCTCAAAATTTGCTGACGATACAAAAATTGCAAATAGCGTACGCTCAAAAGAACAAGTTGACGATATGCAACACAATCTAGATAAATTGTCATGTTGGCCCCAATTTTGGCCAATGAGTTTCCATGCGGATAAATTTAAAGTACCACAAATTGGATACCTAAAAGAGAAAGCAAACTATTCGATGAATGGCACTCAGCTTAAGAATGTAAACAGAGAAACCGATCTGGGAGTAACAATATCGAGTAACCTAAAACCGAGTCACAATGTTCAGAAGTTGTTAAGAAGGCAAACAAAATAATTGGCTTTATAGGCAGGTCATTTGAGCATAAAGTCCAAAAAAGTTATACCTAACCCCTTTTACAATTCCTTAGGTCCCGCCCCCCTCTGGAATACTGCGTTCAAATCCTGGTGCCCTTATTACCAAAAGACATAAACAAGCTAGAAGCGATTCAACGTATTCGTTAACCAACAAGCTGATACCCTAGCCTAAAGAACAAACCAGAACGAAGAGCGATCTTAAGAGAATTAAATCTATTTCCCTTTAACCCAGCGCAGCATTAAGAGGTGACTTAATTCAAGTGTTCAAAATCATCAAAGGCATCCGACAATATGACCTGTAGTAAGTACTGTCACTATACGACCAATCTAATTACACCGCGGTGAAACGGTTGCAAACTTATTGGTAAATCGTTTTACACTCGCACGAAATCTAAGAATTTCTTCTTCAAATCGAGTTTGTCAACTTGTGAAATATGGGCTTCCCCCGAAACGTTATAGAAACCTGCATTCACCGTTGATTTCATTTAAACTTACGCCGCCTAGCACAAATCATCTCCTCATCAAACCCGCGACTGACTGCGTTTGTAAATGAAGAACTTTATTTTATGCCCCCCCTCACGTTACTAACCGCACTGTCCTCTACTAACTTCCTATCCTGCCACTGACATTAGTTCCAGGGCAGGAATTTCCCCTTTCCAATGTTTCCCTTACCCACGCATAAACCACTGTTTTGGGGACACTTGAATCCTCAGGTGTTGTTGGAGGACAAGCAACCTAGAAGGGTCACTAGATCTGGTGTTGCTTGATTTCCTTTGTACTCCTTTGTACTCCTCTCTCTGGTTCTAACTCCCTCCCTCCCTCTCTCTCTGGTTCTAACTCCCTCCCTCCCTCCCTCTCTCTTTGGTTCTTTCATTTCCTTTAGTTGATCCCCTATCCCTTCCTTCTCTGTCCGTCTCTCTGCCCTCCCACTGCCCTCTTCGTCCTCTCTCCCTAAATTATACCTCTGTCCCTCACCTCTCTTCTCTGGTTCTCTCTATCTATATATCTATCCATCTATCTCAAATCCATTAGCTGTCCAACCTTGCTGATGCCTGGCTCATCTATCATCCCTCCAGCCACAGCACCACACCACCACACACACATGCTCTCTCTCTCCGCTCTCTCTCATTCGCCATCTCCCCCGGATCTCTCTCTCTCTCTCTCTCTCTCTCTCCTTTACTCCCTCCCTCTTTCTGTCTCTCCTATATTTCCTCCCACTTCCTACCTCCCTCCCTCCCTCCCTCACTACCCCTCTCTCTCCCTCCCTCCCCCTCCCTCCCTCCCTCTTTGGTTCCTCCCCCTCTCTCTCCCTCCCTCTATGGTTCTCCCTTCCTTAGTTTCTCTCTCTCTCCCTTACTCCCTCCCCCTTTCTCTGTCTCTCTCTTCCTTCCTCCTTGGTTCTCCCTTTCTTCCTCTTCCCTGTCTGTCTCTCCCACCTTCGTTGTTACTCCCACTTGCCAAATTTGGCAAATGAGTTTCAATGCGGATAAATGTAAAGTACTACATATCGGATACCTAAATGAGAAAGCCACAAACCTATTTTCGATGAATGGCACTCATCTTAAGAATGTTAAACAGAGAAACCCGATCTAGGAGTAACCAATATCGAGTAACCTAAAAAACCAGAGTCACAATGTTTCAGAAGTTGTTAAGAAGTGCAAACAAAATAATGGCTTAATAGGCAGATACATGTTGAAGGGCATAAATCCAAAGACGTTATGCCTAACCCTTTACAATTCCCTAGATCCGCCCTCTTCTGGAATAACTGCGTTCAATCCTGGTGCCCTTATTACCAACAACGACATAAACCAAGGCCTAGAACGAGTTCATCACATCTCAGAGACTTACCAAAACTGATACCGTAGCGCTGAAATAAACAAACCATACGAATCCCGAGCGTCCTTAGAGAATACTAAATAAATCTATTTCCTAATTAACCCCAGCGCAGATTAACGGAGGTGACTTTTAATTCAAGTGTGTTTCAGAAATCACTCAAAGGCATCGACAATATGAACTGTAGTAAGGTAAACTTAGTAGCACTACTCGACCAATGCCTAATTACAACGCGTGGGGAAACGATGTTGCAAAATTAATTGGTAAACTCTTTTTAAAACTCACACGAATCTACAGCAAATTTCCGATTTCTCTTCTGTCCTTACCAATCGGAAGTTGTGCAACTAATCTGTGGAGTATGGGTCTTTTCCCCGAGACGTTATAGACTGCAGCAGCAAACCAGGTTGATTACATCGTTCACAAACTCCGGCCTAGACAAGGGTAATATCTCGCAGTCACACCCGCGACCCTGCACTTGCGTTTGTAAAGTAGACATGACTAACCTTGACTGATATTTTATCCTGGCGCAACCACCAGTTAGCCTCATTACACGGTTACAATAAAGCCCACTCCAATTGGTCCCCCTACTAACTTTCCTAATCCTGCCATTGACAAATAGTTCCAGGGAAGTAGTTCCCTTGCCAAATGTTCCCTGTATACCCAACTCTAAACGCTCCTTCTGTCTGGACACTTTGATCCTCAGTGGTTTTGGAGGACAAGCAGCACCTAGAAGGGTCACTAGAAGATCTGTTGTTGCTCTTCTGATTTCCCTTTGTTACTGCCCTTTGTACTCTTTCCACGGCACTTCGCCCTTCGCTCCCGGATTATCTCTCTCCTTCCCGCGATTCTTGCCCTTGACCTTTCGTCCTTTCGTCCTCCCTCCCTCTTTCTCATAAATACCTGTATCAAACTAATAATGTATCATCCATATTTCAAGCTAATAATTTGTTACTATGCATTGTGTATCACTTGTGTACATATTGTGTAAGACAAGAAATAAACCAACTGGCCTGTTTCGTGTTTAATTGCTCCTCGAACCTCTATTTACTCGTTACTCTTACTCCTCTCCGTTCCATTTCTCGTCTCGCTCATCCTCCCTTCGACTCCCTAATTTATGTTCTCTCCCTCTCCTCCTCCTCCCTTGCTGTTTTCCCCATTCCTCCCTTCCTTGTTTCTGGTCCCTCCTCCCTTGTTCACCCTCCCACCACCCTAAGGTTCTGTGTTCTACCTTCGTGTTCAGCCTCCCCTTCCCTCTCTTCGCTACTCTCAGGTCCTCTCTCTTCGGTTCTCCCTCATTCTTCTTTGCTGTTTCTGTATTCGCTTCCATGTCTCTGCTTCGGCGCTATCTCCCCCTCCTTTGTTCTCTTTTCTTTCTCCCTCCTCCGCTTCTGTCCCCTATTCTCGCTTCTGGTTCTACTTCCTTTGCCCGTCTCCCTATTCTCTTTCTTTCTCCCTATTATCTTTGTCTCCCTATTCTCTTTGTCTCGCTATTATCTTTCTCCCTTCTCCCTACTCTCTGTATTTCTTCCTTCTCCCCTGTCCTATTCCCTATTCTCTTTTATATTCTTCCTTCTCCCGTATTCTCATATTTCTACCCCTTCTACCCTAATTCCGTTTCTTTCTTTTCTCCCTTCCTGGTCTATTCTCTCTTTTTTTTCCCCTATTCTCCACCGGTTCCCGCCCTTCGCTTCTCCCCTTCTCCATATAGTTACTTTATAATACACATATCTCCCTAGGTATTCCGTCTTTCTTCCTTTACTTCGCCTGGTATGCCTATCTCCCTCTACCTTGCTCATCCTATTCTTTCGTCCCATCTCTTCTTATCGTCTTCTTGTTGGTTAATTGTTTCCTATTTACTCTTTTCCCCTATCCCCCCCACAACTCCACGCTCTCTCTCGGTCTCCGCGTCCTTCTCGTCCTTCCGTTTTCATTTCTTCTCTCCTCCATCTTCCCCCATTCTTGCCGAGAGTCCATACGCCTCTCTCCTCGCGCCGATCTCCCTATATATCTTAGGTCTCTTTTCTCACGTCTAAACCGTCCCTCATTCCTCGTTCATCAGTCTACCTTGAGCTTGTCCCTAAGTCCATTACACCCTGACTCTCCCCTTAATATTCAGCTCTTCTACCAACCTCTCTCCCTTCAGCGTTGTTCACGGCCTAGTCACCTCCCGCAACCAACCACCGTCTCCACGGTTGTCTGTCTGTGTGTTTCTGTTTGTATTCGTCCTTGTTTCTTCGCGGGGAAGCCTGATACCCCGAAAGTGTATGCAAAAAGTCGCCCTCTCGCGCCCCTCTTCTCGCGGTCTTCGATTTGTTATGCCTTGAGCATCCTACAGATTCTATTCTATCTTTCTATTATCTTCTGCTTTCTCTTTTATCTTTTTGTCATGCTTTCTCCGATGTTATCCTTCTATTCTCTTCTTATTATGCTTTCTCTCATATTATTTGTTTTGCTGTTGTCTTATGCCTTCTCCTATTCCATCTTTCTATTCGTTAGTTGTTATATCTTCTTTCATTTATCCTGTTATTATCTATTTATCCTCCCTTATAGTTTATCCTTCTGTTCTCTTCTTCTTGTGCTTTCTCTTTTGTATCTTTATTCTTCTCTTCAGTTCTTAGGCTTTCTCCTATTTTATCCTATTCAGTTCTTAGGCTTTCTCCTATTTTATCCTTCTATTCAGTTCTTAGGCTTTCTCCTATTTTATCCTTCTATTCAGTTCTTAGGCTTGCTCCTATTTTATCCTTCTATTATTTTCTTTACCTTCTTATTACCGTTTTCTCTTTAGCGTCTTGTCTATACATTTTCTTCTATTTTATCGTTCTATTTCTTTTATCCGTCTATTAGTTCCTGTGTCTTGTCTTCTCCCATTTGATCCTTCGCCTTCTTTATTTGTTATGTCTCTTCCCATTTTATCTTTCGTCGCTTTCCTTTATTACATTTTCTCTCATTTTATCCTTCGCCCTTTACATTTGCCTTGCGTACGTCTCAAGGCTTCTACCATGTTTATCTTGTATTCTACCATATTTATCTTGTATTCTACCATATTTATCTTGCATTCTCCCATATTTATCTTGTATTCTACCATATTTATCTTGCATTCTACCATATTTATCTTGTATTCTACCATATTTATCTTGTATTCTACCATATTTATCTTGTATTCTACCATATTTATCTTGTATTCTCCCATATTTATCTTGTATTCTACCAGTGATTTATCTTTGTAATTTCTCCCATGTTGTCTCTTTCCTCTCTCCATATTTATCTTGTATTCTATCGTCTACCCATATTTAGCTTGGGTATTCCTAACCATATTTATCTTGTATTCTACCATATTTATCTTGTATTCTCCCATATTTATCTTGTATTCTACCATATTTATCTTGTATTCTCCCATATTTATCTTGTATTCACTCAACCATAGGTTTTTTATCTATGTATTCCTACCATATTTATCTTGTATTCTCCAATATTTATCTTGTATTCTCACATATTTTATCTTGTATTCTCACCGATATGATTAGTCTGTGTAGTTCTCCCATATTTATCCTTGGTATTCTCCCATGATTTATCTTTGGTCATTCTAGTCCCATATTTATAATGCGATTGTATTGCACTCCCATATTTACTCTTGTATTCAACCTCACCACACTATTTTAGCCTCTTGGTCACTTCTAACCATATTTGTACTCTTGTAATTCATCCGCATATTTAATCTTGTATTCCTAACCATATTATATCTTGCATTCTACCATATTTATCTTGAATTCTACCATATCTATCTTGTATTCCTCCCATAATTCTTATCTTTGTGGTATGTCTCCCGATATCAACTATATTTAAGCAACATTGTATGTCTCCCTATTTAATCTTGGTATTCATATCCATGTTTTTGTCTCTTCTTCTCCCATATTTATCTTGTATTCTCCCATATTTATCTTGTATTCTCCCATATTTATCTTGTATTCTCCCATATTTATCTTGCATTCTCCCATGTTGTCTCTTCTCCCATATTTATCTTGTATTCTCCCATATTTATCTTGTATTCTCCAATATTTAATCGTTGTATAGTCCTCCCATGTTAGTCTCTTCTCCACCGACCCCTAGCACAGGATAAGTTGCCATATCCGTCGCATACTCTATTTATTTGCATGTACAATTACTCCCATTTTATCCTACAATTCTATTTTTTATCCATTTTTATTATGCCTTAAGGGGGGTGACCTGCTTTTTTGTTATTTCCTGTCCTTCTTCCTCCTCTTTCTCCTCTCTGGGTTTGTATCCCATTCAGCCAACTATTTTTAATGACGTTTATCCCCATCTAGTGTCGGGATTTCTTCCTAAGGGCGAGGGATAGCGAGCCAGCATTTATAATGACGAAATCACGGCTTCGCCGGAGACATTTTGTGTCTACTCGGGAAAACCCATAAGCTGCTATAAAAAATTTAGCCTGCCTGGGACCGTCATCGTAATGTATTAGAATACAGTCGACACAATGCCACACTTGTACATAAAATGATGTCCGCGTAATAGGTGGACCTTCTCTATTAGCATCTAACGCGCCAGCCCCCTAACCATAAAACAATAAGCGCTGACTAACCCAACAGCGACAATGACCTGAACGACATCAGAAACCTCTTAGAGGGTAACTAGCCACGCCAGGTGGATGGGGATAAACGTGGTCCCCCTTTAAAAACAGTAGGCTGAACTGGGGCCAAATGTAGATAGCAATCGCACAGGAAGATAATGGCGGGGGAAAACGGGAGCCCAAGGAAATAACCGCAATCTTACCAGGTTCACCTCAGCACACCTTCTTGGAATTTCTCCATTTTTCCTTCCATCCTATTGCCCTATTCGTTAGATCGTGTAAGTTTAACATAGGATTCTTTTATTTTGTTCTTGAAATGGTAGATCTATTCTTGATTGACTACATGCGGTAAATTCGTATAGGCCTATGTAATTTATATGTAATTTATATGTAATTTATAACTATTGTAAACATGTACCAGAGATCAACCATTGTAAAATGGAAATCAATTTCTGATTCTGAATCTGATTATCCATTTTTCTTATGCCTTTCTTACATTTTATCCTCCTATTCTAATCTTATTTAATACCATTTTCTCTTCCTTATGCCTTTCTTACATTTTATCCTCCTATTCTAATCTTTGTCCATTTTTCTTATGCCTTTCTTACATTTTATCCTCCTATTCTAATCTTTATCAATTTTTCTTATGCCTTTCTTCCATTTTATCCTCCTATTCTAATCTTTATCCATTTTTCTTCCATAATATCCTCCTATTCTTTTCTTTATCACGTTTTCTCCTATTTTATCGTTCACTCTCACATTAGTCTCGTTTCACTCACTTCTCAGTTTTGCCCATCACCACTTCTTATATTTGTTCGTTCTCTTGTCATATTTGGTCATCCTCCTCGCTTTGCCCTGTCTTCATCTGTATTGCTATTAAAGACTGTTGTTGAAGGTTAGGAAGCGTCATATTAAAGGTCTGACAAGGACAAGCTACAAGGGGTGAAGCTCAAGAAAGGAATTGTGTGAGTGGTAATGGTTTGGCATATATATTTTAATGGAAGAAACGTCTTAAAATCTTAAAACTAATGGGCTAAACA